>CM038680.1:333888200-334153095 GCA_021605205.1 Aegilops longissima
AGATCGTGCAATTCCGGATCCGTAGGAGTGCTTTGGGTGTATCAAGCGTCCTGGCGTGGCTGGGTGACTATAAAGGTGCACTCTGGTATCTCGAAAGTGACCATTGGGTTGACACGGATCGAGGCGGGATTTGTCACTCCGTGTTACGGAGAGGTATCACTGGGCCCACTTTCGGTAATGCATCATCATAATGAGCTCAAAGTGATCAAGTGTATGGTCACGGGATCATGCATTCGATGCGAGTAAAGTGACTTGCCGTGCTGAGACTAAGCGAGGTATTGGGATACTGACGATCGAGTCTCGGGCAAGTAACATACCGTCGACAAAGGGAATAGAATACGGGTTGCTTGAACCCTTGACATCGTGGTTCATCCGATGACAACATCGAGGAGCATGTGGGAGCCAACATGGGTATCCAGATCCGCTGTTGGTTATTGACTTGAGGTAGTCTCGGTCATGCGCATGTCTCCCGAACCGTAGGGTCTACACATAAGGTTCGGTGGCGCTAGGGTTATTAGGAAGACAAGTATGTGATTACGAATGTTGTTGAGTCCGGATGAGATCCCAGACGTCACGAGGAGTTAGGAATGGTCGGAGGTAAAGATTTATATATGGAAAGTGGTTAAGCGGACTCAGGAAAGTTTGAGGGTATCACGGTAATGTCAGGGGCCACCGGGAGAGTTCGGAGGTCCACCGGGAGGGCCACCCCTCGGGGGCCACATGGGCTAAGTGGGAGAGGGGCCAGCCCCTGGTGGCTGGGCGCACCTCCCACCTAGGCCCATCTTGGCTAGGGCATGGGGAGGGGAAACCAGAAGGCGCCCCCTAGCTTGGGGGCAAGCCACCTCCCTCCTCCCCTTGGGCCGCCGCCCCATCTAGGGTTTCCCTAGATGGCGGCCCCCTTGCCCTCTCCTCCTATAAATAGAGGGGTGGGGGAGGGCTACCAACACAATTGAAGGCGCAGCCCTCCCTCCCAACACCTCTCTTTCTCCACATGAGCTTGGCGAAGCCCCTTGGGAGAGCTGCCGTACCAAGCTGCACCACGCCGTCGTGCTGCCATTGGAGTTGTCTTCCTCAACCTCTCCTTCATCCTTGCTGGATCAAGGCGGAGGAGGCGCCATCGTCCGTCACGTGTGTTGAACACGGAGGTGCTGTCCTTTCAGCACTTTGGTCATCGGTGATCGGAATCACGTTGGGAGCGTCTTCATCATCACCACTCCCTCGAGCAGCCCGTACTCGATCTACAAGTGGTATGTAGATGCAAACTCTCTCTCTTGACTCGTTTCTTAGATGAACTCATAGATAGATCTTGGTGAAACCGTAGGAAAATTTTAATTTTCGCATAGCGTTCCCTAACGGTGGCATCATGAGCTAGGTCTATCGTAGTTCTCTTTGCGAGTAGAACACAATTTTGTTGTGGGCGTGGATCTTGTCAACTTACTTGCCGTTACTAGTCGTTTCTTGCTTCAGCGGTATTGTGGGATGAAGCGGCCGGACCAACCTTACGTACTCTTCGTGAGACCGGTTCCACCGACTAACATGCACTAGTTGCATAAGGTGGCTGGCGGGTGTCTGTCTCTCCTACTTTAGTTGGGCGGATTCGATGAACGGGGTCCTTATGAAGGGTAAATAGAAGTTGACAAGATCACGTTGTGGTTATTAAATGAGAGGTAAGAAAAGCGTTCTTGCTAGAACCCAATTGCAGCCACGTAAAGATGCAACAACAATTAGAGGGCGTCTAACTTGTTTTGCAGCAATTGTCATGTGACGTGATATGGCCAAGTTGTGATGAATGATGATATATTGTGATGTATGAGATCATGTTCTTGTAATAGGAATCACGACTTGCATGTCGATGAGTATGACAACGGCGGGAACCATAGGAGTTGTCTTTATTTTGTATGACTGCGTGTCATTGAAATGCGCCATGTAACTCACTTTACTTTATTGCTAAGCGCGTTAGCCATAGAAGTAGAAGTAGTCGTTGGCGTGACAACTTCATGAAGACACGATGATGGAGATCATGATGATGGAGATCATGGTGTCATGCGGTGACAGGATGATCATGGAGCCCGAAGATGAAGATCAAGGAGCTATATGATATTGGCCATATCATGTCACTACTTTATAATTGCATGTGATGTTTATTATGATTATACATCTTGTTTACTTAGAGCGACGGTAGTAAATTAGATGATCCTTAGAACAATTTCAAGAAGTGTTCTCCCTAAGCGTGCACCGTTACTACAGTTCGTAAGCTTCTAAGCACCACGTGTTGATCGGGTGTGATGGATTCTTACGTTCACATACAGCGGGTGTAAGACAGATTTACACGCGAAACACTTAGGGTTAACAGCGAGCCTAGCATGTACAGACATGGCCTTGGAACACGGAGACCGAAAGGTCGAACACGAGTCGTATGGAAGATCGATCAACATGAGAATGTTCACCGGCGCAGACTAGTCCGTCTCACGTGTTGATCGGACCACGGCCTAGTCGACTCGGATCGTGTAACACTTAGATGACTAGAGGATGTCTAATCTAAGTGGGAGTTCATTAATAATTTGATTAGATGAACTTTATTATCATGAACAATAGTCTAAAATCTTTTACATGATATGTCTTGTAGATCAAATGGCCAGCGCTCATGTCAACTTGAACTTCAGCGTTCCTAGAAAACCAAGCTGAAAGATGGCGGCGGCAACTATACGGATTGGGTCCGGAACACGAGATCATCCTCATAGCTGCCAGAAACAATCGTCCTAGAAGGACCGCTAGGTGGCGCTCCGTCGAAGAACCAAGACATTATGAATGCTTGGCGGTCTCGTCTTGATGATTACTCCCTCGTTCGATGCGGCATGCTTTACTGACTTAGAAGGGGCTCCAAAAGCGTTTTGAGCATCACGGAGCATATGAGATGTTGAAGAGCTGAAACTGGTTTTCAAGCTCACGCCGGGTCGAGAGATATGACATCTCCGACAAGTTCTATAGTTGTAAGATGGAGGAAAACAGTTACGTCGGTGAGCACATTACGAAGATATGCAGGTTGCACAACCGTATGACCCGGTGAATATTAACCTCCACGATGAGGCGGTCATTGACAGAATCCTCGATCGCTCCCACCAAGCTACAAGAGCTTTGTGATGAACTACAACATGCGGGGATGGTAAAGACCATTCTGAAGTGTTCTCTATCTTGAAGTCAGCCGAGGTTGAAATCAAGAAAGAACATCAAGTGTTGATGGTCAATAAGACCACTAAGTTCAAGAAGGGCAAGGTAAGAAGAACTTCAAGAAGGACGGCAAGGAGATTGCGGCGCCCGGTAAGCAAGTTGCGGGAAGAAGTCAAAGAATGGACCCAAACCGAGGCCGAGTGCTTTTATTGCAAGGGAGGGTCCGAAGCGGAACTGCCCCAAATACTTAGCGGATAAGAAGGCCGACAACACCAAAGGTATATTTGATATACATGTAATTGATGTGTACCTTACCGTGTCGTAGTAACTCACAGGTATTTGATACGGTGCCGTTGCTCATATTTGTAACTCACGGCGAGGAGCTGCGGAATAAGCGGAGGCTGGCGAAGGGCGAGGTGACGATCTGCGCGTCGGGAATGGTTCAGTCGATGTGATCGCCGTCGACACGCTACCTCTTCATTTACCCACGGGATTAGTTATGAACCTTAATAATTGTTATTTGGTGCCAAGTTTGAGCATGAATATTGTATCCGGATCTCGTTTAATGCGAGATGGCTACTCATTTAAATCCGAGAATAATGGTTGTTCTATTTATATGAGAGATATGTTTTATGGTCATGCTCCAGATGGTCGATGGTTTATTCTTAATGAATCTCGAGCGTAATGTTACACATGTTCATAGTGTGAATACCAAAAGATGTAAAGTTGATAACGATAGTCCCACATACTTGTGCATCGCCGCATATGGTCACATTGGTGTCAAGCGCATGAAGAAGCTCCATGTTGATGGACTTTTGGAGTCTCTTGATTATGAATCATTTGACACATGCGAACCATGCCTCATGGGCAAGATGACCAAGACTCCATTCTCTGGAACAATGGGCGAGCAACCAACTTGTTGGAAATCATACATACCGATGTATGCGGTCCAATGGCGTTGAGGCTCGCGGAGGATATCGTTATGTTCTCACTCTCACAGATGACTTGAGTAGATATGGGTATGTCTACTTGATGAAACACAAGTCGAGACCTTTGAAAAGTTCAAGGAATTTCAGAATGAAGTAGAGAATCAACGTGATCGAAGATAAAATTCTTCGATCGGATCGTGGAGGAGAATATTTAAGTCACGAATTTGGTACACACTTAAGAAAATGTGGAATCGTTTCACAACTAACGCCGCTGGAACACCTCGGTATAACGGTGTGTCGAACGTCGTGTCGCACTCTATTGGATATAGTGCGGTCTATGATGTCTCTTACCGATTTACCGCTATCATTTTGGGGATCGCTCTAGAGACAGCTACATTCACTTTAAATAGGGCACCGTCTAAATCCGTTGAGGCGACACCGTATGAATTATGGTTTGGGAAGAAACCTAAGTATCGTTTCTAAAAGTTTGGGGATGCGATGCTTATGTCAAGAAACTTCAACTGAAAAGCTCGAACCCAAGTCGGAAAATGCGTCTTCATAGGATACCCTAAGGAAACCTTTGGGTATACCTTCTACCTTAGATCCGAAGGCAAGATCTTTGTTGCGAGAGCGGAACCTTTACGGAAAAGAGTTTCTCTCGAAAGGAGTAAGTGGGAGGAAAGTAGAACTTCGATGAAGTACTACCTCTTGAGCAGGATAGTGATGCGGCAGCGGGAAAATGTTCGTGATGCCTACACCAAGCGAAGAGGAAATTCACAATGATGATCAAGGTACTTGGATCAAGTTGCTCTTGAACCGTGGGTCCACTAGGACACGTTCCGCACCAGTGGTGCAGCAACCCTGTCTTGGAAATCATGTTGTTAGACAACAATGAACCTTGAACTATGAAGAAGCAATGGCGGGCCGGATTCCAACAAATGGCTAGAAGCCATGAAGTCCGAGATAGAATCCATGTATGAAAACAAAGTATGGACTTTGGTGACTTGCCGATGATCGGTGACGATAGAAAACAAATGGATCTTTAAGAAGAAGGCGGACGCGGATGGTAATATCACCATCTATAAAGCTCGACTTGTCGCTAAGGGTTATCGGCAAGTTCAAGGGATTGACTACGATGAGACTTTCTCTCCGTGGCGAAGCTTAAGTCCGTCCGAATCATGTTAGCAATTGCGCATACTATGATAATGAGATATGGCGGATGGACGTCAAAACAGCGTTCATAACGGCTATCTTAAGGAAGAGCTGTATATGATACAATAGGAAGGTTTTGTCGATCCTAAGAATCTTGACAAAGTATGCAAGCTCAATGATCCATTTATGGGCTGGTGCAAGCATCTCGGAGTTGGAACATTCGCTTTGATGAGATGATCAAAGCGTTTGGGTTTATCTTGAGACTTATGGAGAAGCTGCGTTTACAAGAAAGTGAGTGGGAGCTCTGTAGCATTTCTCATATTATATGTAGATGACATACTTCGATGGGAAATGATATAGAATTCTTGGACAGACATTAAGGCCTACTTGAATAAGTGTTTTTCAATGAAGGACCTTGGAGAAGCTGCTTATATATTAGGCATCAAGATCTATAGAGATAGATCGAGGCGCCTCATAGGTCTTTCACAAAGCACATACCTTGATAAGATTTTGAAGAAGTTCAAAATGGATCAGTCAAGAAGGGTTCTTGCACTGTTTTGCAAGGTGTGAGATTGAGCTCAGCTCAATGCCGACCACGACAAAAGATAAAGAAGAGATGAGTGTCATCCCTATGCCTCACCATAGGATCTATTATGTATGCCATCTTGTGTACGGACTGATGTAAACCTTGCCGTAAGTTTGGTAGGAAGGTACCAAAGTAATCCCGGCAAGGAACACTAAACAATGATCAAGAATATCTGAAGTACGAAAAGGACAAAGGACATGTTTCGTTTATGGAGGTGACGAAGAGCTCGTCGTAACGAGTTACGTCGGCGCTAGCTTCGACACAGATCTGGATGACTCTAAGTCACAAACCGGATCGTGTATATGTTGAATGGTGGAAGCGATGGTAGTGCGGTGCAAGCGAAGCGTCGTGGTGGGATCTACATGTGAAGCGGAGTACATGGCAGCCTCGGAGGCGCGCATGAAGCAATTTGGGTGAAGGAGTTCATCACCGACCTAGGAGTCATACCCAATGCGTCGGGGCCGATCAAACTCTTCTGTGACAACTTGGAGCTATTGCACTTGCCAAGGAGCCGGGTTTCACAAGAAGACCGAGCACATCAAGCGTCGCTTCAACTCCATCCGTGAAAATGTTGAGAATGGAGACATAGAAATTTGTAAAGTGCATACGGATCTGAATGTCGCAGATCCGTTGACTAAACCTCTTCATGGGCAAAACATGATCAACACGAACTCTATGGGTGTTCGATTCATCACAATGTAAACTAGATTATTGACTCTAGTGCAAGTGGGAGGCTGTTGGAAATATGCCCTAGAGGCAATAATAAAAGCATTATTATTATATTTCCTTGTTCATGATAATTGTCTTTTATTCATGCTATAAGCGTATTATCAGGAAATCGTAATACTGCGTGTGAATACATAGACTACAATCGTCCTAGTAAGCCTCTAGTTGACTAGCTCGTTGGTCAACGAGATAGTCATGGTTTCGACTATGGACATCGGATGTCATTGACAAGCGGGATCACGTCATTAGGAGAATGGCGTGATGGACAAGACAATCCTAAGCATAGCACAAGATCGTGTAGTTCGTTTTGCTAGAGCTTTTCCAATGTCAAGTATCTCTTCCTTAGACCATGAGATCGTGCAATTCCGGATCCGTAGGAGTGCTTTGGGTGTATCAAGCGTCTGGCGAAGCGGGTGACTATAAAGGTGCACTACGGTATCTCCGAAAGTGACCATTGGGTTGACACGGATCGAGGCGGGATTTGTCACTCCGTGTTACGGAGAGGTATCACTGGGCCCACTCGGTAATGCATCATCATAATGAGCTCAAAGTGATCAAGTGTATGGTCACGGGATCATGCATTGCTGATGCGAGTAAAGTGACTTGCGATGCGAGACTAAGCGAGGTATTGGGATACCGACGATCGAGTCTCGGGCAAGTAACATACCGTCGACAAAGGGAATAGAATACGGGGTTGCTTGAACCCTTGACATCGTGGTTCATCGATGACAACATCGAGGAGCATGTAGGAGCCAACATGGGTATCAGATCCGCTGTTGGTTATTGACTTGAGGTAGTCTCGGTCATATCGCATGTCTCCCGAACCGTAGGGTCTACACATAAGGTTCGGTGGCCTAGGGTTATTAGGAAGACAAGTATGTGATTACGAATGTTGTTGAGTCCGGATGAGATCCCGGACGTCACGAGGAGTTCGGAATGGTCGGAGGTAAAGATTTATATATGGAAAGTGGTTAAGCGGACTCGGAAAGTTTGGGGTATCTGGGTAATGTCTGGGGCCATAGGGAGAGTTCAGGAGGTCCACGGGGGGCCACCCCTCGGGGGCCACATGGGCTAAGTGGGAGGGGCCAGCCCTGGTGGGCTGGGCGCACCTCCCACCTAGGCCCATCTTGGCTAGGGCATGGGAGGAAACCTGAAGGCGCCCCTAGCTTGGGGCAAGCCACCTCCCTCCTCCCTTGGGCCGCCGCCCCCATCTAGGGTTTCCCTAGATGGCCGCCCCCTTGCCCTCTCCTCCTATAAATAGAGGGGTGGGGGAGGGCTACCAACACAATTGAAGGCGCAGCCTCCCTTCCCAACACCTCTCTTTCTCCACATGAGCTTGGCGAAGCCTGGAGAAGCTGCCGTACCAAGCACTGCACGCCGTCGTCTTGCCATTGGAGTTGTCTTCCTCAACCTCTCCTTCATCCTTGCTGGATCAAGGCGGAGGAGGCGCCATCGTCCGTCGTGTGTTGAACAGGAGGTCTTGTCCTTCGGCACTTTGGTCATCGGTGATCGGAATCACGTTGGGAGCGTCTTCATCATCACCACTCCTCGAGCAGCTTCCGTACTCGATCTACAAGTGGTATGTAGATGCAAACTCTCTCTCTTGACTCGTTGCTTAGATGAACTCATAGATAGATCTTGGTGAAACCGTAGGAAAATTTTAATTTTCTGCAACGTTCCCCAACAATCCTAATGAGCTTAATTTTGGCACATCTTCTATATTCCCAAATCATAGCTCTCCACAAAATTTGAGCCCCATCTAACAATACATGTTAGTGTGGCTTCAACATTCATATTTCTGTCCAGTGTGGTATGTTGCAAAGTAAGTGACATCTAGGCTCCTCCAATTTAGCTGCAAACTTTCCAAGATAGTGTCCTTAGTAGATGATCATCCTCGGCGAAAACTCAGGCCCATTGGCCATGTACATTTCCCGTACCACTAATCAAACACTTGGGTGCTAATTCATGTTTGAGCTTAGTTCAGCCTCCTCGTGAGATTCTTCTATTGCCTTCTTCTTCCTGACACCTATCAGGGGAGTGCCCAACCCACTAGACATGCCTAGGCCGCCGGGCAGCGTGGCAACACCACGATCATCACGGTGACCATGCGGCGGGCATCTTGAGTTCTGGCGCTCTGGAGTTCTGACCCTCGGCCATCATCCAAACCTCAGCGTATAGCCACCAAACCATGTATTTCTGATTAAATAGATACTTATGTACCTATAAATGATTTTTGGAAAAAAATAAGGAGCAAACTATGAGGCAGCTGCAGTTCAAATTTGACCCGCTTCCTGCTGAATCGGAGGAAAATTGTCTTTTTCACCAGAGGTGTATAGATACTTTTGATGACCAAACATTTTATCAATTGTACATTAAATATGGCCTAATATATTATAAAAATGACCTGGTCCCATTTTGCAACAAATATATGGTAGGTCCTTAAAAAAAACTCATTTTGGGCACTCGAAAAATGGAAAATTGATTTTTCGTCCAAAGAAAATGAAAACTCCCTTAGGCAATAGTGTTTGCATTTCCAATATGCACCCTTGTGCATAATATGAGATCATTTGAACAAACTATGCCATGACCGTGGCCATAAGATTGATCATTTGGCTTGAAAGCCATGAATCTTCACAAATGATAGCTCATTTTTGAGAACACTTTTTTAAAAGAATTGCCGTATTACAAGTTTATTATTTTTCCTGATAACTTTGTCACATATAATGACACAATGCGAAGGCTTTCCAATTTTTTGATTTTTTTTGAATTTTTTATGCTCGTTTCAAAATGCGGTCAAAACGGCGGGAATGACCGTTCCTAGCTAGTGGTTGAATCTTGATTTTTTTTGGTGTTTCCTTGATTAAATAGATACTTCTGTACCTAGAAATGATTTTTGGAAAAAATAAAGAGCAAATTATGAGGCAGCTGCAGTTCAAATTTGACCCGCTTCCTACTAAATCAGCGGAGATTTGCCTTTTTCACCAGAGGTGTATCAAAAGTTTTGACACCCAACCATTTGGTCAATTGTGCATAAAATATGGCCTAGTATTCTAGAGAATTGATTTGATCCAATTTTGTAACAATTATTTGGTAGGTCCTTCACAAAAAAAACTCATTATGGGCACTCGGAAAATGGAAAATGATTTTTTCGTCCAAAGAAAATGAAAAATTCCTTAGGCAATATTGTTTGCCATTCCAATATGCACCCTTGTGCATAATATGAGATCATTTGAACAAATTATGCCATGAATGTGGACATAAGATTGATCATTTGGCTTGAAAGCCATTGATCTCCACACATGATAGCTCGTTTCTGAGAACACTTTTTTAAAACAATTATTGTATTACAAGTTTATTATTTTTCCTGGTAACTTGGCCACATATAATGACACAATGCGAAGGTTTTTCAATTTTTTGAATTTTTTATGCCCGTTTCAAAATGCGGTCAAAACGGCGGGCTTGACCATTCCTAACTAGTGGTTGAATCTTGGAAAACTTTTGGTGTTTCTCTGATTAAATATACTTTGGTACCTAGAAATGATTTTTGGGAAAAATAAAGAGCAAACTATGAGGCAGCTGCAGTTCAAATTTGACCCGCTTCCAACTAAATCGGCGGAAATTTGTCTTTTTCACGAGAGGTAGATCAAAGCTTGTGACACCCAACCATTTGGTCAATTGTGCATTAAATATGGCCTAGTATTTTATAAAATTGATTTGGTCCAATTTTGCAACAAATATATTATAGGTCCTTCACAAAAAACTCATTTTGGGCACTCAAAAATGGAAAATTGATTTTCCGCCCAAAGAAAATGAAAACTCCCTTAGGCAACATTGTTTGCCACTCAAAGATGCACCCTTGTGAACAATATGAGGTCATTTGAACAAACTATGCCATGAATGTGGCCATAAGATTGATCATTTGGCTTGAAAGCCATGAATCTTCATAGATGATAGCTCATTTCTGAGAACACTTTTTAAAAAGAATTTCCGTATTACAAGTTTATTATTTTTCATGGTAACTTGGTCACATATAATTACACAATGCAACGGTGTTCCAATTTTTTGATTTTTTTTGAATTTTGTATGCTCGTTTCAAAATGCGATCAAAACGGCGGGCATGACCGTTCCTAGCTAGTGGTTGAATCTTGGAATTTTTTGGTGTTTCTCTGATTAAATAGATATACCTAAAAAAGATTTTTGGAAAAAATAAAGAGCAAACTATGAGGCATTTGCAGTTCAAATTTGACCCACTTTCATCTGAATGAGCAGATATTTGTCTTTTTCACGAGAGGTGGATCAAAACTTTTGACACCCAACCATTTGATCAATTGTACATTAAATAAGTCCTAAGGTTTTATAAAATTGATTCGGTCCAATTTTGCAACAAATATATTATAGGTCCTTCACAAAAAACTCATTTTGGGCACTCAAAAATGGAAAATGATTGTTTCATCCAAAGAAGATGAAAACTTGCTTAGGCAACATTGTTTGCCATTTCAAGATACACCCTTGTGCACAATATGATATCATTTTTTCTGAATTTTTCATGTGAAAAAGTAGAAGAAAAACAAAAGAATGCTCACGTAGATTCTTTTTTGAATCATAATTTGTCTTTTTGATGAGAGGTGGATCAAAAGTATTTTACATGTTAAGATTTGGTCCACTGTACATAAAATGTAGTCTTATCGTTTTGGAAAATGGTGTGGTGCCATTTTCAAACAAATATTTGGTAGATTCTTCACAAAAAAAGAATTTTGACACTCTAAAAATAGAAAATGATTTCCCCCTAAAACTCATTTCTCAAAACACTTTTTAAAGATATTTGTCTTATTCCAATTCCAAGTTTGTTAGTTTTCCTAAAAACTAGGTCACATTTGCTGACACAATGAGAATGTTTTTTTCTTTTTTTTTTAATTTCTCATATCATAAAAATGTTTATATGATTAAACACCTTACTTTTAGTCGATTCGGCCAAATTTAAAGATCGTGGCGTGTCTTTGAGTTACGATTGGTCGTGAGCATGTCACGCGGATCGTGCCTCCAACGCCGTCGGATGCTCGCGGATGCGACGATAGCCCTTTCTCCCTCACCCCCTCTTTGTCTCAAAAAAAGTCCCTCAGCCTCTGGCCCCACGAAGCCCGGTCCACAGACCCGCACACGAAACCTAGCGCTCCCACCGCCGCTCCAGATCCAGATCTGCCACCCCTCGCCGCCAGTCTGCACCTTTGCCGCCCATCTCCCTTCCCTCCCCCTCGCTGCCAGTCTGCACCTTTGCCGCCCATCCACCACCGCTGACCTCGTCTCTGCCATCCCTCCTCCTCCTCCATGATTCATTCACCTCCTCTGCCGCCGCCAACCAACCTCTCTCCCTCTCTCTCCCACACCACCACCGCCACGGTCGGTGGTGCCACCAAACCTCTCTCCCGCGCCACCGCCAACCGCTTCCCCATCCGCGACGTAGCCTCCTTTTCCACGTCGGTAGGGGAGCCACCCTGCTCCGCGTGCGTGCTTCTTCTCGGTAGACGACGCGGCCGTGCCCTTCGACGCCTCTCTTCCTCGTCCGGTGCCGGCCGTACAAGAGACACCGGACTCCTACCGTCGTCCGTTCGTACCTGACCGCCGCCGAGGTACTCCCGGATCTCGGCCCTCAGATTTCTCTCCCCGCCCCCTTCCCCTTGACAAATTTCCTCACAATCAATTTGATGCTGTAGTGCAGGGGTTCATTCATTCGTTCGCTATTGCTGCTCCAGGCAGCTCCATCAACCAGTACAAGACCCCGAGGTGCATCGAGTCCAGCCTCGCGCTAAAGCTGCTGGACTCCAAGGTCACCGCTTCCTTCTTCAGTCCCCTGGGATCCCGAGCGGACAATGTAAGAGCTTTCAGGTAAAAATGGTAGCAAGTATGCTGGCTTGATCGGCAGCGAAAAGGAAGATCATCTCTAAATCGCATGCATTGTGTAGCTCTGAAGCTCCTAAGTTAAATTTGTGCCAGTTGATTTTTCAGACTAAGAATAATTATCAACATTTGTGTAGTGGAAAGCTTGTTTGGAACACAGCCTGACCTATTGCACATAAACAAAAAGGAAATCCTTGGCTATAACTCACAGTCTCACATACATTTATGTGTTGAAAGGAAATCCTTGTCTGGAACACAGCCTAACCTATTGACTCGTGGCATGTACTCTGACAAAATATTTGAAGGGTTAAATAATGCTGAAATGCCCTGCTGCAGTGTAGCTCTACTGATGATGCAGATTGACAGATCTTTTATGCTTGTGTTTGATTTGATGCCATGTCGACTTGCTCGCTTAATCATGAAGTAAATTGCTCGGTGCAGTTATTTTCTCTTAAGATTTTTGCAGTGTGTGTCATGTACATAAAACTGCAGGCAGTGATCTTGTATGAGTATATATGTCTGCATTGTACTGCATATTGTGTTTAGCTTGAGGTTTTGTATGCACTAGTATTACTCTGTTTAGCTTGAGGTTTGAAGCTCTAGTATGCTTAGAGTGACCGGTTTTGTTAGTCTCTTAATCAACAAGTTAACTGGACTATTTTGCTGTATTTCCGTCATACACCTTTCAATTATTTAGTGACTGCAGACTGGGAAAATGCCATGTGTACCTTAATCCTTGTGGTTCTTGTTTGTTCCCGGTTTGGTGAGCTTGCCCTGAGGTCTGTGGCTGCATGCAAGGACCAGGCCCGTGATGGTGAGGGACTACTACGACGTGCTCGGCGTGAAGAAGGACGCCGGCCAGAGAGAGATCAAGAAGGCGTATTACGCGGTATGGCTCGCTACAATTGGGTCTGGCACTTATATTGTAATCTTTGGCTTGTCTATGACTGAACTTGAAGGCTGCTTGTGGGTAGTAATTTTACTTGGTAGATGCTCCAGGCCAAAAAGACACACATTATGTACTAAATGTGGTCGCGTAAGCTCGTGCTTAGAAATCAAATCTTTTTGCTGCAAACATTTTACAATGGTACGAGCAGAAATCTCTGGCGGACGAAGCCTTTTTGCTGCAAACATTTTACATTCCAATGCTTGGTGGTAGCCACTGTCTAAAAATAAACGAATTGTTCTGACTTCAGGCTTGTTAGGGGGTGTGTTCTTCTGATTTGTGATTCTGATAGGACTTCTTCTCATACCATTGGTCGATTCTGTCCAACTGAATTGATGATACAAAGCATGAAACACTCAGGAGAAGTACTTGGCTGTGTGCAAAATTTGCTTTTACAAGAATTAATTTGCTTTTACAAGAATTAATTTGCTTTGTCTCTAATTGATGCTGACAACAACAGTTATGTTCTGTCTCTGATTCATGTTGATGACATCTCCATTCATTTCATCCAGTGAGCAAACATGGCACCATCCATGAGTCTTGCAGTGAAAGGTCTGCTCCCCTTTGGAGTGCTCCCCTCGAGCGGCGTCGCGCAGAGGCCGGTGTCCGTGACCGCCTCCCTGGAGCACAAGACAAGCGATTATAAGAGGAAGCTCCTGAAGCTTGCGCTCGGAGGAGTTGGCCTGCCCCCTTGTTGAGTGCCAAGAAGGTTCTCGCCGATGACCAGGGCTTCTTTTCCTCCAGGATGTCTTACTCGAGCTGGTTGCCTCCCCGGCCTTACTGCTGCTGCTGGTTGCTTCCCCTGCCCCTATAGTGCTATATTACATCACTGATCTGCAGTGTTTGGTGTGTCTCATTCCTAGTATTGTTATGTTCAACCACATTGCCAGTGTTCAGAAATGATACCTACTCACTATGCAAATGCATGCAACATAATCTGAAATTCATTCAGTTCGACTCTGCGTAAACACTATAGTGTATAACTATCAACTTGTTTCACTATTCAGTTTGTCACCCATTCATCTTACTTGCTGGGGCATCTTTCTTGTGAGAGTTTACTTGATAGTACAATATGTTAGAAGAAACTACCATGTCTCCTGAATGAATCATTGATCGCTCTTTATACACTTACAACTCGGTTTTTTTCATATAAGTTCTGCTGCCTTTCTTTAGGTTGAGCTACTGCCCTGTTAATTATTGCAATAAACATTATCATTTGCCAGTTTGCTCTGTGTTGAGAACTGACCAATAAGTTTTGTTTGCCAATTATCTTTTTGTGTGCATGCTCTTAATCCCCATAGCACTAAGGCCCTATTCGGCAAGCCTCCGCTCCTTCAGCGCGGAGGGGCCCTTGGGTGACTACGAAAATTTAAACTCGATGCTGCTCCGCTCCAGAGCGGAGTTGGAGCGGGGAGAGGGTCCAAACAGGCTCTAATATAGGACCTTACTGAGCCTCATATTACTAATTTCTGAATCAAACATTATTATTTCTGTCCTCAACAAGTCGCAGTGCTATGTTCTCTTTTTGTTCGGTTAGCTCTGTCAAGTATAATCAACTTGCCTATGTTCAATTTTTCTATTTGTACTTAGGTAGAAAATGCTAAAATCTGTACATGTGGCTGACTCTCTCGTGTAACTGCCTATGTCAAATATAATCATCAAGCTCTTCACACTATTTGTCCTTGAATAGCTGAGCTTGACTCTGGCTTATGCAAAATCTCAAAATCTTGATTAATTTGTTTGTTGTGTTTGTTTGTGTGCATGTTCGAGCGGCTACTGTTTCTTGGAAGTTGCTTAGAGCTGGAGGAGTGGATGCATGCAGAGGTGGATAGAACGACCACTGCCGAGTAGAAGTTTGATAATCTCTAGAGTCAAGAGGTAAAGGTTTATTTTGTGTGCGTTTATACAATTAGCTGACGACTAGGATTAGTTTTATTTCTTTATAAGAAGTATTGATGCATATGTTTGTATGGCTGAGTAGTGAACTATATCATGAAAGTACAAGTTAACTGATCTGTATGGAATGGCTGAGTAGTGCATATTCATGCTCTCGCCGTCTGGTATGTGAAGAGTAATGTAACCAATGGAATGTGATATATGCATCTGAATTAGATTGTGAGAACTCGATCGATGCTGGCTTCCTCCAAATAGATCAAGCTTTTAGTGCTCGCTACACATGCTTATGTACCTAAACAGTACATCTGCTATTGTTGTTGACCATGCAGTCTAAAAAACAACACCCACTTATTCTCATCCTTGTGTACCTGATTGTGTATGTGAGGTGAACAAAAGTCATGCATTTGACCAGATTTATTATGTTCTTGTTCTGGTCGATCGTGAGGAGGTTCTTATTGTTTGCTGACTCTATTCTATTTTGGTGGTGATATAACCTGGTTATGAGGAAAATGCCTCATCGGAACGTGGATGGAACTAACGGGAGGTGGATCCACCGTAAGCGTAACCTCATCCATATCATTGTTGGCGCCATCATTAGCGGTAGCCTATCTATTCCCTTCCCCCCTGCATGAAATAGATGTTGTCAGTTGAATGGATGAGAGTGGCAGTAGGATAGTTTTTTTTCAGGCGTTGTGGTGGGATTATTGCACTATTTGCTTGCTGCTGTACCATTGTACCTACAGGTTATTAGTATTGTTAATCCTGACCATGAGCTTGAATGGTTTAGTAGTAGAAGAGCATCCGTTTAATTTGTAGCAGTGAGGTCACTGATTTTTTTCCTATGGCATGGTACACATATGATTGGAATGGTATCCACTTAACATGTTAGAATGTACTGATTGTTTGGGTTGATTACTGGTCTTTATCAGGGGTACAAGTTTGTTACTTTCTAGGTTTATTAGTTTCTATCTGGGTTTTCCAGCTGTTGTTTCCTATTGTTATTTACCGTCATGTATCTTAGTCTTGATATAACTCTGCAGTTTACTTGAATCTGCACTTCCTTCCAAAAGTATATGCAAAGTGTGTGTGTATCTAGTGAGCAAACCTATAGTAATTACTAAGTATACTATCTGCTTTCTCTTAGTGCCTATTTTCTTCTTAGTTCTCTTTTGACATATAGTTTGTTCTCTTTGAATGTGCAGATAGTATGATGTGTTGGTGAAGTTTTTTCGTTCCTGGGATCATTTGAACCTGGATGTCATGTGTTGTGTGATCTGAGCCATATGGCATATTGTAAACTTTTTATTGCTGTTCTTTATGTACGATGTCATGAGATGTACGTTTGAAATGCTGCTTTGGCAGCAAAATTGTATTCGTGTGTACATGCTGCTTTAACAGCAAAATTATGAAAATTTCTTAACAATATATATGAGTTAAATATATGTTTTCCAATTTTCTATGCTTAAAGTTAGACTGCGCCTGAAAAGGTTACAACCAACTAACGATGTTGCTGTGGAATTGTTTATTTTATTTTAAATAGCAAAAATAATAATTTTGCCAAAAAGTTAAAAAAATGAAAAGGCCAGCAAAAAACAAAATGAAAAGGCCAACATAAAAAGAAATTTACAAGAAAAAGTAAAGGGCCCAAAAAAGAAAAGGCCTCTAAAGTTGGGCTTGGCCCATTTAGTTGACCATAAAAACATAAATTTGTTGGAATTAGTGGGCTCGACCCATATAAAAGACAGAATTGGACTGGGCTGAATCTTATCAACGACCTTTTCAATTGGTGCTTAATTTTATACGTCGACTTGCCACGTCGGATCCGGCGTGGCACAAATGACGACTAGCGACCAAAATAGAAGGTCATAGAATCCATGACCATTTGTTTTGGTCGTGACCTTCCACGGCCTTATCACAGAGAAGGTCGTTAATTTCAGTTTACGACCGTTAGCTTTTGACCATCTGTTTTTGATCAAAGAAACGTCGCAAATGAAAAACAATGACCTTTCAGTGACCAATAGTAATGGTCGCAAGTTAACATATTTCTTGTTGTGACTCTTAAGTTAGCTCATGAAATAACTCTAGAGGATCATAGAGAGCTCTTAAGGACTCATGAGAAGCTACGCCGAGAAGCTAAATTTAGAGCAAGAGCATGAGTTCATAAAAGCTATCAATGATGATCTTCAAAAGAAGAGTTCTTCTTATCTTGCCAAACGTCTCCTCTTGTCTACTTATATGCCACAAGTAAAATCTAGCAACAAGAGCAAGAAAGATTCTTCGTCTAGTAGTAACAATAACCATGATAAATCCAATACTGTTGCTTCTAGTAGCTATCTTGATTCCACTAATGGTTCTCTTAGCCAAGTTACACTTGAGCAAGAAAATATCTTATTGAAGGAATTATAGAAAGGTGTTTACAAGAGCCTTTAGGGAGTAAGCAATTTGAGGAAATTGTACACAAGGAAGGCATTGGAAGAATCAAGGTGTTGGTTTTCAATGGAAGTTCAATGCCAATGGAGTTGAGTGGGAAGAAGATCAATACCCCAAGATGAAGTTTGTTCCTCAACAAGAGAAGTATGACCCCACTTATTTTAGGGGAACACAAGCTCAAGATGATCTTCCACCACAAGACCACAAGCTGAAAGTAAAAGACAAGCTTCAAGAAGAGATTGACTCATTTAAAGAAGCTCCTAAGGCCATGGTCAAGTGGGTTCCCAAGACTATGTCAATCTCAACATCATCAAGTTAAACTACAACTCCAAGGATTCCAATCAAGTTGATGTGGATCCCAAAGAAGAAGAACTAGAGTGCTCTTGAGGGTTACTCCGCCAACATACTTCACTCATATTCATTTTGTCAAAGGATTGAGCGAAGTCTGGCCAACTTAGCCAAGAACTAGGAGAGCCTAGAGCGGATAATTGAAGACAAAATGTACAATCTAGATGTCAAGGTCCTTTGAGATACAATCTATTGAGGAGAAAGTGAGAGATGATGCGAAGATGACAATGAGGACACTACCATTGAGAGGTTTTAGATAGTGCCGAGGGAGCCATCGATTCTTTCTACCCGGAGCCACCGACTTCATATGACATAGCCACAACTAGAAACCCTAACAATTTGGTCGCACCGATACAGGTCTCGGTCTCACGGAGATGGCCTTGACAACACTCTATGACTTGCTGCGTTTATTTCGGTCTCACCGAGTTGGCTAGACAGATTCTCTGTTGCCTTATTGCTTCACTTTGGTCTCACCAAGTTGATGCAATCGGCGCCATCGAGATGATGTTTGCCCTAAGACCTAGCACATTGGTCCCACCGAGATTGCTAATGTTCACATTTTTGAGCAGATTGGTGCCATTGAGTTTAACCATTCGGTCCCACGAGATGAGTCAAATGTGTGTAACTGTTGGATTTTGTGTGGAGGCTATATATACCCTCCACCCGCTTCTCCATGTGTGAGAGATCCATCAGAACGTGCCTACACTTCCACCATACATTTTCTGAGAGAGAACCACCTACTCATGTGTTGAGATCAATACATTCCAATCCTACCACAAGAATCTTGATTTCTAGCCTTCCCCAAGTTGCTTTCCACTCAAATCATCTTTCCACCATAGCCAAATCAGAGAGAGAGAGAGAGAGAGAGAGAGTTGAGTGTTGCAGAGACTATCATTTGAAGCACAAGAGCAAGGAGTTCATCATCATCAACATACCATCTATTACCTTTTGGAGAGTGTGTCTCCTAGATTGGTTAGGTGTCGCTTGGGAGCCTCCATCAAGATGTGGAGTTGAACCAAGAAGTTTGTAAGGGCAAGGAGATCGCCTACTTCGTGAAGATCTACCCGAGTCAGGCAAGTCCTTTGTGGGCGATGGCCATTGTGGGATATACAAGGTTGCTTCTTCGTGGACCCTTCATAGCTGGAGCCCTCCATGGACTCGCGCAGCCGTTACCCTTCGTGGGTTGAAGTCTCCATCAATGTGGACATACGATAGCACCACCTATCGGAACCACGCCAAAAATCTCCGTATCTCCATTGCATTTGCTTTCTCCAAACCCTTCCCTTTACCTTCATATGCAATGTTTTACTTTCCACTGCTATACTTTTAGAATTGCATGTGTAGGTTGATTGCTTGAATTGTGCTAATTGCTAAAATCTTCCCACAACTAAAATTGGGAAAAGGATAAATTTTTATTTGGTCAAGTAGTCTAATCACCCCCCTCTACACATACTTTCGATCCTACAAGGCCGATATGGTTAACGGTCTTCATTCTATCGATAGGCATAACAAATTAGTTGGTGGGCGTGTTGGTGGCCTTCTGAAAACAACCCAGCGGATTAACGGGCCACAAATGGTGAGTGTAGCCATGGGCTGAATTTGGCCTAAGCGAGAACAATCCGATGCGTCGGTGAGTATTGAATCTTTGAAATGAGCCCAGAATAAATGGGTCCTTAGAAGGCCAAAAGATAACATGGGCTGGCGGCCCAATGGAATAATGGGCGTTAATGGATATAAGCGATATACTATTCATTATGGGCGTTAATGGGCCCATAGTTACAAAAAGGCCTTATATGGGCGAAAGACATCATGCTCCATACATGGGCCAAAAGTTACAACAATTTGGAATCATATTGAATGACCCGGATGCGCTCTTGGGCCTAATTGGATAGGCCATAATGGGTCTTGAGTTAGCAGGCTGTAAATGGGCTATATGCGAACATGCCGTTAACAGGATTTCCATGGGCTGACCCGCTACCTTTTGACCAAGTCAAAGGGGCCGGCCTTTCACTTGAATTGGCCACTCTTGGGCTTTGCCACGTGTCGACGTGTCATAGGCACATCCCGTCCAATGAGTGGATGACATTTGTCCCAACGCTGAGCCGACATGTGGTTCCTCTGGCCATTGAGAATTTTATCGTGGGAAATCCCCATTGGTCGGGCTGTTAACGGGTTACGGATCAAACCAAAACCGATAAGCAACGGCGACCCATTACGGTGGATGCCATGTGTCGGTTACCCTTGGCGAAAACACTTCCATGACGCATCATTTATCATCATGGAAGTGGACACTTCTGTGATGATAATTTCGGTATTATCATGGAACACTTCTACGATAGCACACGTATGACTATCTTGATTCTGTCATAAAATCGTCATGGGTGTACATGCATGACAGAAACGTGACCTAGTGTAAAAAACATGTATCATCACAGAACTGGTTTTTTTGTAGTGTCCTTCGTGGGTGATGACCATGGTGGAATATACAAGGTTGCTTCTTCATGGACCCTTCATGGGTGGAGCCCTCTGTTGACTCGTGCAACTATTACCCTTCGTGGGTTGAAGTCTCCATCAACATGGATGTACGATAGCACCACCTATCGGAACCACGCCAAAAATCTCTGTGTCTCCATTGCGTTTGCCTTCTCCAAATCCTTCGCTTTACCTTCATATGCAATGTTTTACATTCCATTGCTATACTCCTAGAATTGCATGTGTAGGTTGATTGCTTGACTTGCGCTAATTGCTAAAATCCGTCCACAACTAAAATTAGGAAAATGATAGATTTTTTGTGTTCAAGTAGTCTAATCACCCCCTCTAGGCATACATTCGATCCTACAAGTGGTCTGCATTAGCCTTCATTTACATAGCTTTGGTGATCATAGCCTTGGTTTCACAACCTAGGAGATTATGGCGTCTAGGAAGGGTAACTATCACCGTAGAGGTCCTTACTTTGATGGTACAAATTTTGCTAGTTGGAAGCTGATAATCCACAAGTATAGGGGATCAGTTGTAGCCTTTCTCGATAAGTAAGAGTGACGAACCCAACAAGGAGCTAAAGGTAGGATTTGTATTCCCTTCAAGTTCTATCGACCACCGATACAACTCTACGCGCACTTAATGTTCACTTTACCTAGAACAAGTATGAAACTAGAAGTACTTTGTAGGTGTGGTAGGATAGGTTTGCAAGATACTAAAGAGCATGTACATAAAATCTAGGGGCTGTTTAGATAAAAACACAACTAAGTTAGTTTTAGTAGAGAGATTTTTGTCACAAGAAAGTTATTTGTCCCTAGGCAATCGATAACTAGACCGGTAATCATTATTGCAATTTTATATGAGGGAGAGGCATAAGCTAACATACTTTATCTTCTTGGATCATATGCACTTATGATTGGAACTCTAGAAAACATCCGTAACTACTAAAGATCATTAAGGTAAAACCCAACCATAGCATTAAAGTATCAAGTCCTCTTTATTCCCATACGCCATAACCCACTTATCCGTGTTTGTGTTTCTATCACTCACGCAACGCAGAAAATAAGCAAACCATGAACATATTGCAAACCCTACAGCAGGGACCCTCACACTTGCGCGACAGGGAGAGCACAATAGGACAACACCAATAATAAAACATGCAACTCAAACCAATCACGATCATCAATGAACCCATAGGACAAAATGGATCTACTCAAATATCATAGGATAGCCATACATCATTGGGAAATAATATATAGTGTTGAGCAGCATGTTTAAGTTGAGATACCCATGAGGAGAAGGGGTGTTACACTCTGCATAGGGGAGAGAGTTGGTGATGATGGCGGCAAAGTTGTTGGTGTAGATCGTCGTCACGATGATGGCCCCGGCGGCGTTCCAGCGCCACCGGGAGAGAGGCAGAGAGAGCCCCCCTCCTTCTTATTCTTCCTTGACCCCCACCCCTCGATGGGAGAAAGGTTTCCCCTCTGGTCCATGGCCTCCATGGCGGTGGAGGGGAGAGAGCCCCTCTGAGATTGGATCCCTCTCTATGTTTCCTTCTATTTCTGCGCTCCTTGATTCTGCCCTTTCACCGTTTCTTAAATTCCCGGAGATCCTTAACTCCGACTGGGCTAAAATTTTAACACGATTTTTATCCGGATATTAGCTTTCTTATGGTGAAAGAAGGGCACCAACCGCCTTATGGAGTGTCCACAAGGGTCCAGGGCGCGCCCTACCCCCTGGGGCGCGCCCCTCACCCTTGTGGGCCCCTCGGGCATCGTCTCATGTTGATTCCACTTCCCAAAATTCACATATATTCAAAAAAATCTCCGTAAGTTTTATCCCATTTGGACTCTGTTTGATATGGATTTTACGCAAAACAAAAACATGCAATAAGCGAGAACTTGCCTTTGAGCATTGAATCAATATGTTAGTCAAGAAAATACTATAAATTGTTGCCAAAAGTATATAAAAGTTGTAAAACATTGGCATGAAATAATAAAAAATATAGATCTGACGGAGGCGTATCAGCATCTAAGCTTAATTCCTGCTTCGTCCTCAGTAGGTAAATGATAAAAAAGATAATTTTGATGTGGAATGCTACCTAGCATAATCTTGATCATATAATCTAATCATGGCATGAATATTAAGGCCTTGAGTGATTCAAAGCAATAGTCTATCATTTGACATTAAGACAATAATACTTCAAGCATACTAATAGAGCAATCATGTCTTCTCAAAATAACATGGCCAAAAGTTATCCCCACAAAATCATATAATGCACTCTGCGGGATGGCCCAAAGCGACACTACGATCGAGACCCTTCGGCGAAGCTGTGTGTGATGCGATAATCATAAGCGATGGTGTAAAAACTGTCAAAAAGGTGCAAAAGCGTTTGCGATGCGGATGCATCAAACACGGTTCAGATTTTTGTTGCGTAATGCGATCACGAGGCATCTGATTCAGCTCAATTAACTGTTTGGGATGAGGAGGAACAAAAAAGCAGGAAGCGAGATGAAGGCGTGTGGGATATCTGACATACGGTTCCTTTGAGATGAGCTGTGTGTGATTAGAGCAACACAATGGAAGCAGTTCAAGCTGAACAAGATGTGTGTGATCTGCGGCAAACAGTCCGTAATCTGAAGCGTGTGCGAAGACCAATAATAACAGGACGATTCTTGCTAATAAGCCGTGTGAATTGCTCATCTATAGTAGAATAACATGTATGTATATATATATATATATATATATATATATATATATATATAAATGAAATAAACATCCAATTACATAAGTGATTATGCGGATCATTACACACCTCAATAAACAATTGCATGCATTCTAAAATAGGAGAAAGCGATCGTCTAGCCATCTACTTCTGTGGCGCTCCGCCCTTTGCTATGTGGCTCGATCCCTCGTATTTGTCGGGAAGAAGACACTTCCTCATGTCAGCGATCCTTTGTACATCTACGTAGCTTGTGTATCGTCCATGGCCGCCTACTTGACATGTTGTTCATCAGGTCTCTTATGCCACTCAACTTTGTGCTAGGCGTTCTTGTCCTTATTGCTCCCATTCTTCATCTTAGCGTAGTAGGGTGCGATGATGGCGGCGAGGTTAACCGGGGAGTTCGGTTTGTTTTGGTCGCTGCCCAGGACCTTGTAGTGGCGCTGGATGTTGACAAGATTCGGTCATTTCAAGTCCGAAACCTTGGCGCTTTTAGTTCGTTGGTGGTGTCCACCATAGCAAAGCTAGTCGGAGCTGTTGATAAACCGGAGAAATGCTCATGAGGCCTTGTGGCAAGGTAGAAGTGGTGAGCGAGGATGTCATGTCATACGCTGGCTGGCGGCGACAACCTTCTAATCGTACCCGTCACGACCGATGGTGTACTCGAGGTCGAAGCCGACCACTTGGTACTTGTCCTCGCCAAGGAACTGCTCCATAGTTTGGATGGAGCTCTCTACCGAGACCGGATAGTTCGTGTACACGACCGAGAGGGCCTTCCCCCTCATGTGGGTGTCCACTGCCTGATGCGTGGTGAACTGCCCGCCGTTGTCGTTGTCGGCCGCTGGGAGCGTCGTTGGAGCCACGGGGAGCGCCATTGGAACCGCTGGATGTCCTCTCTGTATGTGTCCTCGTGGGTGTGCATATTGTGTCGTGTGAGGCGAGAGATGAAGGTAAATGGACACAGGAATAAAGGAGGGCTGGGCGGCGTGGATTCTTGGCGCATCCGCATGGCAGTTTTTGGAGCGGGTAACTGCATCGTCGCGCCGCGCCCGGCGCAACCGCTTGCACACGAACGTGCGTGATCGTGCGCCAGCCCCAAACACCGGCAGCGAGCGTGGAGGGACGAGGGCATAGCACCGGAGGGCGGCGAGCGAGAGCGCCTGTGGCGGGGCAGCAGCGAGCGCCGCGGACGCTGAACATAACAACCACACACATAGAGCGATTGAACGCGCGAAATGGTAGCCTACAAGCCGGCCGACCGTTGTTTCGCTGCATAGAGAGCGACCATGTGGTACCACCTCCGTCTAGCCTATAGTCTCCTTTATATTCCGTGCCATACTTTGCCCTCAAATTTAATCAACAAAATGTTAATGCATGTTTAAAAAATTATATAATTGGAAACTATGTTCAAATACAAATCCAACTATATAATCTTTGGCGACATGCATCGTATTTTATTAGTTAAATCATACTAATAAACCAGGATGGTGGAATAGTAGGTAATAAAATCATAAGCGTTTTTTATTAACCGTATGTGTAAGTGGCCTTCGTCCTCCTCTCTTGCGTCTTGTCACCCGTTGCCGAGGGCGACTTACAGTATAAGCTTGCTTGCTTTGGCGAAGCGTTCTTTTTGCCAAGCGGTGGCACCAATGAATCATCGGTGAGCTGTTCCGCACAACCTCGCGGGTTCAGCATAAGCTTCCCTTGACTCGCTGAAATCCCCAAAATCCCAATGCTTACCGGCTGCTATAAAAACCCTCACGGCGGCGAGTCACGCATCACATTTTCCCTCCATCCACAGCTTATCTCGTATGCTTCTCCCACAATCACCATTGGAATCAGTCCGTCGTAAATCGCTCGTACCGCGCCGCCGTCATCGGAAGGACAGCTCCGGTGGGAGGCTACACAGCGGCGGCGCGATCCCGACATAGTGTAGTGCGCTTGGCGTCCCTGTTGGGTGTGCGTGGAACACCCACCACACGCTCCGCTGGTGGTGCCCGTCGGTAGCTGTTGCCGCCACACCACCGTCGAAAGCCAGGGCCTTCACCCGCTCTGCCGCCGCGGCCCGAAGGCGGGAGGTGGGCGTCGTGGCCGCCACCCCACTGCCGACATTTGTGCCATCACCCGCTCCGCCAGCGCGGCCCGAAGGCGGGAGGTGGTGGTTGTGGCCGCCAGCCCACCGTCGACCGCCGGGGTCATCACCTGCTCTACTACCGCCGCCCGAAGGCGGGATGCGGAGGTGGATGCCCGCACATGCGTCAGCGACCTTGCGTGCTACACCGAGTTCTTGCGGGAGGAGGAGGAGCGCCTCGTCGAGCATGCAAAGAGCCTTATCGCCACCATGGCTGCGGCACACGCCGCCTCAGAGGCAAGGAATGAGGAGATCTACAAGGAGAACCACCACTTTGAGAGGGATAAATGCGGGTGAAAGTGCTAGTTATCGACTAGAGGGGGTGAATAGGCGATTTTATGGAAGTCTTCAAAAGCGTGGAAGTTTTGAAGACAAACAATAAAATGACCTAATTGATATGCAACGGAAGATAAACTACAACAAGCACACCATAGTCAAGTATGCGATAATGTGAAAGTACAAAGACTAATAACAGACTTAGTAGTAAGGATCGGGATGGAAGATAGTATGAAGCCAACCAGCGATAGTAGTTAAGCAATGAAGTCAAGCAGTGCGACAAATAGGCAATGACTTGGCGAAGACAAACTCTAAGTAAAGGGAGGAGAGGATAGAACCAATCACTTGTTGAAGACACACGGTTTGTTGGACCAGTTCGATTCTTTGTGACAAGCTATGCGTGCAGTTAGGGAGGCTGAGATTCAACTCGAAGACAGCGTCTTCACCTTATTCCCCTTGAGCTAAAGACACACGGTCCTCGCCCAATCACTCTGGTAAGTCTTCAAGGTAGACTTCCGAACCTTCACAGACTTCGTTCACCGCGATCCACAATGACTCTTGGATGCTCGAGCAGCGACGCCCTAACCGTTTGGAGGATTCCACAGTCCTCAAGTGTAATAAGTCTTGGTCACCTGACAGAAAGACTTGATGATGCCTAACACTCTTTGGCTCTGGGTGTTTGGGCTTTGTCCTGCAAAGATTTCTCTCTCTCAAAGGCTTCTATGTGGGTTGCTCTCAAGCGACAAAAGCCGTGCACTAACTCTGAGCAGCCACCAATTAATGGTGTAGGGGGTGGGCTATTTATAGCCACTAGGCAACCGACACTGATATGTCGAAATGACCCTGGGTCACTAAGGAGGCCCGACACGTGTTCAACGGTTGATTTCAAACACACATGACAACTTTACTTGGGCTACAAGCAAAGTGACTCATCCACTCTGGATAAGATTTGCTCTCATTGTCTTCGCTTGAAGACATAGGATTTAGGTTGAGCATCACTTGATCATTACGACTTTGTTCACTTGGACCCCCTTAACGATGCGGTGGTTCCTATGACTCAACAAAGAAGAAAAACAACAAAAGCGACCACAGATCTTGGCGCTCCATAGTCTTCACTCAATGTCTTCTCATGTCATAGTCTTCAATATGAATATCTTCACATACCACCATTGTCGTCAATGTCTTCATACATTTTAGGGGTCTTCTCCGGTAGGTAAACCGAATCAATGAGGGACACTACTGTGTTATCTGCAATTCTCACAGCGCATTAGTCCCTCAACCAAATTTGTCGTCAATACTCCAAAACCAACTAGGGGTGACACTAGATGCACTTACAATCTCCCCCTTTTGGTGATTGATGACAAAGCTGGTTGAAGTTTTCAACGAGGATAAAGTATGGGAAATTGTAAAGGATAGAGTATTGTCTTCATAAGTGGCAAAGGCTCCATCGGATTGTCAAAACCGGCGGATCTCGGGTAGGGGTCCCGAGCTGTGCGTCTAGGCGGATGGTAACAGGAGACAAGGGACACGATGTTTTACCGAGTTGGGCCCTCTCGATGGAGGTAATACCCTACTCCTGCTTGATTAATATTGATGATATGGGTAGTACAAGAGTAGATCTACCACGAGATCGAGAGGCTAAACCCTAGAAGCTAGCCTATGGTATGATTGTTGTTAGATCCCTCGGACTAAAACCCTCCGGTTTATATAGACACGGATAGGGTTAGGGTTACAGATCGGTTACAATGGTAGGAGATCTAGATATCCGTATCGCCAAGCTTGCCTTCCACATGAGGAAAGTCCCATCCGGACACGGGACAAAGTCTTCAATCTTGTATCTTCATAGTCTAGGAGTCGGCCAAGATGATAGTTGGCTGTCCAGGACACCCCTAGTCGAGGACTCCCTCGGTAGCCCTGAACCGGGCTTCACGACGGCGAGTCCGGCACGCATATTGTCTTTGGCATTGCAAAGCGGGTTCCTCCTCCGAATACTTCATAGAAGGTTTTGAACACAAGGATAGTGTCGGCTCTGCAAAACAAGTTCCACATACCACCGTAGAGAGAATAATTTTTGCCTGATCTGGCGGCGTATTCATGGCGTGACATCACACCACGGCCAGGCCTTTATCTGAATCATTTTCTTGTTCCACCTCGGTCGTTTAGCGGCGGTTTCCTTAGCACATCTTATCAAAGCATAGATCGTGCCCCCTTATTCAGGATTCCCATCAATACGGACGTGGGTAACCCATCCGCCATTGATTCTGACACTTAGGAGATAAGTGAGTTTTACTAGGCTGGCGGGGGACTCATAACTTTGTCCATCCATATAAGGGATAAGGATCCACCTTTTCACCTCGCCTTCTTCCTCCTTTGCTCATCCATTTCCTTTTCGAGCTCCAGCGCCCAAGTCCGCACACCCACCTCAACCTTCTCCAACCATGCCCGGCGGGAGGCGGTGGATGGCCTCCTCCGTCACGGAGGGCACATCAAAAAACTGCGGAAGGCGGATACTTGTCGACGACAGCGCGCCGGCTGCCCGACGAAGGCAGCTCATCCCACCCAGGCCCCATGAGAGGTGGTGTTCCTCCCACTTCCTCCACGGACTAGGTTTCCACTTCACCCATTTGTCCAGGGGCTCATGTTCTACTACGGCCTAGATTTCCCCAATCGGCCCAATTTCATCCTCAACATCTCGGCGTTTATAAATGGTGTGCGAAACCTTCCTCTGCATCCAGCCCACTTGACTTATGGTGAAGATCTTCAATGTCGGGCCGAAGGTAGTGGGCGCCGCCAAGCCAGTCTTGGGCGCCATGGTTGGCAAGATGGCCAAAGTCCTATGGCTCGAGGGCTCCTTTGTGGATACCATAAAGGGATGGCAATCGGGGTGGTTCTACATCACCGAGCAGCGCGATTCTCAATGGGCGGCGGCCCCAATTCGATCGGCTTCCCCATGGCTCACATCATGGAAAGAGGCGGGCGGGCGGGGGATTCAGATGAGCTGCGGACTCCAAACTTGCGTCCGAAACCTGGTGGACAAGAATCTCGGGCTTGTCAGCGTAATCGGTGATGCTCATCGCGGATTCTCCCATGCCAACAACGGGCCTTCAATTTGTGGGAGTTTATCCGGCCTGACACCAAACCTTGAGCGGCTCTTGACACTACGTACGAATATGCACGTAGGTGTTGTTCAAAGGCGCGAAGCTCCGCATCCGCTACCGAAGATCGGGATTCATTTCGCGGCGTCAAGCCAGCGAGGTAAGTTATTTACCCTTTATGGGACTCTTTTTCATAGTTTGACTCTGTCACGGGATCTAAAACTCCCTAACCTTTGTGGGGACTGGTGAAGGCGTCCGGACGATTAACTGTCGGCCCCTTTGCCGAAGACCAGTGGGCGCTTGGATTAGCAGGGCTGCTGGTTCCGGCACCTCACGTGGTGCGGAGAAGAAAAACCAAGAAAGGAGGCCACGGGAACTCGAAGGAGCTCCGGCGCCGAGCTGTCGGACTCATCGCCGAAACAACCAGAGGCGGAATCCTTCTCTTAGGAAGAGGAGGAGGAAAAAAGCCTCTCCCAGTGAAGAGAGAAAGAAAGGAAGGCCGCCCCAGCTGGGGAGGTCGGAGGTCTAGAAGGAAGGACCCTTCCTCGGACTTCTCCTTGCCGACAACGAGGAGGAGGGTGGCCAACAAGGGCCAAGCCTGGCGAGATCGTAAGTGTCCGGATTCGAGAATAACTCATGGATTTTCATTTGTCGCATAGTGTCTTCTTGTGAATATAACCATGTAGCCCGCCCAAGGGCGATCTTGCCGCCGTCGGCGGCTCCTGGATCGTCGGATGTGAATAGCACTTCACTTCCGACCGCCTCCTCTCCTTGTGGCGCAGATGACACCTTGGTGGAGTCCCAAAGGGCCCAACCAGGAGGAGGTGGTCTGGAGGCGCCATAAGGCGACCCCGGACGCCCGGGCGCAAAGGGCCAAAACCCGAGGGCTCTAAGTCCGGCCTTGCGGACTCCGTCGGAACCAGCAATTTTTCGAAGACCGTGGCGGACCCTTCGTAAGAAGGGCAAGGCTGCGACACGGTGACCTCCGTCCAGCGGAGGCACCGGATAACTGTTGGGCGCTAACAGCGCCTCCATCGACGAGAGCACCGCACTATCATGAGTCACGGTGATCCGAAAAATTCGATCCGCCAAAGCGGGCTGGTGAAACTATACCAGCCTTCTAACGGGCTTTGAGGTAAGTTTAGAACATGTAAAAATATTCTTGCATAGGCGGTAGCCTGATTCTTAGTTGGTGTTTGGAAAGAAAATCCGGATGAGGATCTAAAAAGACTCTGTGAGAGTCTAACATAAATATGTCAATATGGGAATGCAGTGCGCTGGCTTTGACCTCTGCCGCCTTATTGCGGAGGCCAATGCATTGAAGCGGAACCTCGGCGGTCCGAGCAGCGAATGCGTAGGTATTGTAGGGGCCCACGAGCGAGGTGGCGGCCCTGAAGGAGGCGGTGTCGTGGCGGCTCATGACATGGGCTGCAGCGAGAAGAAGGGGCGCGGTGGCGGAGGTCTGACAAGAGCTCGGGCTCGTGGAAAAACCACGAGGTTTGGGCGTGACTCGAAGACCGAGTCGAGCTTGCCTCGGCTCTTGAGAGTGCCAAAGCTGCTAAGGCGAGGCCCAAAATCCCTCAAGAGATTGAGGCAATAAAGAAGATCGCGGCCGGGTAAGGCATTCTTTATGCGAGCAAGAATGTAAAGTCAATTATCTAGTACTTACCGAATCGGGCTCTCTAGGAGGCGTTCGCGGATCTGCCGCGAGTGTCTCCGATGCGCGCTTTCTCTACGAGCGAAGAAGGGGCTCGGCAGAAAAGGTGTTTTGGTCTCGATATCTTGATGCCGTACACGGTGCCCTTGGCGACCAAGCTGAAGCAATTGGTCGAGCTCCACAAGGTCGCCGAACATGCCATGAAGAGGCCTTATAGCTCATTTGTGGCCAAATGAGGCCATGCACAGGAGCTACCGGGCTAGTCGGCAGGTGGTGGATGCTGTCCATGGATCGAAGTCATCAAAGCGCTCCGTCTGTATTGAAGGTGCCCGTCGGGCCTTGCCCGTGCCAAGGTGCCTTTGGGGCAAGCTGGATCTTGGAGAAGCTTGTGTGGACAGGCCACCGAAGGGCAAGGAGCATCATAAGCCGAAATGTATTATGAGGCGTCTGAAGGGTGCCCGCCGTATAAGCGGGTGAATGTTCCAAAGATGTAATCTTTGAATAGACTCGCATTTTGTTATCATGTCGCTGAAAACTTGTTCATATCGCTAAGCAATGCTTGTGAATTTAAAATATTACCTTTTTATGCGGCCGTTTATCAAATTTGAGAGATGGCAAGTCGTTGGCTTCAGCCCCCATGCCACAGTCTTTGGGGTGTTCGGGATAAACTTGGCGCTCTTGTTCCCATTCTTGGGTCCTTGAGGAGGTGTCGTGGTTACGAGTGCGATAGTAGAATGGGGGTAGATATGGAAGGCAAGATCCTAGCTATGGAGTAGTTGTATCGCAAAGGATTTGAGTTCGAGGCCCTTCTGGAGGAAGTAACAACCCTACGTCTCGGGCCACGAGGTGGTCATTTGGATTATCTGCGTATGTATTCTGAGTGCGAACCCTTCTTCTGTGGAGGGTGGCTTATATAGAGTCGCGGGACCCCAGCCAGCCCATGATAGATGGTTTAAAGATGCGTTAAGGCTAGGTGTTCTTGGTAGCATGCTTACATAAAAGTGTCATTAAGGTCATAAAGACTATTTAACTCTGAGGACCGTTTGGACACAGGTGGCTCTTGGACTCTTGGTGGTCGAGTGGAGTCTTCATAGTCAGTGTCTTTGAATCTGTCAGTGGGAGCCTACGGTCATTTGGAAGGCTACTCCTCTTGTGAGTGTCCTTGTGGAAGGTACCTTTGGGTAGGTCTATGACCCTACCCGGTACATGACTTCATCATTAGCCCCGAATGGATCGAGGTTTGAGTGAGGAAGGGTTGATAATCTTTCGGACCTGTTCTTGATCCATTCGGGCTAATGATGAAGTATGTACTGAGGTAAGATCAAAGTACCTGAACAAAGACCTCGATCTTCAAACTTATAAGCTTTCGAGAAGCGAACGAGGCTATGCCATAGTGGGGCGGTGTTCTGGCGAATTGTTGGAGAAGTTGGGATTCTCTCGATCTCCGGCATCATGGTTTGGTGGAGTTACGGTGGGCGGCCACGAGATCCGTCTCGATGCGCTCACGTTAAATGGCCGATGACTCCGCAACCGGGAGGCTCCACTCGGCGTGGGCGCGCTCCCCATCCGCGAGGCGGCACTTTGCAGCGTGTGTCGTGGCGTCCTCCTGCGGTAACCGTCAACCCGGTATGGGTCGGCTCCTGCACCGTCTTCACTCCCGATCTCCACGGTGCAAGCGTTACGGTGGTCGAGGCTTCAGCGGTGGGTGAGGCATGCGGTGGCCCCATGATCGGCCATCCCCCAAGTCGCGGCGTCGAGCCCAGCGAATCTCTTCTGACCTGTTCATTTGGTTCCATAGGGCCGTGTCTGAATGCGATAGCGATGACCCGTGCGAGAGGTTACGATGGTCGATGGACCCGCGGTCCCTGATTCACCGCACCACGAAGGTGGCGGTGAAGCGATCGCCGCAAGCCCATGAAAAGTACTTGCGAGCCCCTCACGCCGCTCCGGAGGAGGCTTCATCGCGAACATGGATGCACTTCACCTCCTATCATTGGAGAAACCCCGAGGCTCGCGCCTTGGAGGATGGCAGCTTAGCCAACCTGGTGGCGCACTCGTGGAGAATCTTCGGCAGTCTTGGGAGCGTCTGTGACCGAGGTTCGAGAATCGATCGAGGCGGCTCTTTCAACCGCCAACCAGGTATATCGAACTCGATTCAGAATTTAGCAGCTGCCGCCCGTATAGCAGAATCAATTCAGCCTTCGATCGTAGGCAGGTAGAGGTTTGCAGCAAATCGAGGATTTGCTCCGGTAACGAGAGATCAAAACTCAGTTGTATCGATCGCGGAGCAGGGTTCCTGACCGATCCGTCGCTGTGAATTCATTCGATCGGCCCATAGTCCAAGATCGCCCCGGCGTGAGGAGCGTGGAGGCGGCGTGATGATCAATACAAGGGCGCGGCGGTATGAGCACCGATTCGATCGCAGCGATCGGCGTCGAGTGCCCTCCTCCCAAGGGGTGGATCATACGCTCCTCGAGCGGGATGTGAGCGTAAAAGCAGTCTTTGGGCGAAGAGTTCGATCGACCCCGAGGAACCGAGGCTTTGATCACGAGATCCATTATCGTTCAAGGTTTGGTCGGCGAGAACGAGCTCACCGAGGCGGCCATGATAGAGATGTTCCTTCCAGTAGTAGAGTCCATGTCTCGGGACGAGTGTTTCAGCGAGCCATCGGGCTGCGGTGATTCCCCCAACCCGAGGTTGGCGGTGGAGTCAACAAGTTCCTTTGGAGAATCCAAGCGACACTGGCTTCAAGATTACCAGTGGCGGTTCAGATCGGTGGAAGCGATGAGGTAGCCATGAAGCATTTACCTCTTATGTTGGATGGTTCAGCCAGGCGTGGTTGAATCGATTAGCACCATGATGTTACACTTGGGAAGATCTTGCCCGAGTGTTTGTCGGGACATTTGAAGGAACTTGCAAGCGACCAGCGGGTTTGAGAGTTGCGATCGTGCGTGCAAAAGTCAGTGAAACCTTGAGAGATTATATCGGTGGATCACTTTGCACCACGAGTGGAGAATGTCGATCACCAGGCGATCTGTGCCTTCAAGGAAGGCGTCAAAACGAAGAATTGAGTTTGAAATTTGGTCGAACCGGAGATATGACCACGAGTCGGATGATGGAATTGCCACCAAATATGCAAATGGTGAAGAAGAGGATCGGCTCGAATTGGTAAATATAAATCTGCCGCCAATGAGACCGGTGGAGGAAATTCGATCGGAGCGAAGCGCAAAGCCAAACCGGCGGCTCTGGAGAAGGCCTTAGCGGTGACCCGAGGAAAGTTCAAGAAACCCAAGGGTCCTTGGAACCCTAAGAAGGTGAAAGACCAGGATGGGAGCGGCGTGTTGGATTTACCATGTCATATTCATACAAAGAAAGATGAAGAGGTAAACTCATTTACGAAACATACCACTCGACGATGTCGGCTCTTGATTCAGCGGTTCAAGGAAACAGCCCAAGGATAAGGATAAGGAGGCGAGACAAAGTTGAGGATAGAGATAGCGATGATGGTGGATATCCCGGATCAATTCCACCACGATGATTTTTTTGGCGTCGAAAGCAAAAAGTCGATTGAAGGTTATCAATCGGAAGTAAACTTGGTTGCTCGGCGACTCCCAATTATCTGAAATGGTCCCGGACCGCCATCACATTCGACCGGTCGATCACCCGGCGCACATTGCCACCACAGGAGGCAAGCATTGGTGGTCGACCCGGTTATCGAAGGCACTCGGTGACCAAAGTCGATGGATGGTGGTAGTGGTTTGAATATATTATCTGCGGAGGCGTTGAAAGGGATGGGCATCCGATGTCGGACTCGATACCGATAACATGAGCTTCCACGGGTCATTCACGGAAAGAAGGCTGAGTCACTCGGCCAAATTGCTCTTGATGTAGTTTTGGTGATTCAAAGCATTTCCGGAAAGAAAAGTTGACCTTTGAGGTCATGGATTTCAGGCGCTTATCACGCTATTCTAGGAGATCAGCTTATGCGCGTTTCATGGCCCGACCATATTCGTGTATCTTAAGCGAAGATACCTGGTCCCAAGGCGTGATCAGCATCACGGGCAATCGGAAGAAAGCAGAAGAGTGCTTCGAGAAAGGCTCTAAGATCGCCCGATGCTCGGTTGGCGATGGTAGAGCTACAAAGTGTCGAGAAAACTGCAGATCCGAGTGATTTTTTGCGAGCTAAGAAGCCGCTCTGGTCAGCATTCGGTCGTGGCGAGGCGAAACAGGTTCACATTCACCGGTGATCCCGGCTGCTCCGACCAACATCTCAACAACACTCGACTCAAAATAGGAAGAAAGCGCTCATCCGGTTCCTCCGTGAAGCTGGGACATCTTTGCATGGAAGCTTCTTGACATGCGGGTATTCAGGGGCTGGCTGAGCATAGCCTCTGAGTCGACCCAAAATTCAAACCGGTTAAAGAGTATCTTGGCGGTCCACCGTCCGAAGAAGAAAGGCCATTGGCGAGGAGGTGGCTCGGCTCTTAGCAGCGAGTTCATCGAGAGATCTACCACTCCAGTGGCTGTAGCGTTGTCATGGTCCCAAGAAGGACAAGTCGTTGCGCATGTGCATCGATTTCAAGCATATCAATCGGGCCTGCCGAAAGATCATTCCCTCTTCCTCGCATCGACCAAATAGTCGACTCAAGCTGCGGGATCACGAGAGGTTGTCTTTTTAGGCGCCTATTCCGGGTACCATCAGATCCGTCTGTATGGACCCGATGAGATAAAACATCGTTCATCACTCCATTGGGTGCCTGTTATGTCACCATGCCATTCGGTCTCAAGAATGCGGAGCCACATTCATGAGGATGATTGAAGTGTTTGCTCACTCAAATCAGTCGGAATGTGGAAACATACATGGATGATATAGTGGTCAAGTCACGAAAGGGTTCCGACCTGTTGGTGACCTTGCTGAAACATTTGTCAATCTCGGAGGTATGATATCAAGCAACCCATCAAAGTGTACATTTGGAGTCCACTGGTGGAAAGTTACTCGGTTTCTCGTTTACGGCGAGGAATCGATGCTAACGAGAAAAGGTTGGCACCATACTCGAATAGGCGCCACAATGCATGTGCGATGTCGAAACTTCTTGGATGCTTGGCGCTTTAAGTCGATTCATCTCTCTCCTCGGTGAAAAGGCATTGCCTCTTTACCGATTGATGAAGAAGTCGAGACAAGTTGAGTGGACTCTAGAAGCTGATGCAGCGTTTGCGAGCTCAAAGCTACGCTCTCCACCAACCGGTGCTTGCTGCTCCAATCAGCAAGGAGCCTTTGCTGCTTTACATTGCAGCCCTTTGGACAAGTCGTCGATGCCGTACTTACGGTCGGCGGGAAGAAGAAGGAAAAGCCTTCAAAGTTCAGCGCCCGGTTTATTATCTTTTGAAATCTTGACCCGTCAAAGCAAAGATACCCTCACTATCGAAGCTTGTTTATGGGATCTATATGACCACGAAGAAGGTTGCTCATTATTTCTCGATCATTCCATTACGATCGTCGGTGACGCCCTTTGTCGGAAATTCTTCATAACGGAGATGCAAGCTGGTCGAGTGGCAAAATGGGCGATTGAACTCCTTCCCTTGATATCAAATTCGAGGCAAAAGCCATCAAGTCCCAAGCAATAGCAGATTTCCTCGCCGAGTGGGTGAACAGCAACTTCGACCCAAGTTCACTCGAAACCTTTGGACTATGTTTTCGATGGTTCCAAGATCTTGAGCAGTTACAGTGCGGGGTTGTATTGGTTTCCCCGAGGAGATAGGCTCAAGTATGTTCTCCAAATTCACTTTGATTCTTCCAACAACGAAGCAAAATATGAAGCACTCTGTATGGGTTGCGCATGGCCATTTCACTCGGCGTCCGTAGCCTTATGGTTTATGGCGACTCGGATCTGGTTGTTAATCAAGTGATGAAGGAGTGGGATGTCGAAGCCCAGCTATGACGAGTTATTGTAATCTGGTGAAAGCTGGAGAACAAATTCGAGGGTTAGAGCTTCATCATATACCCATTGAAAAATCAAGCTGCGGATGATTTGGCGAAGATAGGGTCAAGAGGAAGCCATTCCCGGTGATGTATTTTAGAACACATTCATGCTCCATCGGTGCAGGAGGATCCTTTCACGAAGAAGCCCGCAGCAAAAGAGTGCCAATGATCCGGTGAAGTTGAGGTCGGCCGTGGTCGACCTAATTATGGAAGTTGTGGTCATCACTCCCGATTAGACGATGCCGTACATCGCATATATCCTTAGGAAAGAGCTCCCGGAGAATGAAGAAGAGGCTCGACGGATCGTCCATCGATCCAAGGCCTTTACAATAATCAAGGGACAATTATACAGAAAAAGCCTTGTTGGAGTCGGCGAGAAGTGTATCACGCCGGAAGAAGGTCGAGATAATTCTTGAGGATATCCACTCGGGGACTGTGGCCATCATCGTCCTCTCGGACCATTGTGGCTAAAAGCATACCGAGCGGGATTTTCTTGGCGAAAGCAAATGAAATGGCAAAAGAAATAGTCGACAAGTGTGAAGGATGTCGGTTCTATTCCAACATATCGCACAAGCCAGCCTCGACCTTGAAGACCATTCCACTCGTTTGGCCCTTTGCTGTTTGGGGATTGGACATGATTGGACCGTTGAGAAGCTGGCGAAGCGGCTTCACTCATTTGCTAGTAGCGATCGACAAGTTCACCAAGTGGATCGAAGCCAAGCCCATCAAGAACCTCGATGCATGCGCTATCGGTTTCATCGGAGAGTTGATATTCAGATATGGAGTTCGCATAGCATCATCACGACAATGGGTCAAACTTGATAATGACAAGTTCAAAGCCTTCTGCGCCTCTCAAGGCAGCGGTCGACTATGCTTGATGGCTCATCCTCGGTCGAATGGACAAGCGAGCGTGCAAGCGGCCTCATTCTCAAAGGGCTGAAACCTCGGCTGATCGTGATCTCAAACCATGGCGGGGAGCTTGGGTCGACGAACTTCCATCAGTTCTCACAGGGATTGAGGACCACTCCTAATCGGTCATTGGGAGAACTCCATTCTTCTGGTCTATGGAGCTGAAGAGTTCCAAGTGACACCTTCACAATGCGCCTCGAGTCGAGCTATACTCGAAGAAGAAGCGAGAACAAGCCCGGCAAGATCGATCGACCTCTTGGAAGAGGAGAGAGATGGCCTTGATCCGCTCGACTATCTATCAGCAAGACTTGCGTCGATTCCATGCGAGAAATGTGAAGAGTCGAGCCTTCCAAGAGGAGATTTGGTCCTCGAGTGGATCAGCAGAAACCACACAAGCTTGCTCCCACTTGGGAAGGTCCTTCATCGTCACGAGAGTCCTCCACAGCAGGCATATCATCTCTAGCGTTGATCGCGGATCGGCGAGCCTCGAGCTTGGAGCAGCGAGCTGCTCCGCCCCTTTACACTTAAAACTCACTCGGTTGAGATGTAATAAAAGTACTTTTGTAGTTTGTTTATCTAAGACAAGAATGTTATAATTTTCCCGATGATTGATATTGCTTTTTGTTGGAATTTCCCCGGTGGGTGGCTTAGCTGCGAATCCGATTAGCCTAAGTTTGTAAAAAAATCCTTTCGAGTGCAGAGCAGGTCTCTCACTCGGGGGCTTAGCTTGAATCCGCCGCCTAAGTATTCAAAATCCTACAGTGGTGAGCCAGCCTCCCACTCGGAGGCTTAACTGCAGTCAAGTACTCGCCTAAGTATCCAAAATCCTACAGTGGCGAGCCAGCCTCCCACTCGGAGGCTTAGCTGCAGTCAAGTACTCGCCTAAGTATCCAAATCCTCAGTGGTGAGCCAGCCTCCCACTCGGAGGCTTCTTCTGCAGTCAAGTACTCGCCTAAGTATCCAAAATCCTACAGTGGCGAGCCAGCCTCCCACTCGGAGGCTTAGCTGCAGTCAAGTACTCGCCTAAGTATCCAAAATCCTCAGTGGCGAGCCAGCCTCCCACTCGGAGGGGGCCTAAGTATCCAAAATCCTCTGAGTGGCGAGCCAGCCTCCCACTCGGAGGCTTAGCTGCATCAAGTACTCGCCTAAGTATCCAAAATCCTAGCAGTGGCGAGCCAGCCTCCCACTCGGAGGCTTAGCTGCAGTCAAGTACTCGCCTAAGTATCCAAATCCTGCAGTGGCGAGCCAGCCTCCCACTCGGAGGCTTAGCTGCAGATCAAGTACTCGCCTAAGTATCCAAATCCTACAGTGGAGAGCAAGCCTCCCACTCGGAGGCTTAGCTGCAGCCAAGTACTCGCCTAAGTATTCAAACCTACCGAGTGGTGAGCAAGCCTCCCACTCGGGGGCTTCTCAACAGCCAAGGTTAGCCTCAAACATCCAAAGTGATAAAAATCCTACAGTGGGGAGCAAACCTCCACTCGGGAGGCTACTGCAGCCAGTGCTTGCCTAAGTAATAGAATCCTACAGTGGAGCAAACCTCCCACTCGGGGGCTTAAGCTGCAGCCAGTGCTGCGCCTAAGTAATAGAAATCCTACAGTGGAGAGCAAACCTCCCACTCGGGGCTTAGCTGCAGCCAGTGCTGCGCCTAAGTAATAAAAATCCTACAGTGGAGCAAACCTCCCACTCGGGGCTTAAGCTGCAGCCAGTGCTCGCCTAAGTAATAGAAATCCTACAGTGGAGAGCAAACCTCTCACTCGGGGCTTAACTGCAGCCAGTGCTCGCCTAAGTAATAAAAATCCTACAGTGGAAGCAAACCTCCCACTCGGGGCTTGCTTGCACCACAGTACTGAGGCGCCACAAGTACAGCGTGCGGTCCATCCCAATCCATAAGGGCGATGAGGTGCAGGTCATTGCTACCTTCTCCTTGAACTTCGCCACAAGTACAACGTGCGGTCCATCCCAATCCATAAGGGCGACGAGGTCTTGGTCATTGCTACCTCCTCCTTGAACCGCCACAAGTACAAGCGTGCGGTCCATCCCAATCCATAAGGGCGGCGAGTGCAGGTCATTGTTACCTCCTCCTTGAACTTCGCCACAAGTACAGCGTGCAGTCCGTCCCAATATGTAAAGGCGACAAGGTCGATCGCGATGCGTGTTCCATCTCTACTGCAGGATAGATGAAGCTCAAGTCGATTGGAATTTCAGCGGAATATCTTCGAAATGAAGAATAAAGTTCTCTCGAAGGCAAGCAAAGCATGTTAAAGGAAAAATCAAGTTCGGATAAGCGTCCTCACGGATCCAAAGGTGCTCGAGGCGTTAAGCACATTAAAGTTATCGATTCTGAAACCACTCGGCATTCGAGGCAAATTTAAAGTGGGACTTAGAAGTTTTTACTCCTCCGGCGGAGGCTGGAAGGTGCAACAAACTGGTCGAAGTCGATTCCGTCGGCAATGTCGGGTAGCAGCAGCGATGAAAGTCTCCATGAAAGATCTGAAGTCGTGCTTCTGGTATTGGCAACCTTGAAGACACCAGCTTGTCCTCTTGCGCTTCTTTGCGGTGGACACGAACCGGAGATAGAGCAACATCGGCACCACACTGGCGGATGACTTCTTCCATTCTTGCACTCGACTTGGAATCTCATTCGATCGAGTCATCAAAATTCAAGATCATTACGGAGAGTGCATTTCGGCGGAGAGTCGAGTCGATCCAGCGACAACGCAACTTTCGGTCGAGCAAGATAATCCCTGCGCTAGCAACACGAGACTCGGTCGGAGCACATTCATAGCAACCGTCCTTCACGGGAGAGTTGATGGGGTCCAAACTGGTTTCCACTCATTGGTTTCTTCTTCAAAGTTTTGGCAGAATTCTGAAAACACAACTCAGATTCAAAATGAAGATCATATGATGAGCGGTGAGAGCAAGGCAGTTGGATAAAGAGATTACCTTCAAGCATGAGAAACAGCTTCTTGGCGAACCCTCAAGATAAATCTCGGTCGTTTAAGCTTCCCGCGGTTGGCCAACCTTGTCGAACAGAACATTCTTGTCGTTCTTGATCGGTGACTTCCTTGTTAGCAGCGTCAAGAGGCTTTCAACTTGGCATTTTCATCTTCAAGTTTGTCGGTGAGGCAAGCTTCTCTTCATGACTTTGTTTTCTCAAAGCCATATACGTACCTCTGCAAAGGTCAAGGTCCTTCTTCTTCAAAGTCTCTTCGGTTTATCGCAAAGCAACAATGAGAACGAGTTGAGAATGAAGCGAGAAAAAGCAGAGGCGATCGTCAAAAATTCTCACCAGCCATACCTTTTGCTTCATCCTGTGCATACGCAAATTCTCTGAGCAAGCTTCAAATCGAGGTTGAGCTGAATCTGCTTTTCTCTAACTTTCGAGTATAGCGAGCCACAAGCTCATAAGATTTCTACAAAGAGTCAACCAACGAAAGACATCAAAGGCAGATCACTTCCGGTGACTAAGGAAAAATAGTAGCATTTCTAAGACTACGGTCGAATAAAACATTGACGGTAGTCTCGGGGACTTCACCCGGCGGGTGCACTCAGCGATGCCCCCACTGGTTTACCAATTTGGTTCGATCGATCGACCAAAAGAGGCAAAAAGGCTATGATTCTAAAAACATGGCTAATTGTCGGTGGTCAGTAGCGATAAAAAAAACAGTTCTTTAGACTATAGTCAAGCTGCCGCGATCGACCATAGTCTCGGGGACTACACCGGTGGGTGCATAGCGTGCCCCACCGTTTTCTGATTCCATTCGACTTGGTCCGTCCAAGTCAGTGAAAAGATCACAACATAAAGACCATAGCCATTGCGCGATCGACCATAATCTCGGGGACTACACCCGGTGGGTGCACTCAGCGTGCCCCCACAAAAGTTCAAGCGACACACACACCCGGTGGGTGTCGAGATATAAATCTCGAAGAAAGCAGTTTGAGATAGTATATCCTAACAAAGCAAGCGACGGTGACTTACTTGGACATTGCTCTAGAGAGCTGAACTAGCATCATAGGCGCTGACTTGCCTCTCGAGCGCTTTCACTGCTCCATCATGATCCCCTTTGGCGTATGGCCTCCTTAGCAGCACTTACTTGGTCTTCGGGGCGTGGTGTGTAGCAAAGAGATGGTGGATCAGCGATCGGCGAAGTGGGTCGGGCACTTGTCGGTGATGCAGTGAAAAGATCTGAAGTCAGTGGGGTTGCCTCCCTCGAAATCAACGTCTCGAAGTCGCGCGACTTGAGCAGCCTTGCCGTGAGCACTTTCTTGTTCCTCCTCTTCCTCAATGGCGCTTCCTCGTCATCATCGGGAAGATCAATGGCGTGGCGGAACTACAAGAGATCGAGTAAACATGGAAGCCCAATCGACTAAAAAGCTCGGTCGGCTAAAGTGAAATCTCGGAGATCTTACCAAGATTGGAAGTGGCGCATCCTCCATTTCTGATCATCGTGCTTGGCGAAGTCTCGGAGGTAGCGGCGTTGTAGATTTCAAAGTCGGCTGATCAGTCATCAAGTCGACCAAAAGTTCACTCATGTTGAAAAAGGAAATACAAGGTTACATTGGTTACCGGAGATGGTGGGGATGACCATTCGCATCTTAGGCGGGGCCTTCGCCCGGCTTGACGGCGTCGCTCGAGGTTGCTTGGCGGCTTCTCGATCGGCTTGGGAGAAGTTGTCCTAGGTAAGCTTTGTCGGTGACGGTGGGCACAACAGCTTTACGCGCCCGGCCGCCGGGTCGTCGTCGACTTGGACCTTCCCTCGGCGAGGAGGTCGGCGTCTTCCTCCTCTTCTTCCTCCTCCTCCTCATCATCGAGCCATCATCCTCCTCATCCTCTTCGCCGTTGGACTCCCATTCCTCCGGACTCTCACCTCCACTTCCTTCTTCTTCTTGGCTGCTTCCTGCGCCCGTTGGGCATCAAGTACATCTCGGTGGTGACCTAGAAGACAACAAAACAAGGTGAAAGTCGATCGATGAAATTGACATCAAAAGCAGAATGAATGCGGCGAGAATCACGATCGGAGATAAGTAGTGATACCTTATGCAGTTGGTAACTCTGGTCAGTGGTGGAATCCTCCTAGCTCGCGAGGTTGTCTTTATTTCTGTGATGGCGGTCATCCACTTCTCGGTATGGCGTCATCAACCTCCTCCGGATGGACCAGTGGTATCATCCGTGCGAATACATCCACATCGGATGACCTCGGTATTGGAGTGGCTGAATCGCCGTCGGAGAAAAACCTCCGGAGATCCATGCGGTCACCCCTTCAGCGAATAAGCTGGACTACGCTCCATCGGAAGCTTTACTTGGGCCTTCTCCTCTGGAAACACCTTGAGGGAAGATGGCATTCACTCGACTCATGGAGAAAGGAGGGAGCCGGTCATTGCTCGGCGTCGGCTGGTCTTAGCGATAAAACCAGGTCATTGCCACCCTCTAACCAGTCGGGGAGAGTCATAGCTGGAAAGGCGCTCTTCCCCTCATCTGGACTCGAGTCCCCCACATTTGGATTACTTGGGTCCTCTCGTCATTGGGCTCGTTTTCTTCACCGTATGAGGCGGCGGTGAATATGTGTGAAAAAGACCCCAATGCGTCGACAACCCAAGAAATTCTCATGAGCGAAGCAAGCAACAAGATACACAATGGGTTTGGGTGAAATGGTGGAGTTGCGCTCCAAAAAGTTCGAAACCCCGGAAAAAAGGATTTGGCGGCGGAAAACCCCTATCTCGTGGGTGGCCGGGAGGGCGCACTCACCCTCTTGAGGTGCGGTTGCCACTCCGTGCGGAAGCCTCGCCGACCCATGGGGATCAGTCGCCGTTGGCGGATCGGTGAGATCTTTTTCGATGATAGTCGGCGGATCGATCTCCTTGGACCCAGCCTGCGGCAGCTTGGACATGAAGAAGAACGCCCGTGGCGCTCTCCCTTGGCCGCCGCCGTCTTCTTCACCCATTCGAGGCGGCGGTCTTGTCCTTCACCATGAGTGCTTGGCGAGAAAGGTACGAGCTTGGCGCTGGGGACGGAGGCGTGGCGAGAAAGTTTTGGGCGCGGAGAGAGAAATCGAGGCGCCTTTGTTCAAAATGCCGGTCAACGCCTTATATGAATTAAGCTTCGGTGGCTGACGGTAGGCCCGAGCAATCCGTCACGATCCATAGCGAGCGCGCCGCGATACATGGCGAGAAAAGCGGCACGAGGATCGGCGTCATCGTCTTATCCCATCCGAGTGCAGCGGTTTTCTCCGCTTAGCGCTTCCCAAAATTCAGATCGCGAAATCCGCTAACAGCGAGCAACTCGTCGGATAACAGATTTCCTCGGATCCGTCGCTCGGAAATCGTCGGAGTTCACAAAGTTCACTCGACAAACATGAAGAATGGATCAAAGCGCGTGAAAGAAAGATTGATGCCATCACCAAAAGGTCGTTGATCGAGTAAGGCGCACTCACAACACGAAGAACAGGTCGGAAAGATTATCAACTCCTTCCTCACTCAAACCTCGATCCATTAGGGGCTAATGATGAAGTCATGTACAGGGTAGGGTCATAGACCTGCCCAAAGGTACCTTCCACAAGGACACTCACAAGAGAAGCAGCCTTCAGTCGACTGGTAGGCTCCCCTCGGCAGATTCAAAGACACTCGACTATGAAGACCCACTCGACCACCAAGAGTCCAAGAGCCACTCGGTGTCCAAGCAGTGCTGTAGTTAAATAGTCTTTATGACCTTAATGACACTTTATGTAGGCGTTACCGATAGCGCCTAGCCTATGCGTACCTTAAACCCTCTCTGCGTGGGCTGGCTGGGGTCTGGCGTACTCTATATAAGCCACCCCCTCCACAGGAAGAAGGGTTAGCACCCTATAACACATCTGCAGATAATCCGATTCGACCGCCTCGGGGCTCAGGGCGTGGGGCTGTTACTTCCTCGAGAAGGGCTGAACTCGTAAATCCTTGCGTATACAACTACTCCATAGCTAGGATCTTGCCTCTCCATATCTACCCCCATTCTACTATCGGACTCGAACCACGACGGGGGGCGCTCAGCATAGCGAACAAGGCAACCAGACTTATAGTGCTTGAACACTCTCACTTAGCCATAGAATTCTATAATTTTAAATTTGGTGAAGCCCCTAGTATTCGGAAGACCGAGTTGGGGCCCTATCACGCCTTGGCGGACAATGCGACTCCTCTCTCTAAGCGGCATAAGTCTTTAGGGACGAAAAAACCTCTCGAACAGCGACCGGCTCTCGCCCTATCATGGCGGTCAGTTTAGCTTTCTCCAGAGGTGCTCAACCCAGCTCAACGGGGCACAATTGCAGTGGTTCTCCCCGCTACCTTAGCCGATATAATGGAGCGTAAGGTACCAAAACATGGGGCAGGCAAACCCTACTATTGACCCAAGACATGATTGAGCGATGCATATAATGCTATAAGTTTGGGGTGCCGCACTTGTGAAAGTGTTGGGTTTATCACACCATATTTTTGGGTACTTAAGCCCCTGATGTATTGGCCGTACCAAAGTGTATGCGGGTGCAACATGTCATGAAATGAACATATGTATAGATAAAGAAAGGAGTGCAATAATAGGCAAAAGCTATGTATTGTTTATTCAAAAAGGTCTGCAATGGAGCGAGCGATACAAATAGTGCGATAAGCAAGGGATGGGACTATTTAACATGTCCCCCTCCGGGAATGGTGAGGGATGGTATGTAAAACAGGTATAATGATCGTAGTAGAGACCACTGGACACTCGGCGTAGCTACGCTTCCACGGCTGTTGCATCGTGAGTTCGGCAATTCTAGTGCGGACGGGACTTCAGGCTGAGTCTGAAAGTAAAAAAAAGAAAGAAAAAGAATGACACTGTCGGGAGACCCTAGTGCGGTTGAGCGCGTGCAGGCGTGTCGTGGTGTGCCCCTCCTTATGCCCATGGTATCTCGGGCGTAGTTATGTCGCGTAATCTTGGCCCGCGATTTAGCGAGGCTGGGGTTGGGGCGGATTACTCGCCTTGCTCGGATCGTGCGAGGCGGTCTTGTTGTAAGTTACTCGGTAGGCAGCGGTGGCGGACGTTTGATCTTGGACTCGAGAATTGCTGTGAGAGGCTGCTTTGCACCTCCACGCGAAGGCGCCGTGTGCTCCTCCGTTCGGAAGGCGTTCGGTGTTTCCATTGACCGTGATTACTCCTCGAGGCCTGGCATCTTGAGCTTGAGGTATCGTGGTCGGCACCCATTGAAGTTTACCGTGCGGTTCGTCCATGCGAGTGCGTGATAGCCGCTGGAGCAGGACTATATCGAAGATTAACTCTTCGCCGGAAGTTATCCGGGGACCGAAGACCACTTGAGTGTGGCGAGCCTGTACAATTGGCCTCTACACCTGGTATGGCCAGCGTTTAAAGGTCGTCTTTGTGGGTTTAATCCTTGAGGGTCTATGCCCATTTTGTGCCTTTGTATCTGATAAAACAGGTTCGAGCTGCTGCCGCCAAATCCATCGAGGACTCTGGTGAGGTGAAATCCGTCAATAATTGGGTCAAGAACCAATGCGGCGAAACTGCCGTGACAGATGTGTCGGTTTGGGTTCAGCAGACCCTTGAGGTTCGAACCTTGGGGGTGTGCGGTGATCAACCTTCCACCGTCTCGCACTTCACCGAATCGCGAGGACCTAAACTACTAACGGGACGACACAAGAGACACAAGATTTATACTGGTTCGGGCCACCATTGTGATGTAATACCCTACTCCAATGTGTGGTGTGGTGGATTGCCTCTTGGGCTGATGAAGAAACAGTACAAGGAAGAACAGCCTCGTGAGTGCTGTTCTTGGCAGTGTGATGAGCTGCTAGGTGGGTTGATCGCTCTAGCTACTAGTTCCTTGATGAGGATTGGATCTCATCCGGGGCGATCCTCCTACCACAGGGGTGACTACTCCTATTTATAGGCGAAGGCCTGGGCCTCTTCCCAAATATTGCGGGAAGAGGCGCCAACAATTAGCCGTTTGAAGGGGAACAACGGGTACACTTATCACGACTAAAGTTGGTCCTCGCCGCCAAAGGCTCTGGTGATGGCCTTTGCTTGGGCTCCACGATGACTCCTTCCAGCCGTTGGGGCTGGTCTTGATCTTGTTGCGAAGCGGATGCCTTTGCTTGATGCTCTCGCTGCGCTTGCTCCCTTTGCACCAAAGAAGAAGGAGGACCTGCTTGGCGGCTGGCGCCCTAGTCGTCATGGCTTGCGTCATGGGCACCTCGCGAGTACCCTGCCTTGAACTCTCCGCCTCCTCATGAGCCAGCTGGCGAGGCCGTGCACGAGAAGCTCCTCGTCGTCCGCCCGTGAGGCTTGGCCCCTCGCGAGGATCTTGAGCTTGCGTTGATGAAGATGGGCGTCTGGGCCTCCTTTGAGCCACGCCCCGGGCAGCGAGCGAGCAAGTCAGGGGACCCCGTTCCCGAGAACAGCGGCAGGATGCTAGTGGGGTGGTCCCTTCGATCGAAGGTGATCGGGAGGAAGACCATGGGTTGAACTTGAGGCGGCTGGCTCCATCGTGTATCGTCCCTTAGCGCGCTTCCGCTCCCTTTGGGTATGTGGGTTGCGTATATCATGTTCACCATCCGCACTTGTGGGGAAAGCCCTTCATCCTCTATTGTTCGTGGCGGGGTTCTTCCTCGTCATCGCTATACAACCTTGTCGTTGTTTTGGGCGCTTATTTTGCCTGCTTGCTTGAACACCCAACAATCCTGTTGGTGTGGTTGGCTAGTTTTCGGGGTGCCATGTATCGCTGCGATTAGTATTTGGTCCAAGTTGGGCCGGGCCTGGTATTTATTTTGAATGGCTTCTTCCCGGCCGGGCTTAGAGCCTCTGAATCCGACATTTTTGTCGTATCTTCAGCATTATCACCGTTAATGCGGCGTTTATGTTTATTGCGGCCGACCTGCCATTGCTGTCCTTGATATCCGAACTACCGGGTGTTTGGCCAAGTTGTTGCCGAGCTAGCCAGCTGTCCTCTCCCGTGCAAAGCGGGTCATGAGTGTGGTGAGGGCTGCCATGGATTTCGGCTTTTCTGTCCTAGGTGCGGGCTAGCCACTCATCGCGGATGTTGTGTTTGAAGGCTGCTAAGCGCCTCTGCATCCGGACGATCGGCGATCTGATTTTCTTTGTTAGGAACGCGTCGAATTGTGCGGCGATTCTTACGGCTGCTGAATTATATGGCTATGGTCGCCGGGCGGTGGTCGCACATATGTGCCTGGAAGTTATCAAGAATGCGGCTTCGAGGTCCTCCCAACAAGCGATTGACTCTGGCGGCAAGCTGTTGAGCCAATGCCGAGCTGGTCCTTTAAGCTTGAGTGGGAGGTATTTGATGGCATGTAGATCATCACCGGGCCATGTGGATATGGAGGAGATATTCCTCGATCCAGACCCAGGATCTGTGGTACCATCGTATGATTCGATGTTTACGGGTTTGAAGCCCTCGAGGATTTGATGATCCATTACTTCATCTCGAAGCATAGTGGGTGTCTGGCGCCTACATATTGGGCTATATCACGGCGTAGCTCATATGAGCTTTGTCTCTTGTGTTGACCCGGCGGGTTTCTTTGTATCCGGCGTGGTAATCATCCCAAGTCGTTGGGCGCCCGCGATCTGTAGATCGATCTTGTATGCTTTGCCTTATCCTCCAATATATCTCATAAGTCGGTGCGTTTTCCGTGCCTTGGTACTTTTTTGGCGTCAGGCGTGGCTTGGCGGAGGGCGAGAGGCTTCTCTGTCGCGGCCGCAGGGTGGCGATCTGCCATGTCATGCCTTTGGTGGCGTGGGTGCTTCCTCCTCGACCGAGGCAGCGACCTGCGTTTGGGGTAGCTTTTGGAGGCGTTCAAGTTCATACTCTTGGCTGCAAGGACTTGATCCATCATCAACTAGCAGGTCTTGGTCAGCTCTAAGCTGTTGCTGCTTTCTTGAGGCTGCTTGCGTGGCCATGAGCCTGCGTTTGAAAGCGCTCTTGCTCGTGGGTCCTCGGCACGATGAATTCGCCGTCGTCGAGGCACTTGCCTCGTCTTGGAGGGGCGCATAATTATCGTCCTCTACCTCTCTTTCTGCCGCCTTGTCGTGCGGACACTTCTCCCTCCTCCTGCGCGAGTCCTGCTGGAGGGGTCATCTTCTACCTGTCCGGGGTATTATTGTCTCTGTCTTTGGAATCGCCCGTTTTACTATGGCGGGATTTAAAAGGCGGCGTTGACGTCGGCGCTTGGGTTATTTCTTGGAGGGTCATCCTCCGCGTTCCATCGCCATTCCATCTTTTGGGATGTCCACCATGTATATGTCGTATGGCGGTGGCCTTCTAGTGCCCGTGGCGCTGGCTCTTGATCGTCTCGGCATCGTCGTCCATACCGTCGATGTCTTGGTCGTCGAGCATGTCGGTTAAATCATCGGCGAGTGGCTACAAAGTGGGTGGTGGGTGGGCGTTGAATTTCTTCGTCGTCCGAATCCCAACCTTCGACCATAGTTCGGCCAGGCTCCCACGACAAAGAGAGACTTTAATGAGTTCGAGGATATCGCCAAAGGCGAGTCTTTGAAAGATGTCCGTGGCGGTGAACTCCATAACGGCGCCCACCGGATTCGATTGGCGGTAGCGGGAGGTTGGTCCGGAAAGAGTCCGGCACACAGGAGTCACGAGCTTTGCAAAGGACGGGGATGGTGTTGGCTCAATCGGCGTAGAATTTCAGCCCCGGCGGTGTCCAACCAACCGTCCTCAATCGGTGAAACCAGCTCCGGATTAAGGGCGGAGGCGGGCACTAATCTTGACCTCGAGCCTTTGTTCGATTAGCGAGCTAGATCGTACCCATCGGAGACGGTCACGACACGCTCGGCTGTGGCTCAAATCCGTCGAAGATCAAGTCTCCGTGGACATCGGCCGTATAGTTCAAGCTTCCAAATCTGACACGATGGCGGGCGTAGCTTCGATCTGCTCGGATGGCCTAGCGAGTTGGCCCTTGATGCAAAGCCGCGAATCTGAAGATCTGTCCGGGAGAAAAGTCTCACCTGGACTGCGTCGTTCTGATGATCGGAAGGAGCCATCGGGCCTATAGGTGGCGACAGAGGAACTCTCAATGAAAGTACCAATGTCGGTGTCAAAACCCGGCGGATCTCGGAGTAGGGGTCCCGAGCGTGCGTCTAGGCGGATGGTAACGGAGACAAGGGACACGATGTTTTACCCAGGTTTGGGCCCTCTTGATGGAGGTAATACCCTACTCCTGCTTGATTAATATTGATGATATGGGTAGTACAAGAGTAGATCTACCACGAGATCGAGAGGCTAAACCTAGAAGCTAGCCTATGGTATGATTGTTGTTAGATCCTCACGGACTAAAACCCTCGGTTTATATAGACACGGATAGGGTTAGGGTTACCTGAGTCGGTTACAATGGTAGGAGATCTACATATCCGTATCGTAAGCTTGCCTTCCACGCCAAGGAAAGTCCCATCCGGACACGGGACGAAGTCTTCAATCTTGTATCTTCATAGTCTAGGAGTCCGGCCAAAGATGATAGTTCGGCTATCCGGACACCCCTAGTCCAGGACTCCCTCACTCCCCACGAAGATGTGCATATAAGTAATTTGCTTTTGGAATGCAAATGCACATGGCAGAGTTGTACTCATGGAGATCCTCTTCAACTTATGAAGATAATTCATCATGCATGAAATGATATAACTAAGAGAATGACATGCATAATGAAAATGGACGTCTGTGAGAATGATCTAAGTCACGGAAGTTATCATCGCACATCGCGGAATTTATCATCGCATCTGAAAAGCAAATAAGTAGCAGGACGACCGTCGAGTTTAAGTTTAAAACTCAAAGAACCAAATGTATCAAAAGCGAGAGTTGTAAACACTAGGCAAAATATAAAGCAACCGCCCATATGAACCCGCTTGAAGACTATCAAACTCATATGCTTCTCCCCTTTTGTCGATAAGGACCAAAAGGTTTGAAGACATAGAGCATCTACTCGTTCCCATGAGGAGTAGGTGAAGCAGCAGGGTTGCCGTTGTTGTTTGGCGGCACAGACGAACTTGGTGCAGTGTCAATGCGTGCAGAAGTAAGGGGCGGTGAAGTAGCATCGTCTTCATCATCGATCACTTTGGCATTCCTTTGTTGCGCGAGAGGAAGAATAGTTAGAGTCTTCAAGGGATGGAGTTCGACGTGGGACATCATTCCGTGGAGGTGGAGTCAAACTTGAATCTTTCGGTGAAGCCATCGTCTTGAAGATGCCTTGACCTTGAGCAGCGTCAAACTCTTCCATGATCGCGACAGGTCTCGTGAGTGACAAAAGCATTCTTGGTGGCAAGATTTGAATGCGATTAGCGTCCACAAAGAGGCTTTGCATCGTCGCTTGAGCGAAGTGATGCTTGTCTTGTTTACGATGCGATTGCCACGAAGTTCTCGGTCATTTAGGGGCGCGAGCGCTTCTTAGGACTTTGGGAAATTGTGCTCTCGGTGGTTTCGGTTTCTTGCGGTGAAGCGGACAGTGTTCCCAGCCATTGGATAGACACGAGTTCTTGCTTGGACTCCTTCCATGGGTTGAGTGAAGCTTTGGTGATTAGCATTTTGAAGACAAAGAGGCTTCTTGGCGGGCTCGGGGTATATGGCTTCAAGCGACATATCAACCTCTAGTAGAAAGATCAGATGATTGCGGCGGAGGGCTGATAGTTGATAGCGAGTGTAGCTTGATGAGGCGCATGACCCATGGAGCATAAATTTCAGGCCAAAAGGTGAGATCGAGGCGCAGCCGAGTTGCGGATGAAGAATTCTTGTGTATTGAAGCTGATGCCATTGAGGATGTAAAGACCAATGTCTTCATGGCTCCTTCAAGTTTTGCGGATGATGAATGCCCTTTGATAGGCCATAGAGTTACTTTGATGATGTGATATATTGTGCGAGGCAGATACTCAAGGTCATCAACAAAGAACTCCTTTGGGTATTCAGCGTCGGTGGCGAGAGGCTTCATCATGCTCAACATCGGCTCATGTTGGGCTCACGGCTTATGGAAGATGCTCTCCGATTGCATTGCGGTGGAGTTGACAATCAGGTTGAACAACTCTGCGGGAGTGGGTAGGCTGTAAGCTCAATGGCGTCAAGAGCTTTGGCTTCATGATGAACATTTCCTGTCATCCACTCGAGAACCCATGTCTTTGTATCCCTGTACTAGCATGAATGTGGAGGTAGCATAGAATTGAAGCAAAGTTCCTCATTCAATGTTCTTTATGCATCACAAAGGTGGCGGACACTGCATCATGAAAGCAGTCAAGTGCTTCTTCTAAGCATGGCAGTCCAGCAATGGCTTGATGTCGAGGCACATATGAGGAAAATCGGCCTTGATCATACTGAGCAGGAGTAATAAGCCCGGCTTGATAGCTCGAAGCGATCGATGATATTCTTGGCCTTGATTAGGGTTCTTCGCTCTGTCAAAGAAGGTGTTGTGGGCTTTGAAGCCATTTGCATGAAGGACCACATGGGGTGGCGATACACAGGAACCTTGGCAGTCTTGGCTTTGGTTTACGGACGGAGGTCTATGCTCAACATGGTAATCAAGCGAGGACCCGAGAGGCATTAGGCGGAGGGACGAGCGGACCATTGTGATGATCGGATGACCATAGTTGTATGCTTGCTCAATTGTATGGGGCCTTAGTGGCGGAGCAGGGCGATGGCAACAACAGGCGTCGGGCTACTGCAGATGCTTGAGGGCAGTTGCATCATTGGCTTTTGGCACATTGGTTGGTGCGAGGCTCCATATTTGCTTCAGCCATGACTACGTCGTTGGCTTCATTTGTGTTGGTGGTGGCAGCCTCAAGATTTTCAACCTCCACTTGATGATTTGGAGGGTGGAGCCTTTAACACGTTCACTTGAGAACAGCTTCTTGATAATGGGGGAGTAGGGACACGTTCTTCTTCTTGGTTGTCATTGGTGATGCAGCGGATTGTCTTGAGCTTTAGCCGGACACGGAGACATTCTCGGTCGGAGTGGCACAGAAGCTGCCAGCGTGCAGCAGATTGGTGGTGCACTTCTCCTTCTAGAAGCTTCGAAAGAGGACTTGAGGCCTTGGTCGCTGCGAAGCTGCGTAATCTTGGCGGCCTTTGGAGATGGGTTGGCTGGGCCTCAAAAGTCAGCCTCTTCTTCTTGCCTGAGTGGTGTGACTTGTTGTTGTTGGGGAGTACTCGGGAGTCTTGTTGTTGTGGGTGATCAGTCCATGATGCATTACGAGCAATTGGCGTCGAGGGCGACCAATCTTGATGAGTTTGCTGTTCGTGAGAGCGAAGCGATGTCTAAAGTTGTGTTCGATCGAGGAAGAACTACATCATCTTCAACATTGTCATTGTGACCAATGTCTTGGCCGGTGGGATCAAGCTGCTGGAATGTCTTGACTTCATGAGCCTCTGGAGGCGGGCTCATGAACTATCATCCGTCGTTCTTGGTGTTCGGATGGGGTGAACCATTGAGATAGGTTCAACAACTAAGGGCTCTGTGGGAGCAGCCCGATCCTTCTTGGTTTTGCGCTTCTTCTTGGAGGAGCAACATCGGAGGCTTCAGGATTTTTCCTTTTTACGGCTTTAGCCTCGGCGATCCTCGTCTTCTTGATTCTGAGCGGTTGACCTAACCTTTGCCTTGAGCAGTCATGCTGCTTGGGAAGACTATGCGAGTTCTTCCTGCCTTGAAGGTGCAGATTGGTCGAGTTGATGGCTTCTTCTTCTTTGCAGCCATTACAGGGTCAATGCGGGGCGACCAAGAGCCTTGCGCTTCTCGGCCTCATTGTAGGCTTGCACACACTTGTCGGCCGGACTCTTGATGCGCTACGAGAGCCTTTAGCCGTTGCGCTTCTTGATAAAAACTTCTTTGAGCTCGTGCAGCATGATCTTGAAGTTTTGACATCTTGCCTGTTGAGCTCGCCACATGCTTCTTGGCGAGCTTTCTCATAGTCGATCTTGTGCTTGAGTTCAACGATGCTGACGAAACTAGCTTCGAAGCAATAAGCGCCATTGAATGTCACATCCTAGAATTTGTTTGTTATTAGTTGCATTAGGGCATTCATGTCATCATGTTAAATTCTAAGAAATTTGAAATGGGGATGTTGAAACCCTAACACCAAATGAATTCAACTAGGTTCAAATAAAAATATTCTCAATGAACCCAAAATGCCCTTCATAAATGTTCACCATCTTTGGTCTGGCTAAACCCTCTGCCAAAAATGGTTTCATATTTTTGGAGGCTATTCAGATTTTGAATTAATTCATAAGTATTTGAATTTGGACATTTAAATTTTATAATATTTCTTAAATGTCCAAATAATCACGAAAGTACTTGGGGCTATTGGAAATAATTCAAATAGTGCCCACAATTTTTGTCGGGATTTTATAAAATGAGTTAGTATTTTACTAATTCAAAACATATCAAAAAATAGAAAAGCAGAACAAAAGTAGAAAATGGGCAGAGAGAGAAACCACACGGCTTACGGCACAGCCTTTATTCTGACCAATTGGCCGAGCCACTGGCCCAACCCATCGAGGCAGCCTCGTCTTCTACCTCTTGCCAGTGGCGGAGGAGAAAGCTGAGCACAGCAGCGCCTTGCATCACCTCCACCTTTCGCTTTGCCTCTTGACGGCTGGGCGCCTCTGGCGTTCCCATGAACCCCCTGGACCCCTCAACGCTCCACTCTCTCCTGCCTCGCCTCTCTCGCTCTCTCTCCGAAGCGAGGCGAAGCCGTCGCCGCCGTTAAATGCGCCACCGTGACCACCGTGCTTCCCTCGCCTCAGCCCGTCCAAAAGCCCCGCCTCGTCGCCCTCGTCCTCTCACTTGAGCCACGCGGCACGGGCGCCCCAAACATCGTCATCGCGGTCATCTTCAACCTCGGGCACCCGAGCCCCTCACCGTCGATTCGCGCCGTCAAGGTCGTCCCGAGCCCGTTGAGCTACCCTGCTGCCTCCTGTGGCGCCGCTTGATTCCCCTCTTCCCGGCCTCTTCTCGTACTCTAGCGCGGCTCCATCTCGGCAGCGTGATCCGCCCGGCGATGTCGCCCGCCGTCACCTCTGGACGGCGAGGCTCAAAACCGCGGCGGCATCGTGCTCCTAGCATCTTGAGGCTCGGTGAGCCTCTTAGCCAGCTCCCGTCCACTTGTGGCCCGCCCTTTCGAACCCGTAGCTCCGGCCGCCGCGCTTGCCATCGCCGCCGTCGATGTAGTGCACCCAGCTCTTGCCGTTAGCGCGATGGATCTGTGTGACCAGGCGTCTCGTGAAACCTCTCGGCATTTTCGTTTGGTCGCGTGAGCTGCGATTCGAGCACCTCCACCGTCTCTAGTGTCGCCCGGTGACGAGCCGTGGACCAAGTCGGAGAGTTAGCCTCGATTGACGAGAGGTTGACCTCCCCTGGGTCCATGACATGCGGGCCCGCCCGGCTAACTAATCTAGTTTAGGTTTAAACTAAATTAGCTTAACCTAGGTTAGTGCTAATTAAACTAGGTTAGTTTAGTTAGTCAGCGACATGCAGGGCCCACAGCGTCAGGTTTGACTGGACCGGGTCTGTTGACCTCTTGAGGTCACATGGCCATAATCTTGTGTGATAATAGGTTTTGGATTTAATTTAATTCAGGAAATTTCAGAAAATACCCTAAACTTCTAAAATTCATAGAAATTCAACCGTAGCTCCAAACCAAATAAATTATATATGAAAAATGATCAGAAAAATATGAAGAATCTGTTTATGCCATGGTCATGCATGTTTGAACAAGTTAACCTCACTGAATAGGACAAATGATGATTAGGGCAATTTATGAAATAACATTTGGAGTTGGAATTTGTTCTTGTTCGAGTTCCACTTCAATTAACTTGGCTAGATATTGCGTTCGGTGAATTCAGTACCTTAACATGACATGTCATTCATTTGTTTGTGCATTGCATTGATTGTGTTTCTTCTTGTTTGTCGGTGGTTGTTCCCTCTCGATAGACGTGGTTTCGACGATGAATTCGATGACACCGATGAAGAACTATATTATCTTCAGAAGTGCCAGGCAAGCAAAACCCCCCTTGTTCATTCCGATATAACCCACTCTCTCGCTCCTGCTCTATTTTACTGCATTAGGAGAACAACGATTCATCTGTTACTTGCTGCGGTAGCTGAACCCCTTTATCCTCTGCATGACCTGTCATTCCACAATAAATAGATGAAACCCACTAGCATGAGTAGGAGTTGTTTGAGCCCTGTTGTGCCTACTCATTCATGCTTGTTTGTCATGCCTGCTACTGCTTAGAGTTGAGTCAGGTCTGATTCATCGGGGATGAGTCGGAGTTGTGTGAACATGTCCTACTTTGTGTGAGCTAAGTTTGTGAACACGATTTGGTAAAGGTAGCGGTGAGAGGCCATGTAGGAGTACATGGTGGGTTGTCTCATTGAAACCGTCCTCAGGAACTGAGTTCTGTGTTTGTGATCCATGAACAGCTACTACCACGCATTGGAATGCTTAAGTGACCCTCTCGACTTATTAATCAACTTCGATCTCTGTCCGGGAGTTGCAACTAGTTTACGGTGTTTGTAGGATATGTGTTGGGGGCGTGCGTGGCGCTGACCCTAGGGGTGGAGCTATGTTGCGGTAGATACACCATGGCACGATGTACAAAGGCGCCCGTTTGGTGTCTCGGGAACCCTGCTCACATCGTTTGGGGCCGTGGCGACACCCGGCGGATCTCCTTGCGGATGGAACCCGAATAGGCGATAAACACGGACGAGAGACTTGTATGGTTAGTCGGTCGTGGCCGACTCCCTCGCCCGACTTCCGCTTGAAGGTTGCCGAGGTACATGGCGTGTCTGAGGCGATAAGTGGCGAGCGTGTGTGAAGAAGTACACGCTGCGGGGTTAATATGATCTATTCGAATAGCCGTGTCGCGGAAAAGGACTTCGGGTTGCCTATATCAGTTCATAGACAAGTGAAAGTGGATACTCTAAAACTTCGCAAGATAGCGTGAGTGCTATGGATGGCGTTCTCGTGGGAAGGCGGGGCGGATCCATAGTGGTGTATTGATATGGTGAATATGTGGACTCGTGCGCCACCTCAAAAGAGTTACTTGCGATCGTAGTTCGGGATAGCCACGAGTCAAAGCTGGCTTGCTGCGGTCAAACTCCACCACCCCTTTTGATAATGATGCATATGTAGTTAGTTACGATGTAAGTCTTCTGAGTACAATTGTACTCACGTTTGCCTATTTATGTTTTTGCGAGAGGCGTCGGTCTAGCTAGTAGTTCCACGTGGACTTGACGTTTAGCTTGTTACCTCAGCTACGATCTTGTGCCCTCGGCGAGATGTAGTAGATAGTCGGCTTCTCATCCTTTTTCATTTATAGTTATACGTACTCGGACATGTTAAGCTTCGCTTGTGCTTTGACTTGTATGCTCTCGAGTGTTGGGTCATGAGACCCATGTTTGTAATATCTACGCTCCTCGGAGCCTAATGAATAAATATTTGAGTCGTAGAGTTATGTTGTGATGCCATGTTGTATTTACATATTGAGCATATTGTGTGTATGTTTGAAATGCTTGGTATGTGTGGGATCCGACAATCTAGTTGTTTATCCTTGGCAGCCTCTCATATGGGGAAATGTAGTCTAGTGCTACGGCGATAGTAGTCCGCTTCTGACCCGGTTCACGAGTCTGCTAGCCCAGCACTCTGCTTGGACACTTGGCGGCATGTGTTTCACCGTTCCTATGTCTTTCCCTTTGAAATGTCACTTGGTGACATCCGAGTCTGCCTAGCTGCTACAGCCGGGATACGAGTCCTGTTAGCCAGTGCTACAGCCAGATTCACGTTGATGACCGACATGCTCGATGTGATTCATGTATGCTGTCCCCATGGGTTAGTGCGCTTTGGGTTCACGACTAGCCATGTCGGCCGGGTTCTCTGTCATATGGATGCTAGCGACACTATCATATCGTGAGCCAAAAGGCATAAGCGGTCCGGGCCATGGTAAGCGACACCGTAGGAATACCGTGCGTGAGGTCGCAAAGTGATATGAGGTGTTACCGGCTAGGTCGATGTGACGTGGAATCGGGGTCTGACAGCATTGGTATCGAGCTTTGTTGCTGTAGGATTACCAAGCCAAACTGGTGAAGTTGTGTCTAGAAATGCTTTAGTTATGTAAGGGAATTGATTGTGGGAGGGAACATAAGGCTCTTTTTACTCCTTATACCTCATGCCCTTCTGATCTGAGTCATCCTCTTCTCTTCTACGGGGTTTAAGAACTAGGCTTCTCATCTTTCTATTAGGATGACGTGTTACTAATCCATAGACTTTTAAGATTGTTGGTTTTAATCCCCAGTTCAGTTCCTACTATTTCTGTATGATAACTGTTGATCTCGGAACCTTGATATTGTGATGTTGAATGTTTATTCCACAATTTTTGCAGGATGTATCAAATCATTTTGAGCATTTACAGCCGTTATCTTTGTCAAAGTCATCGAGGTCTCTAAATAGTCGATGCATTTGCAAATCCTTCTCTCCTTTTCTAATGTTCATTTGGGCGATTAAGCACACTAATTAGTATGTTGAGGTAATTTATTGCCTTGACATATATGTTGGAGCTATTATTATGACCCTAGGTGTTTAGGAAGTCACCTAGCAATTTAGCAATGCTTTTGTATCCCGGTGTGATGATTACGGCGTTATTCTTGAAGGCATCCCGTGATGTTATTAGTTAGTAGGCATTCTATTCCTGGGTTCTTGAACCCGAGATTCATCCTACTTCATGTTGTTAGTAATTGCTATCTCCCTTAGGCTATTAGTAACCTTTGCGATAGTCCTTGAGGTCCGTGGTATTTCCTTCTTCCAAATACTATGAACTAGTTATGGCAGAAGTTCTTTTGAACCAAAAGATCACAACCAGAGTGCTCTTGAGGAGTACTCCATTCATATTGTGACTCTGCCAGTCCTACCTTCTCTGCATGGGTTATCCGGGAGAAATGTTGAGCTTTGTTCGATATACTAATCCATGCCTCCACAACTCGAAAAGTTATATGTTCCTCGAGTTGTCCCTCCTTAGTTGTATTCGGTCCCGTCTATCGGTTGATAGTCGAGGAGTAGTCGTGCTCTCGTCCTCATCGATGCCCATTTTTCTTGTGGTCCGTCAAGCCATTCTATTTGGAATGACTAGGAGAAACAAAGTCGATACCTTGTCCATTTCTAGGATTGGGTCAAAGTAGTTGTATTCCATGAGATCAAATGCCAATCCAGCTTTTGATTCTGTTCTACCTTGAAGTATTGCCATCTTATGTCAAGAATGTCATGGGAATTTCACAACCTCTTGAATTCTTGATGCGTGATACTTCCGCCATCATTATTCATTCCTCGGTTCCGTGTTATGCATGGCCGGAATGCCGACAAGTGAATTGTGATGTGTGAAATCAATACTCCGAGCAACTCGTTGCTTGGCAGCTAATGGACAATATCCTCATTCTTGGCGTGTTGATTATTAAATCATTATCCTAAGATTGATCGTGCTACCTAGTCCTTATTTCTGGTGCACACTTCGATTGATGAGTTAGGATCTTGTCAAGTCCTCACTCATTTGATCATATCATCTTGCCCTCAAAAGCAAGGTTGTTCTCGAGCTTAGTAACATACCGGTGGTTCGTGACTTTCCAAATATCTTCTTGGAAGTGTTACCGGGTTGTTTCCTGACTGTTATGTTGAGCTCGTGATCAAGTTGGTTTTCCTCTAAACCACCCTTTCTCCAAGAATCTGTGTTGGATATCCCTAAGCTAGTTGGTTAAGCTAGACAACAACTTGGAGAGTTGGAAGATAAAAGCTTGACTAACTTAGTTCGTTCGGAAGGGATATTCTTGTGTAGTGTGTGTTGAAGAAAGATGATATCTCCATTGATCGGTCCTCGCGACCAGTTGTTGGATCTGTTGTCTTACCAAAATTTTGACTTGAGTATGGGCTATCGTCAAGTCAAGTCAGAACAAATGATATTCATAATGTTGTCTTACTCGTGGTTGATTCCTCGAGCATACACCATTATATCCTTTGGTCTGACCAATGCTATCACCGTGTTCACATGATGGTGGAAGTCCAGTGATATGGAAATTCCGATGAGTTGCCGTTGAGCCCATCAGCAGTATTTTGTCTCCCCCATGATTCATGTTGAACATCAACCTAGTGTTGAAAACTTTGTAAGCAATGCCTTCGTGTTCCGTTCATGAAGTCTATGCTTGGATGGAAGAAGTGACTTCCTCGAATTCATGTGCTTTAGGTGTAAGTTGCCGCCATGAATTTGAGAAAGGTTTGTTTTGTTTCCTCTGGAATCGTCCCAAGTTAGTCATGCTGCGTGCGAAGTGCCCTATGGTTTGATAGGTTGGCGCCTCCACTCCATATGTGTTTCCTAGCACACCAAGCCACTGATTGATTTGTTCAAGGAGAAGTTCCTTCTTAAGACCGCGGCTTATACAAGGACTTGATATCCTCGATGATGGTTCCCCACGAACTTCGGTAGTGTTTTATCATAATACTACCATGTGGTCATGCTTGTCTAGGACAGTTTGTTCACATGTTTGTAGCGGAACCATCTCATGCTTTGGAGCTTGCTATAGTAGTTCATATCCGAGAATCTCTAGCGTTATCTAAATCGATTTGTGTTGCGACCTTTCTTTTCGGACATCTTTGAGTCTGAAGTATCCTATCACCAATCGGATCTGAATCTCGAGGCGAGATATGATGGTTGGAACATTCCCACATTTGCATTTGTTCCCGACTTGCACCCCATTGTGCCAATCTCCATGGGCTACCCTCTCAGTAATTGATGTCTAGGATCATCCTCAAAAGTGGACTTACCATGGGTCCCATCCATTTCCGATGGTAAGCAGAAATCATCCATTGCGTTGTCTTCAACAAGGTAGTCCACATCATCCATTCTAGTATGAGTATGTCTTTTATTCGAACTCTCTCAACCAATCGATTGTGATTGCCTTAGGCTGGTATGAAGAGTTTCAATGATCTCTGAATCAAAAGTAATTCTTTTTGCCACTTAAGGGAATAGCTCTTTGCGTCACCTCCCCTAAGGTGCCCCGTTTTGGAATCATGGCAACTTCCCTCGCTATTTTGAAACACTCTTAAAATTGTTTCCTCCGTCCTTACTGATGCATGTCTTACCTCTCTGCTCCAGAAATGTTTTATGTCATTCCATGAGTTGATCTTGGATCATTAAGATGATCCTAAATTGTTTGAACCTCAAGAAGATCGATTCCTCTTAATTCCCCTTTTTCTTCTCGTTGTCATGTTGGATGTAGTTCTCAAGACAAGACGTCGAGACAAAAATGGTGATCGTGTCAACGTTCCTATGAAGTGCAACCTGGATCGTGAAGATCGTGTTAGCTTGTACCCCCTCTGTCTTCTTACCTCACGTCTTGAATCTCGGGACGAGATTCTTGTTTAGTGGGGGTGAGTTGTCACAGCCCTAGAATTTGTTTGTTATTAGTTGCATTAGGGCATTCATGTCATCATGTCAAATTCCTAAGAAATTTGAAATGGGGATGTTGAAACCCTAGCACCAAATGAATTCAACTAGGTTCAAATAAAAATATTCTCAATGAACCCAAAAATGCCCTTCATAAATGTTCACCATCTTTGGTCTGGCTAAACCCTCTTGCCAAAAATGGTTTCATATTTTTGGAGGCTATTCAGATTTTGAATAAATTCATAAGTATTTGAATTTGGACATTTAAATTTTATAATATTTCTTAAATGTCCAAATAATCTGAAAATACTTGGGGCTATTGGAAATAATTCAAATAGTGCCCACAAATTTTTGTCGAGGATTTTATTAAATGAGTTAGTATTTTACTAATTCAAAACATATCAAAAAATAGAAAAGCAGAACAAAAAGTAGAAAATGGGCGAGAGAGAGAGACCACACAGCTTACGGCACAGCCTTGTTATAGCCAGTGGCAAGGCCACTGGCGCCCACCCACGAGGGCAGCCTCGTCTTCTACCTCTTGCCGATGGCGGAGGAGAAGCTGGGCACGGCGCCTGTAGCGCGCCACCTCCACCCTGCTCGCTTTGCCTCTTGACGGCACTGGGCGCCTCTGGCGTTGCCACGCTGAACCCCCTGGACCCCTCAACCGCTCCCTCTCTCCCTGCCTCGCCTCTCTCGCTCTCTCTCCGAAGCGAGCCGAAGCCCGTCGCCGCCGTTAAATCGCCACCGTGACCACCGTGCTTCCCTCGCCTCTTGACCCGTCCAAAGCCCGCCTCGTCGCCCTCGTCCTCTCCCTTGAGCCACGCGGCACGGGCGCCCCAAGCGTCGTCATCGCGGTTATCTTCAACCTCGGGCACCCGAGCCCCTCACCGTCGATTCGCCGTCAAGGTCGTCCCGAGCCCATTGAGCTACCTGTCCCTCCCCTGGCGGCGCCCTTGATTCCCCTCTTCCCGGCCTCTTCTCGTACTCTAGCCGCGGCTCCATCTCCGGCGAAGCTGTGGTCCGCGGCGATGTCGCCGCCGTCACCTCGCAGCCGTGAGGCTCAAAACCCGCCAGCGGCATCATGCTCCTAGCATCTTGAGGGCTCGGTGAGCCTCTTAGCCAGCTCCCGTCACTGTGGCCCCGCCCCTTTCGAACCCGTAGCTCGGCCGCCGCGCTTGCCATCGCCGCCGTCGATGTAGTGCACCCAGTTCTTGCCGTTGGCATGATGGATCTTGTGAGCACAGGCGTCTCGTGAAACCTCTCGGCGCTTCGTTTGGTCGCGTGAGCTGCGATTAAGCACCTCCGCCGTCTCTAGTGTCGCCGCTGACGAGCCGTGGACCAAGTCCGTGAGTTAGCCTCGATTGACCAGGGGTTGACCTCCCACAGGTCCATGACATGCGGGCCCTTGCGTTAACTAATCTAGTTTAGGTTTAAACTAAATTAGCTTAACCTAGGTTAGTGCTAATTAAACTAGGTTAGTTTAGTTAGTCAGCGACATGCAGGGCCCAGCGTCGGGTTTGACTGGACGGATGCTGTTGACCTGCTGAGGTCAGCATGGCCTTAATCTTGATGCGATAATAGGTTTTCTAGATTTAATTTAATTCAGGAAATTTCAGAAAATACCCTAAACTTCTAAAATTCATAGAAATTCAACCGTAGCTCCCAACCAAATAAATTATATATGAAAAATGATCAGAAAAATATGAAGAATCTGTTTATGCCATGATCATGCATGTTTGAACAAGTTAAACTCACTGAATAGGACAAATGATGATTAGGGCAATTTATGAAATAACATTTGGAGTTGGAATTTGTTCTTGTTTGAGTTTCACTTCAATTAACTTGGCTAGATATTGCATTAGGTGAATTCAGTACCTTAACATGACATTTCATTCATTTGTTTGTGCATTGCATTGATTGTGTTTCTTCTTGTTTGTCGGTGGTTGTTCCCTCTCGATAGACGTGGTTTCGACGATGAATTCGATGACACCGATGAAGAACTATATTATCTTGAAGTGCCGAGCAAGCAAAATCCCCTTGTTCATTCGATATAACCCACTCTCGCTCCTGCTCTATTTTCTGCATTAGGACAACAACGATTCATACATTTACTTGCTGCGGTAGCTGAACCCCTTATCCTCTGCATGACTGTCATTCCACGGTAAATAGATGAAACCCACTAGCATGAGTAGGAGTTGTTTGAGCCTGTTGTGCCTACTCATTCATGCTTGTTTGTCATGCACTCTTTTGCTTAGAGTTGAGTCGGTCGATTCATCGAGGATGAGTCGGAGTTGTGTGAACATGTCCTACTTTATGTGAGCTAAGTTTGTGAACACGATTTGGTAAAGGTAGCGGTGAGAGGCCATGTAGGAGTACATGGTGGGTTGTCTCATTGAAACCGTCCTCAGGAACTGAGTTCTGTGTTTGTGATCCATGAACAGCTACTACCATGCATTGGAATGCTTAAGTGACCCTCTCGACTTATTAATCAACTCGATCTCTGTCCAGGAGTTGCAACTAGTTTCTGGTGTTTGTAGGATATGTGTTGGGGGCCATGCGTGGCGCTGACCCTAGGGTGGGCTATGTTGCGGTAGATACACCGTGGCGGTGTACCGGGCGCCGTTTGGTGTCTCGGGAACCCTGCTCACATCGTTTGGGGCCGTGGCGACACCCGGCCGGATCTCCTTGCGGATGGAACCCGAATAGGCGATAATCACTGGACGAGAGACTTGTATGGTTAGTCAGGTCATGGCGACTCCCTCGCCCGACTTCCGCTTGAAGGTTGCCGAGGTACATGGCGTGTCTGAGGCGATAAGTGGCGAGCGTGTGTGAAGAAGTACACCCTGCGGGGTTAATATGATCTATTTGAATAGCCGTGTCATGGAAAAGGACTTACGGGTTGCCTATATCGGTTCATAGACAAGTGAAAGTGGATACTCTAAAACTCGCAAGATAAGCGTGAGTGCTATGGATGGCGTTCTCGTAGGAAGGCGGGGGCGGATCCATAGTGGTTTATTGATATGGTGAATATGTGGACTCGTGTGCGCCACCTCAAAGAGTTACTTGCGATCGTAGTTCAGGATAGCCACCGAGTCAAAGCTGGCTTGCTGCGGTCAAACTCCACCACCCCTTTTGATAATGATGCATATGTAGTTAGTTACGATGTAAGTCTTGCTGAGTACAATTGTACTCACGTTTGCCTATTTTATGTTTTGCGAGAGAGATGTCGGTCTAGCTAGTAGTTCCACGTGGACTTGACGTTTAGCTTGTTACCTCAGCTACGATCTTGTGCCCTCGGCGAGATGTAGTAGACAGTCGGCTTCTCGGCCTTTTTCATTTATAGTTATGCGTACTCGGACATGTTAAGCTTCGCTTGTGCTTTGACTTGTATGCTCACGAGTGTTGGGTCATGAGACCCTGTTTGTAATATCTCGCTCCTCGGGCCTAATGAATAAATATTTGAGTCGTAGAGTTATGTTGTGAGGCCATGTTGTATTTACACATATTGAGCATATTGTGTGTATGTTTGAAATGCTTGGTATGTGTGGGATCCGACAATCTAGTTGTTTATCCTTGGCAGCCTCTCATATGGGAAATGTAGTCTCGTGCTTACGGCGATAGTAGTCGCTACTGCCGGTTCACGAGTCCTGCTATTGACACTACTGCTTGGACACTTGGTGGCGGCATGTGTTTCACTTCGTTCCTATGTCTTTCCCTTGAAATGTCACCTTGATGACATCCGAGTCTGCCTAGCACTGCTACTGCCGGGATGGAGTCTGTTAGCCAGTGCTACAGCCAGATTCACCGTTGATGACCGACATGCTCGATGTGATTCATGTATACTGTCCCCATGGGTTAGTGCCGCTTTGGGTTCACGACTAGCCATGTCGGCCGGGTTCTCTGTCATATGGATGCTAGCGACACTATCATATCGTGAGCCAAAAGGCATAAGCGGTCCAGGCCATGGTAAGCGACACCCGTAGGAATACCGTGCGTGAGGCGCAAAGTGATATGAGGTGTTACCGTCTAGGTCGATGTGACGTGGAATCGGGGTCGACATTGAAGGAGGCTGAGGCCAATGGGAAGTTGCAGATCTTCAAAGCTAAGATTTGGGGTGTCAAACCACTCATCAATGAAGTTATGGATGATTGCTACATCGAGAGAGAGGAAAGTCATTGAAGATCTCTGCTTCTTCCTTGCTCTTGATCAGTTGCTCAAGAGCATCATCGCTAAGATCTTCATCGTTGGATAGATCAATGTGCTCTTCTCATGAGAATGGCGGCGAGTCAATGTCTAATCGGTATTTTTGGCGATTTTATTTTTCTTCTCCGTCTTCTTGGAGATCGTGATAGATCTTGGACTGCTGCTTTGTCTTGGGGAGGTGCGATGGCGATAACCATGCGTGAAGCTTTTGGAGGAGCGGTGATCTTGAAGCCTTAGCCTTCTTTGGCCTGCGGCTTTGGAGTAGGGCTGGGGCTTCATCGATGTCGATATTATCATCGAGAATGATCCACTTTGGCACCTTGGACTGAGATGTGAGTGATGAGGCCATGAAGGTAGTAGAAAGGACCGATGACATTGGGTTACGCATCCGTGAGCCGTCGGCCACGAGGGCGAGAGGACCAGGGTTGAAGTCTAATCCCAATGACTTCTTGTTTTCCTTGGCGATGCCTTTGCGTCTTTGGAAGTTGCGCTTGAAGAGATTATCGTCATGACACGAGCAATGACGATGGGTCGGAATTTTCAATTTGAGGTCCACGGACCATACAAGGATAGAAACCTGTGCAATAGCTTCAGCTCTGTTCTTGGGTGGAAGGCCTCGAAGAAAATATCACCCCAAGGACTTTTGATAGCATTCTTCTCGGCGTATTCTGGGGTAGCGAACTTGTATTTGAACCATTGTTCAGCCCAATATCGTCGAATCCATTGGATTCGTGTCTTTGCTGATTATAATCCTCTTGAGGATCATCTTGTAAAGCTACGAGAGGTCATCGGGCAAATCTCTTGATGTTCCCCACGGCGCTATGCGCCACCCTTCCTTCTTGATTTCTCGCAGCCATGAACTTCAAACTAAATGGCTTCAACACGTTCGAAGGCTTCAAAGGCTTTCACTTGCTGGACAAACGAGGCGGCAGGGAGAGTTAATGTGATCTTGTAAGAATTACGCAAGCGAATGCGGACTATGAGAACCAAAGGATTCTCCACGGACATGTACACTGTGACAGCATTAGAATCACGAGGAAGGGAAGAGGTCATATGCATTCTCGGAAGATTTTGAAGATAAATCAGTTTGAAGACATTGACCTCATGATGCGAAGACATTCACTTATATGTTGAGAGTTGGTTCAGATTTATGCGAATCCGTGAATAAGTACAAGTGAGGAATCTAACTAGATATGAGCTTAAGTGAATATACTAGGCAGTATGAGATGCAGACAGAATAGATCTAACATTGTATAGGTAGAAACCAATTTTGGTAAATAGGATGAATCTTTGAGGATCAAAAGATGGTAAAATAGACTTGTATTTACCACGAAGAACTGCTAGATGGGATAAGTAGGAGACCGAGCAGTTCAATCCACCGATGCCCTAACTTGGCGATGGAGGACACCTCTGGCGGCGGCGGAGGGCGATGTCCGCGGCCGCGTGAGGACGGCATCGGAGAAATCGCGGCAGCTAAGCGCTTCGTCGCCCGGCGTCGTCGAGAGCTAAGCGGTGGCGCTAAGGTTTTAACGAGGTGGAGAGGTGGGCGAAGGTTTTCTTTACGCAGGGGACATGTATTTATAAGGAAGTGTGCGACACAACACAATTCTGCGAGTGCCTGGCGGTTCATATCTGAGGAGCACGTGGCAAGCATGCAACATACTCGAGTTGTCCACGTTCCCACCCGCCCGGAGTTTGTCGGATGGTCGTTCCGGCTTCTCCGGATTTCAAACAATAAGGATGAATCATTTAAAAGCAGAGTTAATGTTTATCTCGTGTCTTCTGGCGACAAGGACACGGAGAAGACATTAACAGATTTCAATAGAATGCATATGATTTGGATGAGATAGAGTTTGAGATAGAAAGCATAGAGATTAGGGTCCGATCACATTCACTTAGTTCAAAAGATTCAACTAGGAAGACATAGCTATAAGTGAATGTTGTAGAGGACAGAACACTAGTATATATATCAGAAAGCAATCAAATCAACATAGTGAATAAAATCATGAAGATAAGTTGAAATTTTAAGACAAACCAAATGTGAAGACATAGCAAAAATAACGCCATGAGTGAAACACTTCAAACAGAGAAATTTGGTGGTGGGCGTTACCCACCGTATAGGAAGTATTAGACCGGACACGGCGCACAATTATCGTGGCGCTCGAAGTCAAATTCACGTTAATGTATTCACACTCGAGAATGTAAGTCTTCGTTGATTGAAGATATACTTTACCGTGTGTTGCACATCTAAGTCATCAACTTGCATAAGTGTTAGGATGTGTGCTGATCACGGGACATTTGAGGATTCAAGATATTTAGCTCACACCGTAACTTGCAAAAGCTTTTCTCATCCAAGGGCTTTGTGAAGATATCGCGATTGCTCTTGATGTTGGCGTGAATGATGTCAATATCTTTCTTCATGACATGATCTACGAGAAAGTGATGGCCAATTTCAATGTGCTTTGTCTTGAGTCTTTGGACTGGATTGTTGGCAATCTTGATGGCGCTTTCGTTGTCGCGAGAAGAGAGGTACTTGTTTGATTGATGCCATAGTCCTTGAGAGTTTGCTTCATCCATAGAAGTGGCGCAGACAGATCCAGCAGACAATGTATTCAGATTCAGCGGTTGAGAGTGATACAGTTACGCTTCTTTGAAGACCAATAGACAAGTGATCGTGCGAGAAAGTGACATGTGCTGATGTAGACTTGCGATCCATCTTGTCACCGGCATAATCAGCATCCAGAATCAACCAGATCAAATTCGAGCCCTTTGGATACCATAATCCGAGTGTTGGAGTGTGAGCCAAATATCAAAGAATTAAGCTTCACAGCTAAGTGATGCGATTCCTTTAGTGCCGCTTGGAATCGAGCACACATGCAAACACTAAGCATAATATCTGGCCTAGATGCACATAGGTAAAGTAAGGAACCAATCATGGGCGGTATACCTTTTGATCAAATTCTTTACCATTGTCGTCGGGACCCAGATGGTGTTTGGCTGGCATTGGCGTCGTGTAACCTTTGCAATCTTGCATTCCAAACTTCTTCAGACAATCTTTGAGGTATTTTTCTTGAGATATGAAGATGCCATTTCTTTGCTGACGAATTTGAAGACCAAGGAAGAACTTCAGCTCAGCAATCATGGACATCGGATATTGCTCTTGCATCATGTATCCAAACTCATCACTATACTTTTGGTTGGTGCAGCCGGAGATAATGTCATCCACATATATTTGGCACACAAACAGTTCACCATCATATGTCTTCGTGAAGAGTGTGGGATCGAGGATCGGGTTTGAAGCCTTTGCTCTTGAAGTCTTTGATCGTATCATACCAAGCGAGGAGCTTGTTTGAGGCCATCTGATGCTTTGTTTAGCTTGTACACCATATCTGGATGTTTTGGATCTTCAAAGCCCGGTGGTTGAGTGATGTATACTTCTTCTTCAATCTTGCCGTTGAAATGCACTCTTCACATCCATTTGATATAGCAAGATGTTGTGGTGGTTAGCATAGGCTAGCGATATGCGAATAGCTTCAAGCCTAGCCACAGGAGCAAATGTTTCATCGAAGTCAATTCCTTCAACTTGAGTATATCCTTGAGCCACAAGGCGTGCTTTGTTTTGTGACTTGACCATGCTCATCTTGCTTGTTCGATATATCCATTTTGTGCCAATAATGTTATGCTTGCGAGGTCGGGGCGCTTGACAAGTTCCCAAACATTGTTCAGCTGAAGCTGTTGAAGTTCTTCTTGCATAGCTTGTATCCATTTAGGTTCCATAAAGGCTTGACTACTTTCTTGGGTTACGATATTGACACAAAAGAAAAGTGCCTGAAATTTGCTAAGCTGTGTTGCTCTTGGCGAGTAAGTGGACCGGTGCATTGATGCTATCAATTATCTTCTCAATTTGTACTTCATTTGCCTTTCGAGGATGAAGCTGGGCGAAGACCTTGCTCTTGCTGATCATTGTCATCATTGGGAGGATTGTCTTGATCGACCATTGTCTTCAGGTTGGTTAGGTGCGAAATGATAAGTTCCTCTTGAGGTTGTGCTTTAGAAGGCATGATTTCACGGTTCCCATCAGCTTGATAGATTCATTTGGCGGAGCTTCGTCTAGTGTACTTGGCAGGAGCTCTCTTTGTGAACCATTGGTTTCATCAAATCGCACATCCACAGTTTGACGATTTTGTAGAGATAGAGGTTGAAGACTACGTAAGAGTGCGAGTCCTTTCCGTAACGAGCATGAAGCCTTCGTGAGCTTTAGGTGCAAATTTTGACTTGTGATGGGGATCCTTGATCCAGCACCTACCTCAAATACTACGAAGTAGCTGACATTTGGCTTCTTGCGGTTATCGGGGTTAGGTGCGACATATGCCAAAGGATGGCTTATCATGGTGGAAATGAGTAGAGCGTCGCGGTGCACAGAAGCAGGATGGCGAAGGCATGCGTCGGCGGATCTTACCCAACCGGGGCTCTCCGTGGAGATAACATCCCTCTTTGCTGCTTTCTGCGGGGTCTCCGCATGATCACTATGGCAAAATGGGTACAAGGTTGCTCCTTGAGCCGTTCGGGATGAGGGAGGAGAAGGGCACGTCTAGCTCTTCTCTTCCCACTATCGTGTCTAAAGCTATTAGGGTCCAACCTCTTGCATGGGTGCCCGGGGGTTTATATAGGCCTACCCAGAGTACAATAGTAATCCGGTTTGGCGGGTCCCGGCCGTCTCTCTCTTAAGGTCGCCGTCTTCTCGCCGACTTACGGGGCCTTGAGACTAGTGGGCCCCAAGCCAACCCATCATGGGGCCGCAGGCCTGTCCACCCATGGCCGAGTCTTGCGGCTGCGGATTCTATAACCAGCGCCTCTAATGGCGCTTGACTAGGTCATGGGATCATCTTAAAGCGGCGCCGCCTGTTGGCGGCGATCACTGTGCCATTCTGTCTCGTGCGGTTAATGGCGTGCGGGCCGTGGGAGGGGCGGCCGACTCTGAGGGCCGACTCCTAATGGGTTCGTCTTCAGGCGCTCTTGCCGTCTTCTGCACCTCCACCGACAGGCGGGTCCCGCCGTCTCTGGCCGTATAGACGGGCCGTCGTGGAGTACTGAGGATCTGCCCAAGGGGCTGATGTCGAGGCGGCGTGTAGCGATGCAGCGCCCGGACGGAATCTCCGTCGATCTGCGCCTTTGTGGCCATGCACGCCCTTTGTGAGCAGGCGGGGATGGGTGTGCAGCCACCACCATCCACCCGTAATTGCGTGGGTAGGAGGTGGTTAGAGTCGCGTCCGACTCCCCATAGCGGCTTCTCCGGAAGCCGCCCGATTGAAATCGGCTCATCTCGAAGCCATCTACGGGACTCGGTGGGAGAAGCGATCGCGGCTCTGCCGCCGACTCTCAGCGACCCGCCGTCTTGGGGTCTTGAGGCATGATGCCCGATGTTTGAAAGGTCGAGGGCTAGGGTTTGCCTACCGTGGCCCATTACTCGATAGTAGTCCCGAAGCTGGTGGCGCCGAGGGCAACATGTCGAGCCTCAGCAGTTTCATCCCTCACGGTGGAAGAATCTGGGCTTGGCTCGCCGTCTTTCTCTTGGGCCGACTAGCTGGAGTCGGTCTCGCAGGAGGCCGTCTTGCTCCTCAAAGGGTTTGAAGGTCGTGGCGGGATCCGGGCAGCGTGCCTGATAAGCTTCCAGGCAGCTGCCCGTCGCGGGCTGTCGCCTGCAGCGCCACCTGGCGGTCGAGTCGATCGCCCACCCACGCAGCGTGTGAGACAGGCCCGTTAGGCGGGGCCCGCCACTACCGCGCCTCGGTGCAGGCGGATCCGTTGCGGCGCAGCGGCGGTTGGGTTCCCACGTCGTTAATCGTGCGATAACCGTGGGTTAAATTAATGGGGCGTGAAGTGCTGGCGCGATTAATCCGCCGCCCCATCGGCTTCTCAGCCCATGCGCCTATAAGTAGGCGGGAGGAGGGGCGGCGATGCACGCACACCATCTCCCGCTTCCCCTTCCTCTTGCTCCTTCTCCTCCTTGCTTCATCTTCATCTTGCCTCCGCCCGCGCCGAACCACGCCCGCGCGGAGATGAGCTCCTCCTCGCCGCTCGCCTCCCTTGTAGCGCTCCGGCGTGTAGGGCGGCTCCGAGGTGGGCAGCGACATAATTGAGTTCCTCCGCGAGACGCGCGCATCCGGCAAAACCTAGTGCGGACCCGCGCCCCGGCCTTGGCGGGCAAAATAACGCCGGCGCGGAGGAAGGCGGCGGGTCATATTCGCTTCGCACCTCATGCGGATCTAGGGCTGCGGCGGCGGCTTCTTCCGCTCCTTCTTGGAGTTCCACGGGCTCCGGCCGCACCACCTCCTCCGAATACGGTGGTGCTGCTGGCTGCCTTCGCCGCCTTGTGCGAGGCTTCCTCGGCGTTCTCCCCACCATCGAGCTGTGGGGAATTCTTCGAGCCAAGCTCGGCGCACCTCGCGGCGTGCGGCTCCGTCTTGACACCTTCATCGCTATCTGCGGAGGCGGTGGCGACAACCCCTTCCCACCATCCCGCTGATCAATTCGGTGAAGATGTGGCGGCGCTCCTACTTCTCGTGAAGAGCGTCGCTCCAGGCGGCGTGGGTCTACCTGCCGCCTTACGGGCCGGCGAGTTAATGAAGCGGCTCCCGGCTGGTCCCCATCGGGCCGGGATGCTAACTCCTGCGGCGCGCGCCGCCGTCGTGCGACTCCGAGTCTTGGTGCGATCGGAGGGCTGGCCAGAGCCGACTTCTGGCGCCGCCGTGGCGCGCCGAGTCCTTCGCTTCAAGGCCGACCTCATCGATCTGTCGGATGAGCGGCCACCGGGATGATCGGCTATGCTCCAGGACATACCCCCAGCGGAGGTGGCGGACACGGTGAACTTCTTGGCGGCTGCAATCTCACGGCAGATTGGCAGTTGACGGAGGCTCTCTCATAGCGCCAACCCCGCCTATGGTAAGTCATCTCTCTTCGCTTCTGTTTTTCTTTTCAGCGAATCCGACTCTGATTTTCTTTGGTTTTCCGTGCCGAGAACCCCTCATGCAGCCCTCGGCCGGCACCACAGGGCGGCCCGTGGTCGTCCCGGCCGGGCGGGAAGCGGCGTCGACAACCCGACTTGGGGTGGCGGCGATGGAAAGCAACGCCCGAAGGAGAGGAGGAGGAAGGCTGAGCGACTTGAGCCCTCGGCTACCTTCGCCGGCCTTTGAAGATGACGAGAAGAGGAAATCGTTCCCGCCGCCAACGAAATCGACCATCCGGCGCCAGTTCCTCCGCCCGGCTTAGGTGGTCGGCCGGCCTGGCGCCGGGCGGGCCGAGCTTGCGGTGGCGGCGAAGATTCGAGGGGACGACGCCGCGACCAGCCGAAGAAAGCGGTCAAAAGGCTAACGCTTCCGCAAGGAAGTGAAGAAGCCGCCGCGAGTCTCAGCGTAAGTGCTTCTATTTTGTCATGTTTTCTTCTGGTTTATCTTGTCCAAATCTTTTACATGTCTTCTTACGCGCCAGGGCTCCTCTTACTTTAGAGGTCGCGCCGCCTCCGTTATGGGGTCGGCGAGATGTCGCCAATTCTCGGCGGATTGACCCCGCCGCCGATCTCGGGAGGCGAGGCGAAGCGGGAGAAGCGTGTGAGAGAGGCCGCCCTCTGGAGAAAGCGGAGTCCAGGCGGCGGCTTCCGCTCGGAGGAGGCTGGAGGCCGAAGCCGCCGTCGCGGCTAAGCAGCCCGAGGAGAGCAGCGCCTCGAATCAGCGCTGCCGACACCCGGTGAGCTGCTGCCCGCTGCCGCCCGAGTTCACAGGCGGAGCGGAGGAGGCGGCAGCGAGTTCCCGTCATGGAGAGGGAAAGGCGGCGAGGCCTCCACATTGAGACGCGACCGTGCCGCCCCGCCCTGTCACGAGGCGCGCAAGGTAAATAACCGGCGGACCCACATGCTGCCGGTAGCGATGAAGGCTGTCTGCGAGGCTGCTCCTTCAAGTCGCCTCGCCAGCCCGCCGCCCGTCTTGAGAAAGCGACTTGGCGCCGTGCCCTTTGGAGACCGGCGCCGCCAACTCGGCCATTCGGGCCTTGGCGACAAGCGTCGCGCCAGCCCAGGTGGGTGCGAGGCGGCTGCAGTCCGCTGAACATGGCGCTTACGGGCGTCGGTGAGCTGCTGCTTCTGGCGACACCATCAAAAACTGCACCAAAGCGCACCTGCGTCGCGAGCACGCCGTCTTGGTATGTTTCTTCTTTGAGTTTTCTTGTTCTTCTCTGTAGAAGCGGCGCCCTACCTGCTGAGTGTAATCCCGAGTTTGAGACCTGCTTTCTGGCGGTGACTCGGAACTCTATCTGTCGATTCAAATTTTTACCTTTATGCGAAATTCTTATCGCGGGAGTATCACAACCTCCGCGCCACTACCTTCAACCGCAATGTTGAGTCTTTGGGCAAGCGGACCGCCCGACTTGTCGAGGCAGGTGAGTCTTCATTCTTCTTGGCGAAGCGCTTGGCCACCATGCTGTAATCCCAGATTCGGGCGGTGATGGCGGTCGGGCGGATCTTCTGGCGACCTTCTTAGTTGATGACTTAACGTCCTTTTCTTTTTATTCTTGAGATAGCGCCACTCTTGACGGCAGCTGGCGCAGCCGACACGCCTTACGCCAAAGGGAGAATGCAACAAGCTCGCCCATGAGCGTGACACTGCTAACCACTTACCAGGTTGGCGGAACAAAGGAGCTGCTAAAGGCGGGCGGGGCGAAGCGGAGAAGAAGAGGCTGCTCTCTGGCGAGTTCGAGGCGGCGCTCCTCTGGACCGACAACAAAGCACAGCTGACCTCCGGCTTCCATGAAATCGAGGACATCGTCGACGGTGAGTTTCTTTACTTTCCTCCTTTGGGCCACCGACTATGGGTCAGGCCGACTCACAGTTTTGATTTGCTTCTTTTCATCTTGGCAGACTTCTTCCCCGGCCACACGCAGGCGGCCAATCAAGCCATCGAGGCTGATCGCGGCGGAGGGCGAGTGGTGCTGAGATTGCTGCCGCGCCCTCCGGACCCTTGGCGAGCAACCGAGCATTGAGGCTCGTCTGCGGCCCGGCCCATGGATGTTCGCCCGGCTTGGCGTGTCGGCGCCCAGCGTCGCTGCCTGTGGCGGACATGCAGTTCTGCGCCTCAAAGCGGACTGCCGGCTGGTGGAGGTCATGGTGGCCGTCTTGAGGCTGGGAGGTTCCGTGGCCCGGGTGGGCCGCCGGGCCTTGGAATTCATCAAGCGTGGTATCGAGGGCTGGATCTGGACTGGCTGGCGCGTTCGGTCGAGGCCAAGCGGAGCTGCTGGCTGCGGAAGCGCCCTTGTCGGCGTCTTGGCGGCGATCGCCGACTACGGACACCAGCGTCTTCGTCACTGGCGGGCTGAGGGCGGCGAGGCGCCAGCCGGAGTGGTTGAGATGAACCGGATTCTGCGAGACTTCGGCGGTGATTAGCTCCGGCACGAGGAGGAAAGCGGCGGAGGAGCGGAGATGAGATGGGCGCCCGGAAAATGGGCGGGCGACCAGCCTCGGCTTCGACAGCGCCTCCAACAGCGAGCGCGCCCGTCTGGGCAGGCTGCCGCCGAAGATGATCAAGCGAGGACTGCCTAGCCGCCCGCCCGGCGCTGACGCCGCCGTCTCCTCCGGCCCTCAAACCCGTCTGCCGCTTCCTAGGCTGCTGTCTCGTCTTTATTTTATCTGCTTTGGTAGTCTTTTGAAAAAACTTGTTAATTCGCACAATTCCACCAGGGTGTATTTTGAACTTCTTTCGAAGATTGGCCAAGGGCCTATGCTGTGTAAATACTATCCTAATTCTATCTTTCCTTGCTCATTGCTCTTATGGCTCTTTCCTTTGCCGCCTTCCCTTAGTCGCCGCCTTTCCCATCGGACAACCGCTCTGTGGACTGCCGTTTGGATCAAGTGCTTGGCTACTCTTGGGAAGGCAAGTACTTGGCCATTTTTTAGAGTCTTTTAAACAAGTTGAATAGAAAGCAGCAAGCCGACTACTTAAGAGTCGGTTTTTGCAAAAAGGGGCTGGAAGCCGGCTTAAGCTATGTTTATGCTTTGGGTCCTTAGCCATTTTTCATGTGGGCTCCCATTCTTCCTTATTCCTGCCCACCAAACAGTCGCTCTGCGAGCTGCAGCTTCTGATAGGAGACGGCTTAGGCACCGCACACTACTTGTCCATTGCGGGAAGTATTTCATAAGCGCATGGCGGCGAGTCCCGGGCAGTGGTCGAACCCGGTGCCAGCGACATAACAAAAGTAAAATACTTAAAGGCGTAATTTTTATCATCGAGATAACAAAAGGGGCAGTCCAGAGCTCGTCTCGGGGGCGAAATCTTAGTACTTTAACACAAAAGGTAGCGTGGTACATCTTTGCATCAAGCTGTAAAATCTTGGAGAAGATTAGCATTCCATAACCGTTCGTCTCTTTGCGGAGTCGTCCCTCTTGCGTGCTTTCGGGGCTTCGGCGTCGATCGAGGTAGTAAGTCGTTGCCCGACACTTTCTTTGATGATGAAGGGCCTTCCCAAAGGCGCCGACAGCTTATCTTTGGCGGCTGTTATTTGGATCAGCGGAGCACAAAGTCGCCCTCTTGGAAAGATCTCGGCTTGACCTTCTGTTGTAATGTAGCGCGAGCTCTGTTTGGTAGATCTTTGGACCGGTGAGTGCCAACAGCCGGCCCTCTTCGGCGAGATCAACGTCGTCTTGGCGTGCTTCTTACGCTTCCTCCTCGGTGTACATGGTGACTCGCGGGAAGTCGAACTCTATATCCGTTGGGATGGCGGCGGCACCATAGGCGAGGAAGAAGGTGTAAGCCAGTTGACTTATTTGAGTCGTCGCAAACTCAAAGGGCGGTGGCAATTCCTCAAGCCGGCGACCGGCGAGCGCTCGATGGTTCGACCCGATCGAGGCTTGATGCGAACGAGGATGAGGCCGTTCGCTTCGCTCCACTGGCGTTTATTGCGGATGGGCAGCGGGCGCTAAGTCGATCGGATGCCTTGCGTCGCGAGAAGCGAGGCGAGGCGCCTTTGGCAAAATTTGTGCCGTTATCGGTGATGATGTTGTGTGATGCGCCATACCGAGTCGTGATGTCGGCGATGAAAGTCAACTTTGCGATAGGACCATTCAACTTCTTGATGGGTTTTCTTCTATCCACTTGGTGGACTTGTCCACGCGACAAATCGTGAGTTAGGCGCCTCGTGCTGCTTTGAATGGTCCCACCATGTCCGGGCCCCAAACAGCAAAGGGCGAGGCGATGGGGATAGTCTTGAGTCACGGAAGCTTGGTGAAGCGGCTTGGGCGGAACCAGCACCTTGCATTTTGAACTAATTCCTTGGCCTCTTCGGGGCAGTTGGCGAGAAGAAACCATGTCGGAAGGCTTTGGCGGCGAGTGCTCTTGAGGCCGCATGGTGGCCGCTTTTCGCATATGATGAATGTCTTGAGAATCGCTTGGCCTTGCTCTTGCTCGGCCTTATTGGTAGACACCGGTGGCCTGCGCTGACCAGCTCTGTTGACTATAGTGTAGGCTACCGCTCGGCGTTGTACTTGCCGAGCAAAGATTTCATCGGTTGGTAGCTCTCCGCTTACTAGGAACTTCGAGGATGAAATTTTGGGCCCATGAGGGTGCTACTATTTCTTCAATGCCGATCTTGCCACTTGGGCAGTAATTTGAAATTTGGGAGGCGGCGGGCTGGAGTCTGCGGCCGCTTGCTAAGTTGATGAAGTCCCAGGCGTGGTGCAGTCCACAGGCGAGTTCTAGAGTCTTCGCAATGGTCGCTTGCGATCCCGGGCAGGTTACGAAGTCCCAGACCAGCTTTTATTGCGGCATTCTTGGGGCCATCTGCAAGATTTTTCGTGCCGTCTGCTGAGGCTTGGGAGTCGGATCCGACTTCTTGAGGGGAGCCGACACAAAAATGGAGTCTGATTCTGGTGATGGCTTGACAGATGGCGAGGAGGCGAAAGGCGACACGGATGGTATTACTGGCGGGTGGATCCGATTCGTGCGAAGTGTACGCTTGGTCGTTGTCGTTTCTTGATGCGTGAAGGAACTCGCACCCTCAAAATATCCACTCAATTCTGTACCGAGAAAGGGTAGCTCGCCATGTTTGCATCTTTGGCGTCGATCGCGGATATTGTTGGACCACCAAGTCGGATCGCCATAACACGGGATCGGCGAATGCCAAGTTCTTTGGCTGGCGGAGCCGTGAATGAGCGCCTCGTATTGGCGACGTTGTTGGGCGGCCAAATGGATCACCGCAGCGTGCTTGAGCTTGTCTCCTTTGGGGAAGTGAGGACAACGCGGCTCCCAAGCGGTCGCATCTTGGAGCCATCGAAATGCATCCGCCAATGGGTGGAGTCGGTATTTGGTGGCGGTACTAGGTCTCGGCCCAGTCGACGAGGAAGTCGGCCAGTGCTTGCGACTTGATGGCGGTGCGGGGCTGGTAATAGATGGTGTAGGGGGCCAGCTCTATGGCCCATTTGGCCACTCGGCCAGAAGCATCTCGGCTTCCGATGACCTCGGCTAGTGGGGCTGTGCAAACCACAGTGATTGGATGCTCTTGGAAGTAAGGCTTCAACTTCTTGGCGGCAAAGTGCACGCCGTAACACATCTTCGGTAGTGGGGTAGTTCTGCTTGGAGGTCGGCGGTACTTCTCTCGGGTAATATCTTGGTCTCTGGACAGGTGGCGCCTTGCCTTCCTCCTTGCGCTCAACTACAATGGTGTCTTGACTACCCTATTTGGTGGCGGCAATGTATAGGAGCATGGGCTCCTTGGGGTCGGGCCGCCCGGACGGGGAGTAGTCAGCATTTTCTTCAAGCGGAAAAGCTTCATCCGCCTTGTGGTTCCATTGAAGAAGGTGGTCTTCTTCATGAGTTGGTATAAAGGGAGAGCCTTCTTGCCCAACCGGTGATAGATCGGTGATGGGCGTAAACAGCGGTGAACTTTTGCACATCTAGCGATCGGCGGGGTACTTCCATCCTCTAGATGGCCTTGATCTTCCAGGGTTGCACTCTATGCAGCGTTAGGAACCCCGAAACCAAGGAGTTGGTGGCTGGTACTCGAAGCGCACTTCTCGGGGTTGAGCTTGATTTGGAATCGGCGCAAGTTCTCAAAGGTCTCCTTGAGGTCTTCCAGCAGTGTTCCTCGCTTTCTCGTCTTCACCACCACATCGTCCATGTAGGCGTGGGTGTTCTGCCGAGCTGCTTGAGGAGGCACTTACGCATCTGGCAGCTGAAAGGTGGCGCGGCATTCCTCAAGCGAGCGTCATGGTCAGTGTGAAGGCTCCAAACGGTGTTATGAAGGCGGTCTTCAGTCTGTCCGCCGGGTTCAGTTTGATCTGGTGATATCCTGAATATGCATCTAAGAAGCTCAACAGGTCGCATCCGGCTGTGGAGTCTATCACCTGATCAATTCTCGGCGAGCAAACGAGGTCCTTAGAGGCGAGCTTTGTTGAGGCTTGTGTAGTCAATACACATCTGCCACTGCTTGTTATTTTTTAGTACCAAGACCGGGTTTGCTAGCCATTACGGAAGAACACTTCCATGATGAAACCGGCTGCTAGGAGCGGGCTATCTCTTCTCAACAACTCTTCTCTTCTCTTCGACAGTAGCGCAAGGGCTGCTGGCCGGGCTCACATCAGATCGGACATGTAACTTGTGCTCGGCGAATTCCGTCGGTACACAGCATGTCTTTAGGGGACCATCTTGAAAATGTCGATTCTCACGGAGAAATCGGCGAGCTCGCCTTCCTATTCTTGTCAAGGTTTGCACCTATTTTAGCGTACCTCTCCGGGTGCTCGGGTCCAAGGTATCTTCTTCGTTTCTTTGGTCGGCTTGAGCAGGCCCTCGACTTCCGACTCCTTGGGGTTGGGCGATATCTCGGCTGCTTGCGGCCATCGCCACAACCGATCAAGCAGCTTCTCGGCTGCAATCACTAGGGACTCGGCCAGCCGATTTGCTTTCAATTTGCACTGCGACGACTTTTCTGTAGTCGCCCGGCTCTGGTCAGAATCCTTGGAACTGGCATCTTCATCTTGAGGTAGGTGTAGTGGGGACCGCCATGAACTTGGCGAGCAGGTCGGCCAAGCGGAGCATGTCACGGGCTTCGAGGTCCACCACTTGAACGGGTAGCTCTCGGCGGAAATGATCTTTGTCCCCAAGAGGGCGTCTATCGAGGATCTTGCCGATCGGTGAGCAGGGAAGGCCAGTACAATGCCGTGGAACATAGTCCGGCTACTCTGAAGTTGTCTTTGCTTGATTCTAACTTCTCCATCGTGTCCTTATGCGGGATGTTGATCTGCTGCCTCCGATCTATCGGCACTAGCGAGAAGCGAGCAGCCCTCCTATCCGTGGCAAAGGTGGCTCCCAAGACCAGGCGTGGGGCCGGATTGACATCACCTGGGTGATCAGCCTGCTCAAGCGATAGGCTTCTCGGACGGTGCATGAACTCTAGAGCATCGATGCTCTGCATTCACTTCTTCTTCTTTGCGGCCGTCTGCTTTGTGTTGGTCGTCAGCCACACCTTGGTGAACACCACATAGGCTCCGTGCTCTTACGGGTACTCGTCTTGTCTTGCCCGACCGGCTGACGATGACTCTTTGGGCGGCGGTGGAGGCGGACCCAATGGCGGGGAGGCAGAGTCGTCTCCTTAGCGATCTGGTGAGCGGTGACACTTCCGGTGGTGTGGTTTGGCGGCTTCAGCTGCGGCTATGGAACTTGCGAGGACCATCTAGAGTCTGCTCGTAAGAAGGCCAGCAACCAGTTGGACTTCGCCCTTCAGCCGCTTGGCGGAGGCTGCCCCTCTGGCTGTTGGTCTTATTGCCGCCACTGCGGCTATTGGAAGCGGCTGTGCGGCTTGCGCTTGTGATTGTTACATTCTTTGTCGCCATTGGTGTCTCGGTAGGAGTTACGGGAGCTGAGCCACCTTGCGGTCGACCGACTTCAATCCCGTCTTCATGGAGGAGTCGCTGTGGCGTGCTTATGCGCTATGATCAGCAGCTCGTCGAGGTCTCGGCTCGTCGCAAAGGAGCTTGTGCTTGAGGAGGTGCCTTCTCGCACCCGACGGTGAAGTACTCGATAGCTTTGCACCTCGTGCACTCCCTCGCAGGAGTTAGAAGCTTCGGCCCAGTAGCGTGAGGTAGTCGCGAGTTGACTTCGTTGGGGCCTTGCACGCACAAGGAAAGCTGGCGAGGCTTGGGAGGTCGCTTATGCGTGCTCGTGAAGTTGCGACGAAGGCCTCGGTGAAATCGACCCGATTGTTGATGCTCTGGGGCTTGAGGCTGTTCAACCATGTCCGGGCGTGCCACGGAGCATGAGGGCACATACTACGACAACGCGCTTGTTGCCGTTCGCTATGTTGACGGCCGTGGAGTAGTCAACTAGCGATCTTCGGCTTCACGGGGCGGTGTACTTGGCGTGTCTCGGGGAGTGTGAACCCTGCAGGGAAAGGCTCGTGCAGGATGCGAGTCGAAGCAGGGCGGGCCCAACTCGTCTTCTTCTTCCAGCGCCGAGGGACCGGTGGAGTCGGTCGATCCGGTGGCGGGCGTCGTTTCTCCGACTCCCTCTCGGCGGCAAGGCGGTCGCCGAGTCGGATGCTCGGCGGGTGGCGGGGAGACTCGCCTTTCTCTGCGGGGAGGAGGAGGCAGATAGTCGTCCGCCGCTCCCTTTGCTCTTGGCGGCCGTCTTGGTCGCTTCGATGGAGATGTGAGTCCGGTGTGGCTGGACGGCGGATCCTCGTTTTTCTTCCTTGGGCGCGCGCGGTCGGCGTCGAGGCGTCGCGCCTTGATCTGGCGGGAGGCAAGTCGTCGTTTTATCGCCCATGGCGCCTCCGTCGACAGCTGCCGTCTGCGCAGCGATCGCGTCGAGCTGCTGGACTCGCTCCGTCATCGGCGGCGCTCCTCGCCTCGAAGTTGTCCAGCTCGTCCGCCGCCGCTGGCGGCGCGGATGTTCTCGCGGCGTGGCGTACCGCAGGCGATTGGCCCGAACAGGTTGGCGATAGCTACGCCCGGCTGTTGGACCGCGCCTAGGCGGCTAGGCCCAGTCGGGGCTGGCGAGCCGCCCATAGCGCGATCCATCTCACGCTGGTAGGCTTCTGACAAGCGTCTCATGCTTGCCAGCTTCCTCGCGCCTTCAAGGAGCTGAAGGTGGCGTGCCTCTAGCATCTCGGCGCCAGCGTCTTCCGGGATAGGCGCGGTCAGGTCTTGCAGAGCCGCGTCGAGAGGGTCATGAGCTCCTTCACCGGAAGGCTCGCCATGACCGATGACGAGCACTTCCGTGACGGTGCTGCCGCCGCTCTCCGCGCGAGGGAGCGGCTCATCGTAGACCACCACGTTGGTGGGAAAGCGCGTCGGCGGCGGTGTCGGAGTCGACCCGACATCGGGTCGGTGGAGCCTACGGACTCCAAGTCCGTGGCAGGCTCGCCAGCGACGTGGAGTTGTTCGAGGAGGGCCGCGAGGAGTCTCTCGGGGCCGCCCGTGCATGTGTTGGATGCAGGCTCGTCGGAGAGGCGAACCTCGCCGACAAGTTCGGCGAGGCAGCTTGGCATGGCGATCTCAGCGCCGTGCAAGCGCGTCATGCAGAACTCCGTCTGGCGTGCGGGCTGGCTGCGCTTCGCCAGGAGGAAAAAAGTTCCCGTCCAGAGCAGGTCTCCGGACGACGGTGCACCTAGCCCCACGGTGGGCGCCAAATGTCGGGGGTTGGGTGCGACATATGCCAAAGGATGGCTGTTACAAAAAATTCAACCTCTTCTCCACGAGGAATTTCGTAAGCTTAATCTTCACATTGTTCCTCGAGGATTCCTTTCCACCCTGGTGGCGAAACCCAACCTTACGGATCGAATCATAACTGCTCAGCAGTATGATAGAGGAATATCTCGGATCAAGGAGAACATTGTGGGTGAGTTGTCACATCCTAGCTAGTCCATGCATTAGTGTGTGCATCATGTTTAACTTTCATCTGAAATTTCAAATGGGGAAGACAGAACCCCCAGAACCCCTTTTGAATCCAACTAGGGTTTACTAAAATTATTTTCAATGAACCTGAAATGCCCTTCAAAAATGCTCATCACCTTTGTTTTGGTTCAGAGCCTCTGCCAAAAGTGGTGCACAATTTTCTAGGTCATCCTAAGGTTGTTGAATTAAATCATAAGTATTTGAGTTTGGGCATTTAAATTATATATAAATATTTCAAATGCCCAAATTATTCCAAACTAAAATGTTCCATGTTAGAAATATTCCAACTAAGGACCTGGTGCATTTTGGTGAATTTTGGAGCTGTTTAAGTATTTTTTAAAAAGTCCACAAAGTTACAGAAAAATAGAAAAAGAAAACAGAAATAGAAAACCTTACCTGGCGCCTCCCAACGGTCCACTGCCCGGCCCAGCCAAGCCGTCGCGCCAAATGCCAGCTGCTTGGCTTGGCCAGCGAGCAGCAGTGCTTCGGCGAGCACCGCATGCGTCTGGCGACTGGCCGCCGCCTGCCCGCTCCCCTCTGAGCTTGCGGCAGCGCCTCCCATTCTCTCCCCCCGAGCCCTCAGACATCTCTCCTCCTCCCGAGCTCCTCCCCCTCGCGCTCCCCCGCCATGGCCGACGCCACCGCAGCCACGTCGTCGCCGTAGTCGCGCTCCCCGTCGTCCGTGCTCCTCTCCGTCGTGTCTAGGAGCTCCGCCGCCCTCCTCTACCTCGAGCTAGCCGAGCCGTGTGCTTCCTCGAGTTCCCCGTGAGCTTAGCTATCTCCCCCTCCTTTCCTCTCTCGCTCCCGAGCTATGTAGCAACCGCACAGAGCTCACCCGCACGCACCGCCACGGAGCTCGTCGCCGACGTGCTCCCGACCATCCACCGGCCACCTCTCGGTGTCCATCATGCTCAACACACCGTGTAGCATCTAACCCATCACTCCACGCACCTCACCGCACACCGTAGCCCCGAGTTCGTCCTCACCCGAACTCCGGCCGCCTAGGTCGTCGCCCATGCCGATTCCGCCACCCGACCCCAACCAACACCGCCAAGAGCTGCGGCTTGTTCCCGGCTACACCTAGATGCCCTCCGCGGCTCATTTGGTCGCCGGGCAATAAACCCCTCTCGCCGCCGCGTCGGCTCGCCGTGGCTAAGCGCCGATGTAGCCGACTCGACTTTGACCACGGGTGGGCCTGGTTGACTCTCTGGGTCGATGACGGTGGGGCCCAACCACATTAACTAATCAGGATTAGTTTTAATTGATATTTAGTTAAACTAATTATGCTGACATACGGGACCCACCAGTCAGGTTTGACCTGGATGTCCCCGTTGACCTATGGCATCACCCTGATGCATTGCTGATGCAGTAAATGAATTACTGGAATTATTCTGTTATAGGAAATTCCAGAATATAGTTCAAACTTCAAAAATTCATAGAAATTAATCTGTAACTCCAAATGCAAAGATTTATATATGAAAAATGATCAGAAAAATCCATTCTATCCATTGGTACAGGTTTCATGCATGATAGAACAAGTTAACCTTGCTGTTTAAGCAGAATAAGATAATACACCTTTATGGCTATGTTAAATGAGCTAGCATTTGAATCTTTGATTCAAATGAGTTCATCCCTTTTTGTTCCAGCTTGCATTAGGCCACACACATCCATATTGCCATGTAATAGCATGCATCATATTGTTGCATATTGCCATGTGTGTTTATTTTGATTGTGTCTTCCGTGATAGGTTACGCCTCGAGGATAATCCCGAATATCCGTCTGAAGGGCAGTATCCTACCACCACTCCATCAGGCAAGCAACCCATTGATCATTCCGATACAAACCCATGTTCTCGCTTCTGCTCTTGTTTACTGCATTAAGACAACGCGATTCAAACTGTTGTGTGCTGCGGTAGTTGAACCCACTTCCTTTGCATGACCTGTCATTGCCACAGTAACTAGATGAAACCCACTAGTATGTGTAGGAGTTGATTGAGCCATGTTTGTGATTCCTACCATGCTATGCTTGCTATGCTTAGAGTTGTGTCAGGTCTGGCTCATCGGGATGATGAACTGGAGTGAAAGGTTGTGTCGGGTTCGAGAGTGAAAGTGTTGAACACGTTTTGGTAAAGGTATCGATGAGAGGCCATGTAGGAGTACATGGTGGGTTGTTTCATTGAAGCCGTCCCTAAGAACTGAGATCTGTGTGTGTGATTTAAGACTTAGCTACTACCACGCATTGGGATCCTTAATTGACCCTCTCGACTTATTAACCACTCTTGTCCTCGGTCCGGAGTTGCAAGTAGTTTACGGTGTTTGTAGCATCTTTGGGGCACGCAATGCTGACCTTAGGGGTGGGTTGTGTTGCGATAGGCACGTGGCCAGGTGTACCGATTCGTCCGTTTGGTGTCTCGGGAACCCTGCACACATTGTTCGGGGCCGTTAGTGGAAACCTCGGCCGGACTCCCTGCGGATGGAACCCGAATAGGCGATAAACCTGGACTCGGGACTCGTGTGTTTAGTCAGGTCGTGGCCGACACCCACGTTGGGCTTCCGCTTGAAGGTTGCAGTACATGTCGTGTAAAGCGGCGGTAAGTGGTGAGAGCGTGTGTGAAGAAGTACACCCTGCAGGTATAAACTATTGAATAGCGCGTCCATGATAAAGGACTACTTGGTCACCTATACAGTTCATAGACAAGTAAATGGATACTACTAAAAGCCTCAAGATAAGTGTGAGTGCCGCGGATGGCCCTCTCGTGGGTGACGAGAGAGGATCCACGGTGGAGTATTGTGATGGTGATTAGTGGACTCGTGTGCGACAAATGCTTTTCAAGTGGTGTCACGAGGATAGCTTAGCCAAGAGTCAAAGATGGCTTGTTTGCAAATAACTCCACCACCTTCTTGAGAATGTGCATGTATGATAGGATTCTATTGTAAGACTTGCTGAGTACCTCCGTACTCATGTTTGTAATTAATGTTTTTCAGACGACAACACTGCCCCTCCGATGGGTTTTATGTAGACCTTGACATCGACGAAAGTGAACTAGCCACCGGTGGTGATCCAAGGCTTGTGAAGGGCCCTTTGTAGATAGAAAGGCTTCAACAAGCTTTCTTTCTTTTTAGAGTCTGTACTCAGACTAGTTTGCTTCCACATGTGCTTGTATGTTTGTATGACTTGAGTGTTGGGTCATGTGACCCCTACCTGTATGGATATGTTATGTATGGCTCCTCGGAGCCTCTTAAATAAAGTACTTTGAGTTGTAGAGTTTTGTTGTGATGCCTTGTTGTATGTACTCATATCGGGCATATTGCGTGTATGATTGAAATGCTTGGTATGAGTGGGATCCGACAAACTAGTTGTTTATCCTTGGCAGCCTCTCATATGGGGAAATGTAGTCTCGTGCTTCTAAGAGATAGTAGTCCGCTACAGCCCGGTTCACCGGAGTCTTGCTAGCCCAGCACTACTGCTTGGACACTTGACTGGCGGCATGTGTTTCACTTCGTTCCTATATCTGTCCCTTGGGAAATGTCACGCGGTGATATTCGAGTCTGCCTAGCTGCTACAGCCGGGATACCGAGTCCTGTTAGCCAGTGCTACAGCCAATTCATACGTTGATGACCGACATGCTCGATGTGATTCATGTATGCTGTCCCCATGGGTTAGCACCGCTTTGGGTTCCACGACTAGCCATGTCGGCCGGGTTCTTTGTCATGTGGATGCTAGCGACACTATCATATCGTGAGCCAAAAGGCACAAGCGGTCCGGGCCATGGTAAGGCGACACCCATGGGAATACCGGGCGTGAGGCCGCAAAGTGATATGAGGTGTTACCGGCTAGGTCGATGTGACTTGGAATCGGGGTCCTGACAATGGCTTATCATGGTGGGGGCGAGTAGAACGTCGCTGGTGCCTGGAAACGGGATGAGGCGAAGGCATGCCTTGGCGGATCTTACCCGCCAGGGGCTCTCCGTGGAGATAACACCCCTACTGCTGCTCTGCGGGGTCTCCGCATGATCACTATGGCAAAATGGGTACAAGGTTGCTCCCTGAGCTGTTCGGGATGAGGGAGGAGAAGGGCACGGCTAGCTCTTCTCTTCCCACTATCTGTGTCTAAAACTATTAGGGTCCAACCTCTTGCATGGGTGCCCCGGGGGGTTTATATAGCCCTACCCCCCGGGGGTACAATGGTAATCCGGCTGGGCGCGGGTCCCAGCCGTCTGTCTCTTAGGTCGCCGTCTTCTCCGTCGACTTCTGGGGCCCGCAGACTAGTGGGCCCCGTCGACGGCCCATCATGGGGCCGACAGGCCTTGTCCGCCGCGGGTGGGTCTTGCCGGCTGCGGATTACTGTAGCCGCGCCTCTAATGACGCCAGCTAGGTCATGGGATCATGGCGACAGCGCCGCCGCCTGGCGGGCGATCACTGTTGCCATTCCCTGTCTCGTCTGGTTAATGGCGTGCGGGCCCGTGGGAGGGGCCGGCCGACTCCTGGGGGCCGACTCCTAACGGGTCCGTCTCAGCGCTCTTCTTTGCATCTTCGCACCTCCGCCGACAAAGCGGTAATCCGCGCCTCTGGCGTCTGAGGCGGTATCGTGGGTACGAGGATCTGCCGAGGTGATGTCGGGCGGGCGTGCATGATCTGCCACGGACGGAGATCTCCGTCAGTACGGCGCACTGTGGCCATGCCTGCCCTTCGTGAACAGGGCAGGGATGGGTCGCGCAGCGGCCACACCCCCTCCCGCCCGTAATTGCGTGGGTAGGAGGTGGTGGGAGTCGTGGGCCGACTCCCCATAGCCGGCTTCTCCAGAAGCCGCCAGTTGGGAGTCGGCTCATCTTGAGGCCGTCTCTGGGACTCGGCTGGGAGGGGCAGTCGGCGGCTCTGCCGCCAACTCTCAGAAGGCGGCCCTTCGTCTTGGGGTCTTGAGGGGCGCAGTCTGCCCTTATGTTTTGAAAGGTCCAGGGGCTCGGGTTTGCCTACCCGTGGCCCATTACTCCGACACCAGTAAGGAGCTCATAGGATGTTTTGTTCAGAAGCTTATGGATGTAAACACGGTTGATGACGTGACATGCTGTATCAATAGGTTCAGGCCAGAAATTTCTTGGTGTCTTGTACTCGTCGAGCATTGTTCGAGCCATCTCAATGAGGGTTCTGTTCTTGCGCTCTACGATGCCATTTTGCTGAGGTGTGTATGGAGCAGAGAACTCATGAGTGATTCCCATTGTATCCAGATAAAGATCAAGTCCGGTGTTCTTGAACTCAAAGTGCGTTGTCACTTCGATATGCTTGATCTTGACGCCATAATTGTTCATGGCTCGATTGGCGAAGCGTCTGAAGACATCTTGCACTTCAGTCTTGTAGAGAATTATGTGCACCCATGTATATCTTGAGTAGTCATCAACAATGGCGAGCCATAGAGACAAGCCGTTGTTGTGAGGGTAGAGTAGTGAGTAGGGCCAAATAAGTCCATGTGTAACAGCTCGAAGGGTTGAGATGTCGTCATGATTGTCTTCGAGGGTGCTTTGCCTAGTCATCTTTCCACTTCGCAGCACCACACAAATGATCCTTCTTGAACTTGACACCTCGATGCCTATGACATGTTTCTTCTTGGCGAGTGTGTGTAAGTTCCTCATGCTGACATGCCCGACCTCCGATGCAGAGCCAACATTCGAAGCTTTTGCAAGAAGACATCTGACAAGTGTGGACCTCTTGAGAAATCTACCATGTATAGATCATCTTTCCGATACCCTTCAAAGACTAGAGACTTGTCGATTCCATTAGTACAAGGCAGCGATATTTTCGAATAGCACAATCATGTTCAAGTCACAAAGCATCGAGGCAGACATTAAGTTGAAACCAAGGGATTCAACAAGCATCACTTTATCCATGTGTTGATCCTTTGAGATTGCAACTCTACCTAGACCCAATACCTTGCTTTTACCAAAGGTCGCCAAATGTGATGTGACTCTTGTTTGATGGACGTAAGGTTGAGTCCATGAGAAGACTTGATCACCAGTCATATGATTAGTGCATCCGCTGTCCATAATCCATTACGAAGCATGAGGTGTCATACCCTCTGATGACAGTTAGGGGATAGGCTTCACCAAGAGTATTGTGAAGCATAAACATTTGACGGGCAAGAGGATTATTGAAGCTCAGATCAAGATTAGGACTGATAGGATGAATGGCAAACAAATCAGGAACAAAATACATAGTGAGACCATTTGGGCATTTGATATTGCTCCCTACAAGATGTTTTAGGTCCCCAACAATAGCATCAGACGCCTTTGATTTTGGTGGAGACCCTTCCCTGCAAAGAAAGTTAATTCTTCTTAACCACCCACATCTTGAGGGGTGGCTTAGAAGCAATGAGTCTAAGTGCAGCATCTCGAGAACTTGACTTTGGAGCCCTTGCAAATAGCCTTGCGGAGATGAATGATACTCATATGAATAAGCAGAAAAGTTCTTAGATCTATGAACATAGCGGTTTGAAGACACACGCTCATATTCATAAGTTTGAGTACGGTTTCCCTGCAAAAAATGGGCGTTAGGGTGACTCAGGTGAGTCCTCTGTCTGTTTGAAGCCTTTGGACCATATGACGCCTTAGGTGCAGGGGTTTGTCTTCATCCCTGTGGTGTCATGATCACATTATTGGAAGATTCTCAAGACAAATTTTGGGAACCCAGATCTTCTTCATAGGTGGTCCATTCCTGCAGTTAGTACCAATATACCTAGCAAACACTTCACCATTCCGATTCTTGAACAACTTATAGTTTGCATCAAGGGATTCATCAATGATAATAGGATTAGCACAGGTAAAGCCAGATAAGGTGGATGGATCCTTTGAAGGTCCTTTGCAGCAACCCATGTGGTTTTGGGATACCTCGGGCTTCGAAGAGGAACCATCAACATTCATTTTCCTCTCGAACCCAACACCCTCTTTCCTAGGGTTTGGTTCGAGAATCTGCTTTTGAGGACATCGCAAAGTGTCGATGTCCTTTCGACTTTTTATACATCCCTGTTTCAAGCAATGTCTTCAACCTAGCATTTTCATCGGCAATAGTAGTGGTATCCTCCGCAGAGGGTTAGTTACCACATCAGTAGTTGAAGACAATGCAACGATAAGACGATGGAACATTCAAGAATGAGGTAGCGTTATCACGCTCAAGGCATTTTAGACATGGTGGTTCAAATCCATCCTTTGCGGGACTGATCTGTTGAGCGTGAAGTGACTCATTCTCTTTTTGAAGATCTTCATGTGCCGCTCTCAATTTCTCAAGCTCTTGCTTCCTTTGAAGATAATCATAGGAGAGCTTTTCATGAGTGGTTGAGAGCGTTTCATGACGACTTTCAAGTTCTTGGTACTTAGCATGAAGATTTTTTATGTCTTCAACTAAGGACTGTGAACGTGTCATTTCCACGTCCAATAGGTCATCGCTTTTGTCTAACCGTTTTTGAGTATGTTCCATAGCTTTTTGTTGTTCAGTTGCAATTTTAGCAAGTGTTTTGTAGCTGGGCTTGGATTCACAATCAGAGTCATCTTCACTTGATGTTTGAAAGTAAGCATCGTGATTTTACCTTGGCACCACGTGCCATGAAGCAGTAGGTGGGAGCAGGGTCGTCCTTGTCATCAGCTTGACGTTGGTGTGGAAGTCATTGTCTTGATGTTGAAGATGGACTTGGCAACATAGGCTGTGGCTAGAGCCGGACTTGCAACACCAGGGTCGGACTCCTCTTCAGACTCCACCTCCGCCTCCTCAGAAGCAGACTCCTCCTCTGAATCCATTTCCTTGCCAACAAAAGCACGATCCTTGCCAGATGAGCTCTTCTTATGATATGAAGACTTTGATGAGGACTTGGAAGAAGACTTTGAAGATTTCTTCTTCTTCTTGTCATCAGAATCATATTCCTTGCTCTTCTTCTTCTTCTTCTTCTTCTCATTGTCCCACTGTGGACACTCAGAGATATAGTGTCCAGGTTTCTTGCACTTGTGACATGTTCTCTTCTTGTAGTCATGAGTGGAAGCTTCATCATTTCTTGAGCTAGATCGTGAAGACTTTCTGAAGCCCTTCTTCTTAGTGAACTTCTGGAACTTCTTCACAAGCATAGCAAGTTCCTTTCCAATGTCTTCAGGATCATCAGAACTGCAGTCAGATTCTTCTTCAGATGAGGAAACAACTTTTGCCTTCAAAGCGTGAGTTCGGCCATAGTTGGGACCATAGATATCTCTTTTCTCAGAAAGCTGGAACTCATGTGTGTTGAGCCTCTCAAGTATATCAGACGAATCGAGTGTCTTGAAGTTAGGGTGTCAAAGGAGCTATCAAGTGATCTCAATAGTGTCTTGACGATTTCATGCTTGGTAATCTCAGTGGCGCCGAGAGCACGAAGCTCATTTGTGATGTCGGTGAGGCGATCAAACGTGAGCTGGACATTTTCATTGGTGTTTCTCTTGAAGCGGTTGAAGAGGTTGCGAAGAACACTGATCCTTTTGAAGGAAATATGCCCTAGAGGCAATAATAAAGTTATTATTTATTTCCTTATATCATGATAAATGTTTATTATTCATGCTAGAATTGTATTAACCGGAAACATAATACATGTGTGAATACATAGACAAGCAGTGTCACTAGTATGCCTCTACTTGACTAGCTTGTTAATCAAAGATGGTTATGTTTCCTAACCATGAACAAGGAGTTGTTATTTGATTAACAAGGTCACATCATTAGTTGAATGATCTGATTGACATGACCCATTCCGTTAGCTTAACACTTGATCGTTTAGTATGTTAATGCTTTCTTCATGACCCATACATGTTCCTGTAACTATGAGATTATGCAACTCCGTTTACGGAGGAACACTTTGGTACTACCAAACGTCACAGCGAATCGGGTGATTATAAAGGAGTACTACAGGTGTCTCCAAAGGTACTTGTTGGGTTGGCGTATTTGAGATTAGGTTTTGTCACTCCGATTGTCGGAGAGGTATCTCTAGGCCTTCTCGGTAATACACATCACATAAGCCTTGCAAGCATTGCAACTAAAGAGTTAGTTGTGAGATGATGTATTACGGAACGAGTAAAGAGACTTTCCGAACGAGATTAAACTAGGTATTGGATACCGACGATCGAATCTCGGAAAGTAACATACCGATGACAAAGGGAACAACGTATGTTGTTATGCGGTTTGACCGATAAAGATCTTCAGTAGAATATGTAGGAACCAATATGAGCATCCAGGTTCCGCTATTGGTTATTGACCGAGAATAGTTCTAGGTCATGTCTACATAGTTCTCGAACCGTAGGGTCCGCACGCTTAAGGTTTCAATGGCGGTTATTATGAGTTTATGTATTTTGATGTACGAAGGAGTTCGAGTCCCGGATGTGATCACGGACATGACGAGGAGTCTCGAAATGGTCGAGACATAAAGATTGATATATTGGATGGTTATATTCGGACACCGGAAAGGTTAGGAAGTTTCGGAGAAAACCGAGTGCCGGGAGGGTTACGGAACCCCGGGAAGTTATGGGCCTTATTGGGCCAAGAGGGGAGAGAGGGCTGCACCAGGAGGTGGTGCCCCTCCATGGGGAGTCCGAATGGACTAGAGGGGGGGCGCAGCCCCTTCCTCTCCCTCTCCTCTCTTTCCTTCCCCTTCCCTCTTCCTAGTAGGACTAGGAAAGGGAGTCCTACTCCTACTAGGAGGAGGACTCCCCCCTTGGTGCGCCCAAGGGCTGGCAGCCCTCCCCTTGCTCCTTTATATACGGGGGCACGGGGGGCACCCTAGAACACACAAGTTGATCTTCGTGATCGTTCCTTAGCCGTGTGCGGTGCCCCCCTCCACCATATTCCACCTCGGTCATATTGTTGCGGTGCATAGGCGAAGCCCTGCGACGGTAGAACATCAAGATCGTCACCACGCCGTCGTCTTGTGGAACTCCTCCCGACGCTTTGCTGGATCGGAGCCGGGGATCGTCATCGAGCTGAACGTGTGCTAAGAACTCGGAGGTGCCGAGTAACGGTGCTTGGATCGGTCGGATCGTGAAGACGCACGACTACATCAACAGCGTTGATATAACGCTTCGCTTTCGGTCACGAGGGTACGTGGACGGACCTCTCCCCTCGTTGCTATGCCATCACCATGGTCTTGCGTGATCGTAGGAAATTTTTGAAATTACTACGTTACCCAATGATGGCATCCGAGCCTGGTTTTATGCGTTGATGTCATATGCACGAGTAGATCACAAGTGAGTTGTGGGCGATACAAGTCATACTACCTACCAGCATGTCATACTTTGGTTCAGCGGTATTGTGAGATGAAGCGCCCGGACCGACATTACTGCGACGCTTACGCGAGACTGGTTTCACCGCTGTGAGCACTCGTTGCTTAAAGGTGGTTGGCGGTGTCTGTCTCTCTCACTTTAGTTGAACCGAGTGTGGCTACGCCCGTCCTTGAGAAGGTTAAAACGGAGTCTATTTGTGAAATATCGTTGTGGTTTTGATGCGTAGGTAAGAACGGTTCTTGCTCAGCCCGTAGCAGCCACGTAAAACTTGCAACAACAAAGTAGAGGACGCCTAACTTGTTTTTGCAGGGCATGTTGTGATGTGATATGGTCAAGACGTGATGCTATATTTTATTGTATGAGATGATCATGTTTTGTAACCGAGTTATCGACAATGGCAGGAGCCATATGGTTGTCGCTTTATTGTATGAAATGCAAGCGCCATGTAATTGCTTTACTTTATCACTAAGCGGTAGCGATAGTCGTAGAAGCAATAGTTGGCGAGGCGACAACGATGCTACGATGGAGATCAAGGTGTCGCTACCGGTGGCGATGGTGATCATGACGGTGCTTGGAGATGGAGATCACAAGCACAAGATGATGATGGCCATATCATATCACTTATATTGATTGCATGTGATGTTTATCCTTTATGCATCTTATCTTGCTTTGATTGACGGTAGCATTATAAGATGATCTCTCACTAAAATTATCAAGTAGTGTTCTCCCGAGTATGCACCGTTGCCAAAGTTCGTCGTGCCCGGACACCACGTGATGATCGGTGTGATAAGCTCACGTCCATCTACAACGGGTGCAAGCCAGTTTTGCACACGCAGAATACTCAGGTTATACTTGACGAGCCTAGCATATGCAGATATGGCCTCGGAACACGGAGACCGAAAGGTCGGCGTGAATCATATAGTAGATATGATCAACATAAGATGTTCACCATTGAAAACTACTCCATCTCACGTGATGATCGGTTATGGTTTAGTTGATTTGGATCACGTGATCACTTAGATGACTAGAGAGATGTCATCTAAGTGGGAGTTCTTAAGTAATATGATTAATTGAACTTTAATTTATCATGAACTTAGTCCTGGTAGTATTTTGCAAATTATGTTTTAGATCAATAGCTCGCGTTGTTGCTTCCCTATGCTTTTATATGTTTGTTTTGATATGTTCCTAGAGAAAATTATGTTGAAAAATGTTAGTAGCAATGATGCGGATTGGATCCGTGATCTGAGGTTTATCCTCATTGCTGCCTGTAAGAATTATGTCCTTAATGCATCGCTAGGTGACAAACCTATTGCAGGAGCGGATGCAAGCGTTATGAGCGTTTGGCTAGCTCAATATGATGACTACTTGATAGTTTAGTGCACCATGCTTAAAGGCTTAGAATCGGGACTTCAAAGACGTTTTGAGCGTCATGGACCATATGAGATGTTCCAGGAATTGAAGTTAATATTTCAAGCAAATACCGAGTTGAGAGATATGAAGTCTCCAACAAGTTCTATAGCTAAAAGATGGAGGAGAATCGCTCAACTAGTGAGCATGTGCTCAGATTATGCAGGTACTTCAATCGCTTGAATCAAGTGGGAGTTAATCTTCCGAGATAAGATAGTGATTGACAGAATTCTCTAGTCACCATCACCAAGTTAGTAGAACTTCGTGATGAACTATAATATGCAAGGGATGACGAAAACGATTCCCGAGCTCTTCGTGATGTTGAAATAGGCGAAGGTAGAAATCAAGAAAGAGCATCAAGTGTTGATGATTGACAAGACCACTAGTCTCAAGGAAAGGGCAAAGGAAGAAGGGAACTTCAAGAAGAACGGCAAGCAAGTTGCTGCTCGAGTGAAGAAGCCCAAGTCTGGACCTAAGCACGAGACTAAGTGCTTTTGCTGCAATGGAACTGGTCCTTTGAAGCGGAACTACCCCAAGTATTTGGCGGATAAGAAGGATGGCAAAGTGAACAAAGATATATTTGATATACAGATTATTGATGTGTATTTTACTAGTGTTCATAGCAACCCTCAAGTATTTGATACTGGTTCGGTTGCTAAGAGTAGTAACTTCAAGCGGAGTTGCAGAATGAGCAGAAACTAGTTGAAGGGAAGTGACGATGAGTGTTGGAAGTAGTTCCAAGATTGATATGATCATCATCGCACACTCCCTATACTTTCGGGATTAGTGTTAAACCTAAATAAATGTTATTTGGTGTTTGCGTTGAGCATGAATATGATTTGATCATGTTTATTGCAAAACGGTTATTCATTTAAAGTCAAAGAATAATTGTTGTTCTGTTTACATGAATAAAACCTTCAATGGTCATACACCCAATGAAAATAGTTTTCAAAACGGTTATTCATTTAAAGTCAAAGAATAATTGTTGTTCATTTAAATGAATAAAACCTTCGATGGTCATACACCCAATGAAAATAGTTTATTGGATCTCGATCGTAGTGATCGCATATTCATAATATTGATGCCAAAAGATGCAAAGTTAATAATGATAGTGCAACTTATTTGTGGCCTTGCCGTTTGGGTCATATCGGTATAAAGCGCATGAAGAAACTCCATAAGGATGGATTTTGGAATCACTTGGTTATGAATCATTTGATGCTTGCGAACCGTGCCTTTTGGGCAAGATGACTAAAACTCCGTTCTCGGAACAATGGAACAAGCTACTGACTTGTTGGAAATAACACATATATACCGATGTATGCGATCCAATGAGTGTTGATGCTCGTGGCAAGTATCGTTATTTTCTGACCTTCACAAGATGATTTGAGTAGATATGGGTATATCTACTTGATGAAACATAAGTCTGAAATAGTTGAAAGGTTCAAAGAATTTCAGAGTGAAGTGGAAAATCATCATAACAAGAAAATAAAGTTTCGCGATCTGATCGTGGAGATGAATATTTGAGTTACGAGTTTGGTCTTCAATGAAAACAATGTGGAATAGTTTCACAGCTCACGCCACCTGGAACACCACAACGTTATGGTGTGTCCGAACGTCGTAACCGTACTTTATTTTGATATGGTGCGATCTATGATGTATCTTACCGATTTACCACTATCGTTTTGGGGTTATGCATTAGAGACAGCTGCATTCACGTTTAATAGGGCACCATCTAAATCCGTTGAGATGACACCGTATGAACTATGGTTTAGCAATAAACCTAAGCTGTCGTTTCTTAAAGTTTGGAGTTGTGATGCTTATGTGAAAAAGTTTTCACCGATAAGCTCGAATCCAAATCGAATCGTCTTCATAGAATACCCAAAGGTAACTATTGGGTACACCTTCTATCACAGATCCGAAAGCAAGATATTTGTTACTAAGATGGATCCTTTCTAGAGAAGAAGTTTCTCTCGAAAGAAGTGAGTGGGAGGAAAGTGGAGCTTGATAAGGTAATTTGTACCTTCTCCCGAATTGGAAAGTATTTCATCACGGAAATCAGTTCCAAATGATTCCTACACCAATTAGTGAGGAAGCTAATGATGATGATCATGAAACTTCAGATCAAGTTACTACAAAACCTCGTAGGTCTTCAAAGTACAGATCCGCACTGAGTGGTACGGTAATCCTATTCGGAAGTCATGTTACTAGACCATGATGAACCTACGAACTATGAGGAAGCGATGATGAGCCCAGATTCCGCGAAATGGTTTGAGACCATGAAATCTGAGATGGGATCCATGTATGAGAACAAAGTGTGGACTTTGATGGAGTTGCTCGATGATCGGCAAGCCATATTATATAAATGGATCTTCAAGAGGAAGACGGACACCGATAGTAGTGTTACTATCTACAAAGCTCGACTTGTCACAAATGGGTTTTTGACAAGTTCAAGGTGTTACTACAATGAGATTTACTCAAACTGTAGCGATGCTTATGTCTGTCCGAATCATGTTAGCAATCGCCACATTTTATGAAATCTGGCAAATGGATGTCAAAACTACATTCTTTAATGGATTTATTAAAGAAGAGTTGTATATGATGCAAACAGAAGGTTTTGTCAATCCTAAAGGAGCTAACAAAATGTGCAAGCTCCAGCGATCCATCTATGGACTGGTGCAAGCATCTTGGAGTTGGAATAAACGCTTTGATAGTGTGATCAAAGCATATGGTTTTATCTGAGACTTTTGGAAGAAGCACTGTATTTACAAGAAAGTGAGTGGGAGCACTACAACATTTACGATAAGTATATGTGAATGACATATTGTAGATCGGAAATAATGTAGAATTATTCGCAAAGCATAAAGGAGTGTTTAAAAGGAGTTTTTCAAAGAAAGACCTCGGTGAAGCTGCTTACATATTGAGCATCAAGATCTATAGAGATAGATCAAGGCGCTTGATAAGTTTTTCAATGAATACATACCTTGACAAGATTTTGAAGTAGTTCAAAATGGAGCAGATCAAAGAAAGAGTTCTTGCTGTGTTACAAGGTGTGAGATTGAGTAAGACTCAAAACACGACCACGACGAGAAGATAGAAAGTCATTCCTATGCATCAGCCATAGGTTCTATAAAGTATGTCATCTTGTGTACGGATCTATTGCATACCCTACCACTAAGCTTGGCAAGGAGTGCAACAGTGATCTAGGAGTAGATCAATGGACAGCGGTCAAAATTATCCTTAGTAGAATAAGGATATGTTTCTCGATTATGGAAGTGAAAAAGGTTAAATCGTAAAGGGTTACGTCGATGCAAGTTTTAACACTAATCTAGATGACTCGAGTCTCAAACTGGATACATATTGAAAGTGGGAGCAATTAGCTAGAGTAGCCCCGTGCAGAGCATTGTAGACATAGAATATTTGCAAAATACATACGGCTATGAATGTAACAGACCCGTTGACTAAGCTTCTATCACGAGCAAAACATGATCACACCTTAGTACTCTTTGGGTGTTAATCACATGGCGATGTGAACTAGATTCTGACTCTAGTAAACCCTTTGGGTGTTGGTCACATGTCGATGTGAACTATGGGTGTTAACCACATATAGATGTGAACTATTGATGTTAAATCACATGGCGATGTGAACTAGATTATTGACTCTAGTGCAAGTGGGAGGCTGAAGGAAATATGCCCTAGAGGCAATAATAAAGTTATTATTTATTTCCTTATATCATGATAAATGTTTATTATTCATGCTAGAATTGTATTAACGGAAACATAATACATGTGTGAATACATAGACAAACAGAGTGTCACTAGTATGCCTCTACTTGACTAGCTTGTTAATCAAAGATGGTTATGTTTCCTAACCATGAACAAGGAGTTGTTATTTGATTAACAAGGTCACATCATTAGTTGAATGATCTGATTGACATGACCCATTCCGTTAGCTTAACACTTGATCGTTTAGTATGTTAATGCTTTCTTCATGACCCATACATGTTCCTGTAACTATGAGATTATGCAACTCCCGTTTACCGGAGGAACACTTTGGTACTACCAAAGCGTCACAACGAATCGGGTGATTATAAAGGAGTACTACAGGTGTCTCCAAAGGTACTTGTTGGGTTGGCGTATTTGAGATTAGGTTTTGTCACTCCGATTGTCGGAGAGGTATCTCTAGGCCTTCTCGGTAATACACATCACATAAGCCTTGCAAGCATTGCAACTAAAGAGTTAGTTGTGAGATGATGTATTACGGAACGAGTAAAGAGACTTTCGATAGCGAGATTAAACTAGGTATTGGATACCGACGATCGAATCTCGGAAAGTAACATACCGATGACAAAGGGAACAACGTATGTTGTTATGCGGTTTGACCGATAAAGATCTTCGTAGAATATGTAGGAACCAATATGAGCATCCAGGTTCCGCTATTGGTTATTGACCGAGAATAGTTCTAGGTCATGTCTACATAGTTCTCGAACCGTAGGGTCCGCACGCTTAAGGTTTCAATGCGGTTATTATGAGTTTATGTATTTTGATGTACGAAGGAGTTGAGTCCGGATGTGATCACGGACATGACGAGGAGTCTCGAAATGGTCGAGACATAAAGATTGATATATTGGATGGTTATATTCGGACACGGAAAGGTTCGGAAGTTTCGGAGAAAACCGGAGTGCTTGGGAGGGTTACGGAACCCCGGGAAGTTATGGGCCTTATTGGGCCAAGAGGGGAGAGAGGGCTGCACCGGAGGTGGTGCGCCCCCCTCCATGGGGAGTCGAATTGGACTAGGGGGGCGCAGCCCCTTCCCTCTCCCTCTCCTCTCTTTCCTTCCCCTTCCCTCTTCCTAGTAGGACTAGGAAAGGGAGTCCTACTCTACTAGGAGGAGGACTCCCCCCTCCTTGGTGCGCCCCAAGGGCTGGCCGCCCTCCCCTTGCTCCTTTATATACGGGGCGGGGGCACCCTAGAACACACAAGTTGATCTTCGTGATCGTTCCTTAGCTGTGTGGCGGTGCCCCCTCCACCATATTCCACCTCGGTCATATTGTTGCGGTGCATAGGCGAAGCCTCGCGACGGTAGAACATCAAGATCGCCACCACGCCCGTCGTCTTGTGGAACTCCTCCCGACGCTTTGCTGGATCGGAGCCGGGGATCGTCATCGAGCTGAGCGTGTGCTAAGAACTCGGAGGTGCCGAGTGCGGTGCTTGGATCGGTCGGATCGTGAAGACGTCGACTACATCAACAGCGTTGATATAACGCTTCGCTTTCGGTCTCACGAGGGTGCGTGGACGGACACTCTCCCCTCTCGTTGCTATGCCATCACCATGGTCTTGCGTGATCGTAGGAAATTTTTTGAAATTACTACGTTACCCAACACCTTTGATCTCTCTGGGTTGAGACGCCTTCGTTGACCTTGGATAGCCAGTCCCAGACTAGCTTCGACGTTTCCAGAGCACTCACATGGCCATACTGTCCTTTGGTCAGATGACCATAGATGATGTTCTTGGCAGTAGAGTCTAGTTGAATGAACTTCTTGACATCAGCAGGGGTGACACCTTCACCAGTTTTGGGAACGCCGTTCTTGACGACATACCAGAGGTCGACATCAATGGCTTCAAGATGCATGCGCATCTTATTCTTACAGTAGGGATATTCAGTTCCATCGAACACGGGGCAAGCAACGGAGATTTTGATTATCCCTACAATCGACATAGCTAAAACTCCAGGTGGTTAAATCGAATCACACAGAACAAGGGAGTACCTTGCTCTGATACCAATTGAAAGTGCTATTTATCGACTAGAGGGGGGGTGAATAAGCGATTTTTATGAAAGTCTTCAAAACGTGGAAGTTTTGAAGACAAACAATAGAAATGACCTAATTGATATGCAACGGAAGATAAACTACAACAAGCAAACCATAGTCAAGTATGCAGTAATGTGAAAGTACAAAGACTAATAGCAGCTTAGTAGTAAGGATCAGGATGGAAGATAGTATGAAGCCAACCAACGATAGTAGTCAAGCAATGAAGTCAAACAGTGCGACAAATAGGCAATGACTTCACAAAGACAAACTCTAAGTAAAGGGAGGAGAGGATAGAACCGGTCACTTGTTGAAGACACATGATTTGTTGGACCAGTTCGATTCTTTGAACTGCACGTGCAGTTAAGGAGGCTGGGATTCAACTCAAGAACCGCGTCTTCACCTTATTCCCCTTGAGCTAAGGACACACAGTCCTCGCCCAATCACTCTGGTAAGTCTTCAAGGTAGACTTCCGAACCTTCACAGACTTCGTTCACGGCGATCCACAATGACTCTTGGATGCTCGAGCGCGACGCCTAACCGGTGGAGGATTCACAGTCCTCAAGTGTAATAAGTCTTCAGTCACGTGAGCAGAAAGACTTCAGTGATGCCTAACACTCTTTGGCTCTGGGTGTTTGGGCTTTGTCCTCGCAAGGATTTCTCTCTATCAAAGGCTTCGAGGTGGGTTGCTCTCAAACGACAAAAGCTGTGCACTAACTCTGAGCAGCCACCAATTTATGGTGTAGGGGGTGGGCTATTTATAGCCACTAGGCAACCCGACCTGATATGTCCGAAATGACCCTGGGTCACTAAGGAACTGACACATGTTCCAACGGTCAGATTTTAAACACACACGACAACTTTACTTGGGCTACAAGCAAAGCTGACTCATCCAGCTCTGGATAAGATTTGCTCTCATTGTCTTCGCTCGAAGACATAGGATTTGGGTCGAGCATCACTTCAGTCATTCTGACTTTGTTCGCTTGGACCCCACTTAACAGTACGGTGGTTCCTATGACTCAACAAAGAAGAAAAAGGAAACAACGAAACAACACAGTCTTCGCGCTCCATAGTCTTCACTCAATGTCTTCTCATGTCATAGTCTTTAATATGAATATCTTCACATACCACCATTGTCGTCAATGTCTTCATACATTTTTAGGGGTCATCTCCGGTAGGTAAACCGAATCAATGAGGGACACTACCTGTGTTATCCTACAATTCTCACAAACGCATTAGTCCCTCAACCAAATTTGTCATCAATACTCCAAAACCAACTAGGGGTGGCACTAGATGCACATACATGGAGCGGCAGAGGGCGTTCAGTTGAGCGTCGCTGAAGCTGCATTAGCGGCAGGCACCACATTGCGGTTGCCCAACTCGTCGGTAGGATCCTCCTCCTCCGCCTCTTATTGAGCGTGCTCGGCAGAGGAGAGTGTCGGCGTTCTGGGAACGTGGGTCCCCAGACTTACCTGCCTGCGGCGTTGCTCAAGTGGGGGCCCAACACGGCCCAGCTTCATCAACTCAAGCTCAAGACCCTCACGAGGGGCCAAGCCTCGCGGGGTGGACGACAGGAACCTCCCTCAGGAACAGCCTCGTCAGGCAGTCTCGCGAGGAGGCGGATAGATCAAGGCAGGGTACCTCCCGAGGGTGCCCCGTGACGCAAGCCATGACGACCAAGGCCAGGCGGGCGCCAGCCCACGCAGTGTCCCAATTTCCCCTTTGGTGCAAAGGACGCAAGCACATGCCAAGGCATCAGGCAAAGGTTACCGCTTCAGTACAACAAGACCAAGACCAGCAGAACGACAGGATGGAGGTCATCGTGGAGCCCAGGACGGCGTCACCGTCAGAGTCTTTGGCAGCCGAAGACCAACTTTAGTCAGGATAAGTGTACTCGATGTTCCCCTTCAAAATGGCCAATTGTTGGCGCCCTTCCCACTCATTATTTGGGAAGAGGCCCAGGGCCTCCCTCTATAAATAGGACTAGCCACCACAAAGGGGAGGAGCAGACTGGAAACAAGTCGAACCCCCTAGAGAGAGAGAGAGGCGACTGAACTCACCCAAGCAGTTCATCGCACCAGCTCAAGAACAGCCCCTCGCGAGGCTGCTCTTCCCTTGTATTGTTCATCATCAGCCCCTAAGGCAATCCACCACACCACAAACTAGAGTAGGGTATTACACCACAATGGTGGCCCGAACTAGTATAAACCTCGTGTCCCTTGTGCGTTCTTCTTCCTAGTTTAGACCCCTCGCAATCCATTCATGCGTGAACTGGTAGGGGAAAGATCTCCGCGCGCACCCCAGTGTTCGAACCTCTAGGGTCTGCCGGAACCCGAAATCTGACATTAGGCGCGCCAGGTAGGGGTGCGCCGGAATCCTTCCTCCATCGCCTCGCATTTCGTCACCTCGTCGTTCGATGTCAAACGACCCGGCGGCCGATGCCGACCGTTGGGCGGCGTGGCCCGCCCACGCCGTGCCGCCAGCCCAGGGCAACCTCAACCTTGCACCTCAGGCAGCTCGCGCTCCGCAAGGCGCTGCGAAGCGCTGGCGGCGACGCGGCCACACGCCGCCTGCCCTCACGCCCCGGCAGGTGCGGTCTGCGGCCAGAACCTCAAGCCACGACGCCGCACACCCGACGGGAGCAGGCGAACTCTAGGGCCGCGCTCATGGTGGCCCGAGAACTGCTACGGTGCCGGCTTCTAGAGGGCGGCCGCGACGTGCTGTTGGAGCGGGTCGCCGAGCTCCTGGCCGCCGCCGCCTCAGGAGCACCTCCTTTCTGCGTCCGTCTCCCACCTCTGGCCCAGAGCGCGCCGTATGGCGGCCCCATGCGCGCCCATGCAACCTAAAGCGGGCTCCAGGGCCTACTCGACGCCAGCCTGGCCAGCAGCACCAGGCGGCAAGCCGCACAGACCCCATCTCCGGCCAGCGAAGGAGCGCACGCCGTGACCCTCGGCCTCGGCGGACCACCGCGCCACCACTCTCAAGACGATGCTCCGGGCTGGGGCAGCGTCCCCAGAAGCTTATGTGCCCCGCATGATGGATCGAGAGTGTGCACGGGAAGAAGACCATGGCTTGTTCCTTGGGCCAAGCTGGGGCGAGGAGATACCGCAAGTAGAGCTCTTTCAGGAACCCCAAGAGGGCCTCGACAACCGTGCCGGTGGCAGCAACTATCTGGTATCGTTAATTCCTCAGGAGCAAGCTTATGCTAACCATGTGCCACAGGAGGTACAGGTCGCCGCAATAGGCGGCTGCCCCAACTCTGCAGCCTCTTACCCCTCAGGAGGAGGCCATCGGGGGCTGCAGGAGAGGGGCCGAGATCCAGGTTCGTCCCCACGGTGCTTGGCGCAAGATGTTCTCAGGAGGTAGGCCCTCTGCCGGGGAGGTGCCTCAGGGCCTGCCCCCGGCAGAGGACCCGTGGTCGTCGGGGGTACCGCTGGCGACCGCTCTACTTCATTGGCGTCGTCCTTGGTCTCCGGCCGCCGTCAGTGGTGGTAGAGTGTGGTGCAAGGCGGGCCCCTCATCTGGCGATATGAAGCAAGGCCTGTACCTATGAAGAAGGCCCAGTGCTTGTGAAGCTCGCCACCCCGTGACACTCTCACGTAATAATGAGTGGGGTTGTACACGCCCCGGAGTCTCGGGAGCGCCGGCCTCAGGCCCTGGGGCTCCCTCCCACGCCCAGTGGTAGCACTTAGCTCCGCGTTGGTGAGAAGACGTCGAAGACTAGACTAGGTGCCGGACGCGGCTTTTGCTTTTTTGCCTTTTCCTTTGTTGACGAGTTTCTTCGATTTGAATTTAAGTTGGATTTGAGTTCGAGCCTTGCGTGCGTTTGGGGAAGGGGTGTTTAGTCTCATTCGAGCAATCTCTCATGTTCTGGTTTCGGCTTTGCGCCCAAAGCTAGCATTAGCTGCCCCCCCTCGCGAGCCCCTCACGAGCCGGGCCGGGCCAGCCGCGTCCACAGCTCGGACGACTGTCGTCACTCCCTCTTCGGAGGTTCTTATCGCAGGATCAATGGATTCACCCAGACGACACACATGGCGCTATGGCCCCAGCAGCCCCGCTCGGGGCTCACTAGGGCCAAAAGGTAAATGAGCCAGCCGACCCGCCACCGGGCCGGCCATTAAACTCACACGCAGCGTTAAGATTACCAATGCATCTATCACAAATCTTTACATGAGGGGCTTCCCCTCCCAAAATGCTCTCACGGTCTTTGGGGCCAAGCCTGAACCTCTTTTGTACAGGATAAACAACGGCGACAAGTAATCAGTCGGACATGTCGCTTGCTGCGCCTTCTGGGTCACCTCCGGAGGCGTCGCTGGCGTTGCTGACATCGTCGCCATCACCAACACCTCCGCCAGCGCTAGGACCGTCCACCACGCCGCCTTCATCGGCGGCCACGATCACGCCGTCATCATCAGACGTGAAGGCCCTGACAAGGTCGTCCACGTGACCATCCACCCACTGCGCCAGGTCGCCCCGGACGGCTGTGGGCAGCGGTGCGATGGTGGCATCGAAGTCAAAGTGGGGATCCCTGTCCCGCAGATAACTGAAGACACGGGAGAAAGCGCGCCCGAGCAAGGCTCGGCTCCTCTCCTGAACGAGCCAACGAGACCTCTCGACGCGGTTCTCCAGGAGCGGTACCACATCAGCAAAATACTGGAGGTTGCCTGCATAGTTGGTCTCGTGCAGCTCCTCCGCAGCGGCCTCGCAAATGTTGCCCAGGGCCACGTTTGCCTGTTCCCTGAGCGTGCGGAGCATGGGGGCGTGCTCGTGCTCCAGAACCCGCCTTCAGCGGATCTCGTCCTTGTTCTGCCGTGCAATGGCCTCGGCGCCATCAACCCTCTGCCGGAGAAGAAGCAGTTCGGCGCGGGAGGAGGTCAGCTCCTCCTGCGCTGCGTGAAGGGCGGCTGCGGAGGCGTCCGCACCCCGCGTCACTTCATCTAGCTTGGCCTTGAGGGCCACGGTCCTTCCCTCAGCTTCGGCCCTGACCAACCCCAACTTCAGCTCATACTGGCGCTCGAGGCCTGAGCGAGTTTCCGCTATGCGGCGATCGACCTCTTCTTGGGCTCGGGCTTCGCGCGCGGCGACATCATCCTCCGCCCGAGCCACCAGGCGCTCCCTCGTCTCCAACCGCTCAAGGTCGAGGTTGCGATCGGCGGCCTCCAGCAACATCACTTCCTCGCGCTTTTGTAGCTCCGCCTGGTCGACGGAAGCCCCCTTCAACGACGCAAGAGTAGCCTGGAGAAATTCCACCTGCTCCTCCAGAGAGTTGCTCCAGGCTTGGAGATCCCACGCACGCTCCTCCACGTCCCTGCACCGCCGATCTGCCTCCAGGGCCTCCTCGACGGCTCGGGAGCAAGCCCCTCGTGAGGCCGCCAGCGACGCCTCAGCCTTCGTGTTGTCAAGGTCACGCTGATGATGCGCGAGGGTAATGGCTACCTTCAGCTTGCGCCTCTCCTCAGCAAGGCGCAAACCTTCTGCCTCAAGACGCGCATCTTCGCCGGCGAGCTCCGCCCCAAGCCGGTTCACCGCGGCCGTCGCCCCTTGGAGAAGCTCTTGACGAAGGGCACGTCGTTTGCGAGCACGCCTGAGCACGTCTCCCTCGTCACCCTCTGCTGCTGGTGAATGCGGAGGGCTCGGAGACGGCGCGCCCCCTCCCGCAGGGCAGGGGGCTGGCGCCCCAACAATCGCTGGACGGGCCTCGCCAGGAGCAGGGCCTGGCGCCGGTCCATCCCCATAAGAAGAGATCAAGATTGACCTCAACCAATCGTCGTCCACGACTAAGGAAGGAGCACGGGGCAAGCTGGCTGTGCCCCGGAAGAACTCGTGAAGTGAAGACAGCAGGCGCGCAGGCTCGGGACACTCAGCCGAACGGATCACCTCCTCGACCGGCTGAGCGATGAGGGCGCTGCTTGAGCCCGACGCACCAAGGACCAGCAACGAGGGAGAAGCTTGGGGAGATGTCTCCTTGGCCGTCTCCACGAATTCGGCAGGAAGGGCCCTGAAAGGTCACGGTCAGTTGCAAGAACCAAGAAGTAGAGGAGCAGGGAGAGAAGAGGACTTACTCGTCCGTGGCGAAGTACCTCCTGCACTTCAGCAAGCGGCAAGGGCGACCGTTACCGCCCGAGGCCTCCTTCCTCTTGCGGAGGGCCACGAAGTCTACGTGAAACCGGCCTAAGCGCTCGGCGCAGGGGTCGGTTTGTGGCATGGAGGAGGCGACAAGATGATCAGCGGCAATGGGACCAGCCTGGGGGCGCCCCCAGGCGCCGCCTCATGAGGGGCGACCAGGGCCTCGACAGCCCCAGCCTCGGGAGCCCCAGCCTTGGGAGAGCCAACCTCGGGAGCCGGAGGCCGCGACTCCTCACCTGTCACTATTTTGGGACGAGCTCCGGGACATGTCGCCCTCGGGGCTTCGCGAGGCGTCACCACCTCAACGTCATCTCCTTCAACTCCCGATGGACCTCATCTCCCTACTTCATCACCTGAGACAGAGCCACTTTGGGCGACCGGAAGAGCTACCACAGCAACTGGGTTCTCGCGAGGTCCCCTGAGGCCAACCGGGCGCAGCCCCCCCTCGTCAAAGCTGGGCATCTGCTTCACGAAATCGGCCCTGCCCGAACAGAGATACAAGAGGGCACGTCACGTCGAAGGCTGCCTAGGGAAGGATCGCCAACCAAGACCCTGAGCACCGTCTTCAGCACCTCGGGCGCCAGGTCCTCCTCCTGAAGCCGCATGCGGTCTTTGTGCCCCGCAAAGTCCCACAGCCGGTGAGAGTGGCGCTAGAGAGGAGCAATGTGACACTAGAGGAACTCCTTCACCACCTTGGGCGCCGTCACGTTGAGCGCCCTCAAGCTCTTGAAGCGGCGCCAGACGAATGCAAGCCGGGTGTCCGCGAGCGTCTCATGACCCCAGCCTGAGTTGGGAACAACAGGCGAGGTAGGATGCGAGAGCAGGGGGCTAAACACCCCAACATCCACATACAACCACCGCTCTCTGAACTTGGCCTCAGGTGGAGGGAGTCCAAAATCAATCCCTGAAGCAGCCGTGTCTGGCACCGCAAGGAAGCTCACACACCCCAGGCATTGAGTAGGGTCACTCAGGCGTAAGGAGAAGAAGTGACGCAGCAGAGCAACGGAAGGAGGGATGCCCACCATTGCCTCACAAACGAAGGCAAAGACAGCCAGGAGGGTAATGGACTCAGGCCCGAGATGCATCATGTGGATCTGATAGTGGGAGAGCACCGCATTGAAGAAAGCGGAAAAGGGGGGAACCAGACCCGCCCACAGGGCATCAGCGAAAAATCGGACCTCCGTGACAATCCTGTCAGGGGAGGCATGGGACGCAAGCCATGCCGTGGTCCTGCCGCACTCGTTGAAGATGGTGGCAAAAGCAGAGCGAACCTTGCCCAAGGCCTCGGGGTTGAGTATGATAGATCGGCCGACGGCGGGAGCCACTACCGGAGGCGAACGGAACAAAGACGCGGGCTTCTTCCCCTTTTCCTTCTTCGTTGGCGCCATGACGACAGGAAGGATCAGAATACGAGTTGGATTGAGGGCGGAAGTTGGAGCCAGAGGAAGAAGGAAGGTCCGGGAATGCGCGGACGGCGAAAGAGGAATGGCTGTGTGCAACCCCGGGTCCGCTTAGCCGGGCGTGTAATGAGGCATCATGGGGAAGTGGAGATGCCCACGACCAATCAATCGCCATCTGGCGCCCAAGGCCCACAGCTGTTGGGGCCCTTGGTGCTCGCTGACTTGCCCTTTCTCTGCTAAGCCAAGTCCGGCGCGCCTTGGGCCCGGGGCTCTGTCGGCGTTCGGGAATGGGGTCCCAGACTTGCACTGCGGCCTGCGGCGTGGCTCAAGTGGGGGCCCAGCACGGCCTAGCTTCATCAGCTCAAGCTCAAGACCCTCGCGAGGGGCCAAGCCTCGCGGGGCGGACGACAGGAACCTCCCTCAGGAACAGCCTCGTCAGGCAGGCTCGCGAGGAGGCGGAGAGATCAAGGCAGGGTACCTCCCGAGGGTGCCCCATGACGCAAGCCATGACGATCAAGGCTAGGTGGGCGCCAGGCGAGCGCCAGCCCGCGCAGTGTCCTCATTTTCCCTTTGGTGCAAAGGAAGCAAGCACAGGCCAAGGCATCAGGCAAAGGTTACCGCTTCGGTGCAACAAGACCAAGACCAGCAGAACAGCGGGATGGAGGTCATCGTGGAGCCCAGGACGGCGTCACCGTCAGAGTCTTTGGCAGCCGATGACCAACTTTAGTCAGGATAAGTGTACTAGATGTTCCCCTTTAAAATGGCCAATTGTTGGCGCCCTTCCCGCTAATTATTTGGGAAGAGGCCCAGGGCCTCCCTCTATAAATAGGACTAGCCACCACAAATGCGAGGAGCAGACTGGAAACAAGTCGAACCCCCTAGAGAGAGAGAGAGAGGTGACTGAACTCACCCAAGCAGTTCATCGCACCAGCTCAAGAACAGCCCCTCGCGAGGCTGTTCTTCCCTTGTATTGTTCATCATCAGCCCCTGAGGCAATCCACCACACCACAAACTAGAGTAGGGTATTACACCACAATGGTGGCCCAAACTAGTATAAACCTCGTGTCCCTTGTGCGTTCTTCTTCCTAGTTTAGACCCCTCGCAATCCATTCACGCGTGAACTGGTAGGGAAAGATCTCCGCGCGCACCCCAGTGTTCGAACCTCTAGTGTCTGCCAGAACCCGAAATCCGACAGAGAGGCAACCGGAAGTAGTACAAAGCCCCTCCGCAGTAGTAGTAGTAGTATTTAGGGGCTATTTTGTTCAGTTCATCTGACTATAGATGTGGTGGAACTGTACAATGTACTTAAAATTAGCTAGTATATATAGTTGAACTAACTATTTCAGTACGTGGTTGGCAACAATTGGGGAAAACTTTGGTCGGTTCAGCTGTCGAGTTGAACTGTTTGTATAAATTAAGAACGATTGCTTAATCTATGAAAGAAATATATGCTTAATTACTGAATTTTAGTTGCAAAAATTACATAGTGCTAATGATTTATAGCCGCATATTTTGACGTTTGACAAATGGCAACATACCCAATATGGCAGATGTAAATCTTACCAAATTGTTTGTACGTGGTTTCACACAGGTCATCGAAAACAACCGTTTGCGTTGAAGGGATGCACAAATCCCACACTTCTCTCACTTTGCATATGGGTGTTCTATCTAAATCGTTTGCGATCAAGAGCTGCAAAAATCCTGCTCGACACATTTTCTCTTGGCTTCCTGGGGAAGCTGTCGGTTTGCATACGGGTGTTCTAACTAAAACGTTTGCGATGAGTGTTTTATATTTAAAAAGCGAATTAAACTGCGGCTTGGGCGCCATTAATGGAGAGGATGCGAGCAAGGCGGGTGGCCATGGAAGTCAAAGGGCTCGCTTCCCAGTGATCCCGCGCAGCATACAGCTCGCACGCTTCCCGGTGAGCCTGCGCACTCGAGGACAGCTTGCACGCCTCTTGGCCAGCTTGCGCACCGGATGACGCTCGCGCGCCAACCGTTCAGTCAAGGTCAAGCAGCTGTCCGCACGACACCACCTACAACCATTAAAACCAAGACACGTGGCATCACGTGAATGGTTAACAGAATTTTGGATTTACTATAATTTAAAAACCAGGCATCTCAATGTTTTGCCGGCAATCAATGGTGCCCTGGTGTTTCAAATTCATTCCCATTTCTTGCATGGGACCTAAGCATGCACCCAAGGACACATATTTGATTTTTCAACCAATTTATATGCACTGGAGCATGCGCATGTAGTTCAAATTTGAATTATGCACATAAATGCATTGAAAACTCAGTTAATGCATAAAAATGTCCAAACGAACCCTGAAAAATCACAAAAATTCACACAACACTCATGTTGTTCTATGTTGACACGAGAATTTTTTTTGAAAGCAATAAGAGGCAATGGATATTGTTTCATCCCCAAAGGTGGGACGTTCCCTAACGAAAACCATCATGCTTGTTGTGTGAAGCTCCGGTTTGTGAGAAGCATATACCCAAACCTGCCAAAAATGGGACAAAATTTGTACCACGGCATGTTGATGACGCTCCATGATAGCATGCCAAGTTTCATGAATTTCAGACGAGTTTTGAATTTACTATAATTTAGAAACCAAGCATCTCAATGTTTTCCCGGCAATCAACGACGCCCTGGTGTTTGCAATTCATTCCCATTTCTTGCATGGGACCTAAGCATGCACCCAAGGACACATATTTTATTTTTCAACCAATTTATATGCACTGGAGCATGTGCATGTAGTTCAAATTGAATTATGCACATAAATGCATTGAAAACTCAGTTAATGCATAAAAATGTCCAAACGAACCCTGAAAAATCACAAAAATTCACACAACACTCATGTTGTTCTATGTTGACACGAGAATTTTTTTTGAAAGCAATAAGAGGCAATGGATATTGTTTCATCCCCAAAGGTGGGACGTTCCCTAACAAAAACCATCATGCTTGTTGTAAGAAGCTCCGGTTTGTGAGAAGCAATCATGCTTGTTGTAAGAAGCTCCGGTTTGTGAGAAGCATATACCCAAACCTGCCAAAAATGGGACAAAATTTGTACCACGGCATGTTGATGACGCTCCATGATAGCATGCCAAGTTTCATGAATTTCAGACGAGTTTTGAATTTACTATAATTTAGAAACCAAGCATCTCAATGTTTTCCCGGCAATCAACGACGCCCTGGTGTTTGAAATTCATTCCCATTTCTTGCATGGGACCTAAGCATGCACTCAAGGACACAGATTTTATTTTTCAACCAATTTATATGCACTGGAGCATGTGCATGTAGTTCAAATTTGAATTATGCACATAAATGCATTGAAAACTTAGTTAATGCATAAAAATGTCAAAACGAACCCTGAAAAATCACAAAATCCACCACTCTTGTTGTTCTATGTTGACATGAGATTTATTTTTGAAAGCAATAAGAGGCAATGGATATCATTTCATTCCACAAGGTGTGACGTTCCCTATCGAAAACCATCATGCTTGTTGTGAGAAGCTCCGGTTTGTGAGAAGCATGTGCCCAAACCTGCCCCAAATGGGACAAAATTTGTGCCATGACATGTTGATGCCGCTCCAAGATAGCATGCCAAGTTTCATGAATTTCAGACGAGTTTTGGATTTACTATAATTTGAAAACCAGGCATCTCAATGTTTTGCCAGCAATCAACGGTGCCCTGGTGTTTGAAGTTCATTCTCATTTCTTGCATGGGACCTAAGCATGCACCCAAGGACACATATTTGATTTTTCGACCAATTTATATGCATTGGAGCATGTGCATGTAGTTCAAATTTGAATTATCCACATAAATGCATTGAAAACTCAGTTAATGCATAAAAATGTCCAAACGAACCCCGGAAAATCAAAAAAATTCACACAACACTCCTGGTGTTCTATGTTGACATGAGAAAAAAAATTGAAAGCAATAAGAGGCAATGGATATCGTTTCGTCCCCAAAGGTGGGACGTTCTTTATCGAAAACCGCCATGCTTGTTGTGAGAAGCATATACCCAAACCTGCCCCAAATGGGAAAAAATTTGTACCACGGCATGTTGACGCCGCTCCATGATAGCATGCCAAGTTTCATGAATTTCAGACGAGTTTTGGATTTACTAGAATTTAAAAACCAGGCATCTCAATATTTTGCCAGCAATCAACGGTGCCTTGGTGTTTGAAATTCATTCCAATTTCTTGCGTGGGACCTAAGCATGCACCCAAGGACACATATTTGATTTTTCGACCCATTTATATGCACTGGAGCATGTGCATGTAGTTCAAATTTAAATTATTCACATAAATGCATTGAAAACTCAGTTAATGCAGAAAAATGTCCAAATGAACCCTGAAAAATCACAAAAAATCGCACAACACTCCTGTTGTTCTATGTTGACACGAGAAAAAATTTGAAAGCAATAAGAGGCAATGGATATCGTTTCGTCTCCAAAGAAGGCACATTCCCTACCAAAAACCACCATGCTTGTTGTGAGAAGCTCCGGTTTGTGAGAAGCATATACCCAAACTTGCCCCAAATGGGACAAAATTTGTACCACGGCATGTTGATGCCGCTCCATGATAGCATGCCAAGTTTCATGAATTTCAGACGAGTTTTGGATTTACTAGAATTTAAAAACCATGCATCTCAATGTTTTGCCGGCAATCAACGGTGCCCTGGTGTTTGAAATTCATTCCCATTTCTTGCATGGGACCTAAGCATGCACCCAAGGACACATATTTGATTTTTCGACCAATTTATATGCATTGGAGCATGTGCATGTAGTTCAAATTTGAATTATGCACATAAATGCATTGAAAACTCAGTTAATGCATAAAAATGTCCAAACGAACCCCAAAAAGTTACAAAAATTCACACAACACTCCTGTTGTTCTATGTTGACACAAGAAAAATTTTTGAAAGCAATAAGAGGCAATGGATATCCTTTCGTCCCCAAACGTGGGACGTTTCCTACCGAAAACCATCATGCTTGTTGTGGGAAGCTCCGGTTCGTGAGAAGCATATACCCAAACCTGCCCCAAATGGGAAAAATTTGTACCACGGCATGTTGATGCCACTCCATGATAGCATGCCAAGTTTCATGAATTTCAGACGAGTTTTGGATTTACTAGAATTTAAAAACCAAGCATCTCAATGTTTTGCCGGCAATCAACGGTGCCCTGGTGTATGAAATTCATTCCCATTTCTTGCATGGGACCTAAGCATGCACCCAAGGACACATATTTGATTTTTCGACCAATTTATATGCACTGGAGCATGTGCATGTAGTTCAAATTTGAATTATGCACATAATTGCTTTAAAAACTCAGTTAATGCATAAAATGTCCAAACGAACCCCAAAAAGTCACAAAAATTCACACAACACTCCTGTTGTTCTATGTTGACACGAGATTTTTTTTTAAAGCAATAAGAGTCAAGGGATATCGTTTCGTCCCCAAAGGTGGGACATTCCGTACCGAAAACCATCATGCTTGTTGTGAGAAGCTCTGGTTTGTGAGAAGCATATACCCAGACCTGCCCCAAATAGGACAAAATTTGTACCACGACATGTTGATTCCGCTCCATGATAGCATGCCAAGTTTCATGAATTTCAGACGAGTTTTTGATTTACTTAAATTTAAAAACCAGACATCTCAATATTTTGCCAGCAATCAGCGGTGCTTTGGTGTTTGAAATTCATTCCCATTTCTTGCATGGGACCTAAAAGCATGCACCCAAGGACACATATTTTATTTTTCAACCAATTTATATGCACTGGAGCATGTGCATGTTGTTCAAATTTGAATTGTTCACCTGAAATGGCTAGAAAACCAATTTAATGTATAAAATGTTCAAACGAACCCTGAATAATTTCAATTCTTTTACAACACACATATAGTTGCATGTTCACTCTAGATAAAAGGTCTAGCAATTCAAAACCGTCCATTGCCGCTGTGACCCCATTATGTAATTCAAATCAAGATGAAAAATCATGTAGATCACACACATTTATTATCAGCAACCGTGTGAGATGCAGCACAAAATATCCTGGAGCCCCGTCGGTGTATAGTACGCCTATGTCTTACACGAGAAGGTGCGTTGGCTACAGTTCACAGCCGGCGTCTTAAGCACACTAGCTCGCTCCCCAAATATCATCTCACTGTTCAATCATCGCTGGTGAAAGATGGGCACGTGGACCCGCGTCATGAGGGCAACTTCGGTGGCCCACTCCGGCGAGAGCGCGGCCGCAGTCGCCATGCGCGTGCTAACAAGGTGCATGAGCGCGGCCACAATCTGCGACCGGGTGGCAAAGGCAGCCAAAACGACCGCTGTTGCTTCTCTGGTGGCAGCAGCAACATCTGCCTCGAGGATAGAAACTGGCGAGAGCGGCATAGCAGCTGTCCGTTCCGCAGCGGCGGCCTTAGCCCTGATGGAGGACGCCCACGATCATGTCGAGTCCGCCCACGCCCAGCTCCTGGCGGTCACCGCACAAATCGAATGAAGCTTCTCAGACAACGGTCGGCAACCCATGGCCGAAGAGCTAGCAATCGCCGAGAGCATTCGTGCAGCCGTCGGTTCCTCCGCCGCATACCTTGTGACGATGGAGCCCATCCAAGCCCAGATCGCGTCCGCCCAGGCCCAGCTCGTGGCGGCCTTTTCCAAAGAGATGGTGGACGCGGATGGCGAGATGCTTGCCGATTATGGTGCGATGGATGCCATGGAGCCCCTTGTAACGCCCCGGATTCAATGCGCCAGGTGTCTTCCAGTTATTCGTTGTCTTTGCCATGTCATCTGCTTGCGTGTTGCATTTTTCCATGTCATCATCTGCATTTTTATCATGTCATCATGTGCATTTCATTTTGCATACGTGTTCATCTCATGCATCCGAGCATTTTCCCGTTGTCCGTTTTGCAATCCGACACTCCTATGTCTCCGGCGCCCCTTTTACCTCTTTTCATGTGCGGGTGTTAAGCGGTCTCGGAATGCCCGAGGTTTGTCAAGCGGCCTTGGTATAGCACCGGTGAACCGCTGTCAAGTTTCGGATCATTTGGAGGTCGTTTGGTACTCAGCAGTTAGCAGGGTAACCGCAAAAGCCTCTTTGTTTGCAGCCCAACACCCCTTCCAAAGTGGCCCAAAACCTCCAAACTCCCTCCATGCTCTCGGTCGTTCGATCACGATCGCGTGGCGAAAACCGCACCTCATTTGGACTCTCCTAGCTCCCTCTACCTATAAATCAGTCCCTCCCCGAAATTCGCGGATGAATTCGCCCTAACCCTAGCCCTTCTTCCTCCATGCGCGGACCGTCCGCCCGGCGCGGACGCGTCCAACCGCCACCTCGCCCGGCCAATCAGGCGTTGCCACGTCGCCCTGCCGCCGCCAGCCAATCTCCTCCCGCCACCTCAGCGCCTCTTCTCTCTCCTCCGCCGTCCGGCCGCCCCCGGCCGCCTCAGCCCTTGAGCCATCCGCCGCGTCCCGCCGCGCGCCATGGGCCCGAGCCATGCGCCGCCCATCCGTCGGTTCCAGCGTCGCGCCGCCTTGCCGCCCGGCGCGCCTGCGCCGTCCGCGCCCGGCGGCCGCCGCCGCATCCCCATCGCCGCCACGGGCTCCGCCACCGCCGCTTCGCCGCCCGTTCGCCCGACCGCCGCCGAGCACCTCGCCCGCAGCACCTCCCGCGCCGGGACCTCCATGGCGGCGCCGCCATGGAGCTCGCCGAGCGCCACCTCCGTCACCTCTCCGCCTCGTCCGGTCCTCGCCTCGACCTCCCCTGCCACGGCGGCGTCCTCCCTCGCCCGGGTGCGTCGCGTCGCGTCGCCGGCCTCCGGATCCGCGCCTTTCGGGCTCGCCGAGCCGCCCCCCTCGCCGGAGTCCACTCCGGCGAGATCCGGCCCGGAACCTGCAAGTGGATGAGATCCACCACGACGTCAAACCAAACGCGCCCGTGCCCCGTTCGGATCCCTCCGTCCCGCTCCTCCTCATCCCGCGTTGACTCCTCGGAGGGTAAAAATCCTCGAAGTCCCGATATCTGCAGTAATTTTGTTCCATTTACATTGCATCATATCTCTGTCATCGTAGCTCCGTTTTGCGCGTGTAATATGTCAAAATGTTCATCTCGAAGAGTAGATTGTTTCATTCCATTGCATCATTTTCATTTGAGCTCATCTTGGTGCTCGAAATGCTGTTAGAAGAGTGCTATGTGATGTTAGTTTCTGTTTCTTAACAGAACATGCACTTTTGTCATTTTTGCCATGATTGATGTGTGCATCCTATGAACTTGAGTCCTACATGTGTTTTGTAATATGCCATGTCTTCTTTCCAGTGGTGTTTGCTATGTATTTTTGTGATCTATGTGGTGACTAGCACAAGCATGCAAACTAGGTGTCTTGTTGTTGCTGATTTCAGCCCTGTTTTGCTGATATTTTGATGCCATGTTCACTTGATGCTTCAGAGTTATCCATGCATATTTTGAGATACTTCAGTAAGGATGTTTTGTAAAGCATGTCTTGCTCTATCCATCCATGCCCTTGTTTGCAATTATGGAGTGCCATAGCTTGAGTCAATCGAGCTCTACTTTTGCTATAAAATGTTTCCTGGCAGATTGTTTACATGTTATTCAATTTTGCCAAGGTTGTTGTAGTTGATCCTTGCATGCTATGTTGTTGTTCTTGCCATGTATGTCTTCTATGCCATGTCTTCTTGATGTATGCATGCTTAGTTTATCATTTAAGGATCTTTAGTGAGTGCATTGAGCTTGTAAACATGCCTACTTGTTATCAGTTTTTGACATGTCATGTTGCTGAATCTGTTAAAGAAACTTTCGATATTGACATGGGGGTTACTATATTTTCTAATCCTTTTTGGCTTATGGTCAGTAAGGGACTTTTGTTCTATTCTTTGAGTAGATTCATGCCATGTCTTTGTTTGCCATGATAAGTTCCTGTAACATGTTGTTTCATAGCTCTAAACATTGCAACCTGATGTTATTTCTGCTAAAGTCTGAAACTGTTATTAGTTGCAATCTTGCCATGTCATTTTGAGCATGTTCTAGTTGTTTATGGAGATAGCTCAGTGTTCATGTTTTGTAATGCTTTACCTGTACATCATGCCCATGCCTTTTGTTTTCATATTGTGGTCCTGTAGCATGTTGTTTTGATGCTTGCAATATGCCTACTTGCTGTTTTGGACAGATTGTTGCTATAACTTGTATTGTGTGTATGTGTTGAACCGTTGCTCCGTTTTGAGTGTGCTCTATATGAAACTTGCTCGATTTTGCATGTAGTTTAATATTATCATGTTGGGTCCTTGTTTTGAGGTGTTTTCTTGATGTTTATATGCATTTTGCACCAATGCCATGTTGAACTTGTTTTGCTCATATCTTCTAGACCGTAGCTCCGAATTAAATGAACTTTATATGTAACTTGACTATAATTTCATGTAGATCATCGTGGTGCATCTTAACTTGCTGTTTAACAACTTGAACATAAGGTTTATTCAGATCTGGACCAATTTCGAAATTTGCATATGAGGACTTAGGAATGGTTCTATGTTGTTTCGGCCTCATTTAAACTTGCCTTGATGTGTTGCTCTTGTTTGCATCATCTCTTGCCATGAGTAGCTTCATCTAGATTTGTCATGCATCATGTTTGTTGTGCATCTTGTCTTGTTCATGTGTGGTGTGTTTACTATGTTGTGTGCTTCTTCTTGTTAGTTCCTGTTCCGTTGCGATCGTGAGGATTCGTTCGTCTACGCTTGGTTCGGCTACTTCCGTTCATCTTCCTCATGGACTCGTTCTTCTTCCTTGCGGGATTTCAGGCAAGATGACCGCTACCCTGGATCTCACTACTATCATTGCTATGCTAGTTGCTTCGTTCTATCGCTATGCTGCGCTACCTATTACCTGTTTATCAAGCCATCCCAAATTGCCATGTCAGCCTCTAACCTTTGTCACCCTTCCTAGAAAACCGTTGATTGGCTATGTTACCGCTTTGCTCAGCCCCTCTTATAGCGTTGTTAGTTGCAGGTGAAGATGGAGTTTGTTCCTTGTTGGAACATGGAGATGTTGTTCCTTGTTGGAACATGTTTACTTGTTGGGATATCACAATATATCTTATTTAATTAATGCATCTATATACTTGGTAAAGGGTGGAAGGCTCGGCCTTATGCCTGGTGTTTTGTTCCACTCTTGCCGCCCTAGTTTCCGTCATATCGGTATTATGTTCCCGGATTTTGCGTCCCTAACGCGGTCGGGTGATTTATGGGACCCCTTGACAGTTCGCTTTGAATAAGACTCCTCCGCAAGGCCCAACATTGGTTTTACCATTTGCCTCACCTATGCCCTTTTTCCCTTGGGTTTCGGAGCCGAGGGTCATCTTTATTTTAGCCCCGGGCCAGTTCTCCTTCAGTGCTGGTCCAAACCGAGCGATGTCCGGCGCCCCACAGGCAATCAGGGTTTATGCCAACCCGACGTCAGCTCATCCGGTGTGCCACGAGACCGAGATATGTGCAGCTCCTATCAGGATTTGTCGGCACATCCGGCGGCTTTGCTGGTCTTGTTTTATTGCTGTCGAAATGTCTTGTAGCAGGATTCCGAGACTGATCGGGTCTTCCGGGAGAAGAATATCCTTCGTTGATCGCGAGAGCTTATCATGGGCTAAGTTGGGACACCCTGCAGGGTTTAAACTTTCGAGAGCCGTGCCGCGGTTATGTGGCAGATGGGAATTTGTTAATGTCCGGTTGTAGAAAACCGAAGTTGATCTTAATTAAAATACACCAACCGTGTGTGTAACCGTGAGTGTCTCTTTTGGGGTTGATCGAGAGGAGAACACGGTTTCGGGTTATGTTTGGCGTAAGTAGGAGTTCAGGATCACTTCTTGATCATTACTAGTTGACGACCGTTCCTTTGTTCCTCTTCTCGCTCTCATTTGCGTATGTTAGCCACCATATATGCTTAGTCGCTGCTGCAACCTCACCACTTTACCCCTTCCTTTCCCATTAAGCTTTGCTAGTCTTGATACCCATGGTAATGGGATTCTGAGTCCTCGTGGCTCACTGATTACTACACCACCGATTGCAGGTACAGGTTTTGCGATGATCATGGCGTGAGGCGATGTTTGCTTGTGTTGGAGTTCTTCTTACGCTTCTTCGATCGGGGATAGGTTCGGTCGGCAGCACTGGGCTAGCGAGGTGGATGTCGTTTGAGTTTCTGTTTATGCTTCATCCGTAGTCGGATGTTGATCTTGTATATGATGTTGATGTATTCTTGTGGCTTTTGTGCCTTATGTATGTATCCCCACTATTATGTAATGTTGATGTAATGATATCCACCTTGCAAAAGCGTTTCAATATCGGGTCTATCCTTGGTGGGACCGTCGAGTTCCTTTGGATAGGGTCGCATATTAGGCGTGACAAGTTGGTATCGAGCCTCGACCGACCCTAAGAGCCCCTTGATTGATCGTGTAGTTTGGCCGTTGTTGAGTCTAGAATAAAACTGTTTTCGAGTCTAGTTATATCGGAGTAGGAATTCTTTTACTCCTCTGCCCCTAAATCGCTCTGGTAAGGAATCTTGACGTAGGTGTTTTGAATTACTTCTCTTCCCCTTCAAATTTTCTTTAGGATCACGCAGTTGGTTTTTCCGGTAGTTGTTCCTCAGCTCTTTGCATCCGATGCTTTTCTCGTCAAGTCGACTCGACCATCTTCATCTTTGGGTTCAATCCTCAGTTCTTCCTCCGACGTCGTTGTTTTTCCTTGTCCGAAGTTGTCCTTGTTTTTCCCACCCGCCCTCCCTTCTTCTTATTGGAACCGGAGTCCGTAATCGAGTATCCATCCCACTCGTGTGAAGTTTTTCTCTCTCTCCTCAATGATTTCAACCGGTGTTTGCTCTTCAAGATTTTCGTCGATTTCCCCTTCCAAGTTATCTGTGTTTTCCCGCCCTCCCACCCTCTTCTTCTCGGAGTTTGCCTCTCTCCCGACCATCAATTTCATTTGTGTGGAGCCTCTTCAGTGTTCCCTCAATCATTTCAACCGGTGAATTCTTGTCTCGTTCGTCATTCTTCATCTCTTTTCTTTTCCGGTGGATTCAATTCAAGTTTTTCGAGTTGATCACATTCTTTTCCTTGGATCAAGTGTTTTCCCTGCTCGTTCGCCTCTTGCCAGTTTATCATTCCGGAGTTCCGAAGTCATCTCAGGAGATTCGTCTGTGTTCGAATTAATTCGAGGTTGTCACCTCATTCAAATATTTCAATTGTTCCGGTGCATCATCTATCTGTTCAACAACCTTTTCCAACGGTGTTTTCTTTTAGTGGGCCCTAACCCACAGGTCTTTTCCCAGGATCTTACCCGACTCTTCTAATTTCCCCGGAGTTATTCTCAATTCTTTTCAAGTTGACGTAAGAATGAATATCATCAGTCACTTGCCTTTTCCAAGATCGATTTCGAATCATTTCATTGTTGGCTCAACCTCTTTGCTTTTCATTCTCCCGGAGCGCCTCAACAATTTTGGTGGTGTTTTCTCGTCGACATTTGAAGACCGTCGTAGATTTTTCTCTTAAATCTTGTCCGTTCCCCCGGAGTTTCATGGTTCTAGATCGATGTTATCCTATCTAATTGTTTTCAATCGTGCAAATTCTTCTCATCAATCCGGAGTATTTCAGGAGTTGCTTTCTGTCTCAATCATCCGGAGGTCATCTTTTCGGAATATTTCTTCGTTCTAAGTTTTCAAATTCGTTCTCCAATTATTCCATATTCATGCCCCTTTGTTCGTCTCAATATTCTTCCGGTGCTGCGTTCAAGCATTCGTTAATCAGTTCGCGATCTCTTCGATATCTTTTCTCTAATTTCCCTCAAATATCTTCGTGCTTGCTCTAATTCTTCCCGGAGATTCATCCTCTTTCATCAGTCATTTTCGAATTCTTACGGTGGTTCTTTCAGATTCTTTTTCTTTGATTATCACAGTAATCCATTCGTTCTTTTCAATCTTACCGGTGGTTCATGAAGACTTTCTCAAGTTTTGTGCTATGTTTCCCCTTAATCCTTTTTCAACGAGAATAAGTATTATGCCAAATCCATTGTTTGTCATCAATTTAATTTGATGAAGGATAAGCATACAATAAATCTTATTCTTATTTCATCAGAGTGATTAATCCTTTTCTTCGGAGTTTGTTATTGATGAATAAATTCTAGTTCCAAGTGTTTTAATCTTTTCTTTTCCGGAGTTCAATTTCCCTCAACCATCTCGTCGGAACCTCCATCTAAATCAGCGCAAGGCTCATCTTATTCTTTCATCCTTCATTTCTATCTCATCATCCTTTTGTTACCGGAGTTCTTCACGGTGGTTCTTCATGATTTAATTCATTTCTTCAAGAGTTCATCAAGATTTTGTTGGCGGAGTTCAAGTATCTTTTCTTCTAGGATCTTGGAGAGTAATTAATTCTCCGTATTCTTTTGAAGTGGAGTTTTGCATTTCTTCATTCTTCTCAGCTATCAAATCATTTCCGTTTGCGGCCGGTTATCACCTTATGATCTTGAGATGATACCTATAAGTCCACAACAATCTATTCTTTTCGTTGGTGATTTTATCAACAACTCAGTTCAATTTTTTCTTCTAAGGTTGCTTTCAATTTCATTCGTGGCACAAGTTGTCATTTTCTTCTCCGTTCTTTTCATTCAAATTCTTTCAATTCTTCCGGAGGTATTGTGTAGCTTATGTCGTCAAGTGTCATTCCATCTTGTGAAGTTCATGTTCTTTTCCGTCAATTTTCAGCCGGAGTGCTACCTAAATCCTTTCAGTCTTATTCATTTCTTAACTCATTCTAACTGGAGTTGTTTCATAGTCTATCTCATTCCGTGAGCTTTCGATTCTCATCATTCTCATCGTTCCTCTCTTCTTCTCGAGTGCTCTCGATTCTTGCCTCTTCTCTCTTGCGTTTCTTGTTTCACCTCATCCCTTTTTCTCTTCCGTCTCGGTCCTAAGATCTCGGGACGAGATCTCTTGTTAGTGGAGGAGTGTTGTAACGCCCCGGATTCGATGCGCCAGGTGTCTTCCAGTTATTCGTTGTCTTTGCCATGTCATCTGCTTGCGTGTTGCATTTTGCCATGTCATCATCTGCATTTTTATCATGTCATCATGTGCATTTCATTTTGCATACGTGTTCATCTCATGCATCCGAGCATTTTCCCTGTTGTCCGTTTTGCAATCCGACACTCCTATGTCTCCCGGCGCCCCCTTTTACCTCTTTTCATGTGCGGGTGTTAAACGGTCTCGGAATGCCCCGAGGTTTGTCAAGCGGCCTTGGTATAGCACCGGTAGACCGCCTGTCAAGTTTCGGATCATTTGGAGGTCGTTTGGTACTCCAGCAGTTAACAGGGTAACCGCATAAAAGCCTCTTTGTTTGCAGCCCAACACCCTTCCAAAGTGGCCCAAAACCCTCCAAACTCCCCTCCATGCTCTCGGTCGTTCGATCACGATCGCGTGGCTGAAAATCGCACCTCATTTGGACTCTCCTAGCTCCCTCTACCTATAAATCAGTCCCCTCCCCCGAAATTCGCGGATGAATTCGCCCCTAACCCTAGCCCTTCTTCCTCCGCGCGGACACGTCCGCCCGGCGCCGGACGCGTCCAGCCGCCACCTCGCCCCGGCCAATCGGGCGTTGCCACGTCGCCCTGCCGCCGCCGCCAGCCAATCTCCTCCCGCCACCTCAGCGCCTCTTCTCTCTCCTCCGCCGTCCGGCCCGCCGGGCCCGCCTCGCCCCTTGAGCCCGACCCGTTCGCCGCCGCGCCCATGGCCTGAAGCGCATGCGCCGCCCGTCCGTCGGTTCCAGCGTCGCCGCCGCCGCCGCCCGGCGCGCCCTCGCCGTCGCGCGCGGCGGGCGCCGCCGCCGCATCCCCATCGCCGCCACCGGGCTCCGCCACGCCGCTTCGCCGCCCGTTCGCCGACCCCGCCGCCGAGCGCCTCCGCCCCGCGGCACCTCCCCGCCACCGGGACCTCCATGGCCGGCGCCGCCATGGAGCTCGCCGGAGCGCCACCTCCCGTCGCCTCTCCGCCTCGTCCGGTCCTCGCCTCGACCTCCCCTGCCGCGGCCGGCGTCCTCCTCGCCGGGTGCGTCGCGTCCGCGTCGCCGGCCTCCGGATCCGCGCCGCTCGGAGCTCGCCGGAGCCGCCCCGCCCCTCGCCGGAGTCCACTCCGGCGAGATCCGGCCCGGAACCTGCAAGTGGATGAGATCCACCACGACGTCAAACCAAACGAGCCCGTGCCCCGTTCGGATCCCTCCGTCCCGCTCCTCCTCATCCCGCGTTGACTCCTCGGAGGGTAAAAATCCTCTAAGTCCCGATATCTGCAGTAATTTTGTTCCATTTTCATTGCATCATATCTCTGTCATCGTAGCTCCGTTTTGCGTGTGTAATATGTCAAAATGTTCGCCTCGAAGAGTAGATTATTTCATTCCATTGCATCATTTTCATTTGAGCTCATCTTGGTGCCCGAAATGCTGTTAGAAGAGTGCTATGTGATGTTAGTTTCTGTTTCTTAACAGAACATGCACTTTTGTCATTTTTGCCATGATTGATGTGTGCATCCTATGAACTTGAGTCCTACATGTGTTTTGTAATATGCCATGTCTTCTTTCAAGTGGTGCTTGCTATGTATTTTTGTGATCTATGTGGTGACTAGCACAAGCATGCAAACTAGGTGTCTTGTTGTTGCTGATTTCAGCCCTGTTTTGCTGATATTTTGATGCCATGTTCACTTGATGCTTCAGAGTTATCCATGCATATTTTGAGATACTTCAGTAAGGATGTTTTGTAAAGAATGTCTTGCTCTATCCATCCATGCCCTTGTTGCAATTATGGAGTGCCATAGCTTGAGTCAATCGAGCTCTACTTTTGCTATAAAATGTTTCCTGGCAGATTGTTTACATGTTATTCAATTTTGCCAAGGTTGTTGTAGTTGATCCTTGCATGCTATCTTGTTGTTCTTGCCATGTATGTCTTCTATGCCATGTCTTCTTGATGTATGTATGCTTAGTTTGTCATTTAAGGCTCTGTAGTGAGTGCATTGAGCTTGTAAACATGCCTACTTGTTATCAGTTTTTGACATGTCATGTTGCTGAATCTGTTAACGAAACTTTCGATATTGACATGGGGGTTACTATATTTTCTGATCCTTTTTGGCTTATGGTCAGTAAGGGACTTTTGTTCTATGCTTTGAGTAGATTCATGCCATGTCTTTGTTTGCCATGATAAGTTCCTGTAACATGTTGTTTCATAGCTCTAAACATTGCAATCTGATGTTATTTCTGCTAAAGTCTGAAACTGTTATTAGTTGCAATCTTGCCATGTCATTTTGAGCATATTCTAGTTGTTTATGGAGATAGCTCAGTGTTCATGTTTTGTAATGCTTTACCTGTACATCATGCCCATGCCTTTTGTTTTCATATTGTGGTCCTGTAGCATGTTGTTTTGATGCTTGCAATACGCCTACTTGCTGTTTTGGACAGATTGTTGCTATAACTTGTATTGTGTGTATGTGTTGAACCGTTGCTCCGTTTTGAGTGTGCTCTATATGAAACTTGCTCGATTTTGCATGTAGTTTAATATTATCATGTTGGGTCCTTGTTTTGAGGTGTTTTCTTGATGTTTATATGCATTTTGCACCAATGCCATGTTGAACTTGTTTTGCTCATATCTTCTAGACCGTAGCTCCGAATTAAATGAACTTTATATGTAACTTGACTATAATTTCATGTAGATCATCGTGGTGCATCTTAACTTGCTGTTTAACAACTTGAACATAAGGTTTATTCAGATCTGGACCAATTTCGAAATTTGCATATGAGGACTTACCGGAATGGTTCTATGTTGTTTCCGGCCTCATTTAAACTTGCCTTGATGTGTTGCTCTTGTTTGCATCATCTCTTGCCATGAGTAGCTTCATCTAGATTTGTCATGCATCATGTTTGTTGTGCATCTTGTCTTGTTCATGTGTGGTGTGTTTACTATGTTGTGTGCTTCTTCTTGTTAGTTCCTGTTCCGTTGCGATCGTGAGGATTCGTTCGTCTACCCTTGGTTCGGCTACTTCCGTTCATCTTCCTCATGGACTCGTTCTTCTTCCTTGCGGGATTTCAGGCAAGATGACCGCTACCCTGGATCTCACTACTATCATTGCTATGCTAGTTGCTTCGTTCTATCGCTATGCTGCGCTACCTATTACCTGTTTATCAAGCCATCCCAAATTGCCATGTCAGCCTCTAACCTTTGTCACCCTTCCTAGCAAACCGTTGATTGGCTATGTTACCGCTTTGCTCAGCCCCTCTTATAGCGTTGTTAGTTGCAGGTGAAGATGGAGTTTGTTCCTTGTTGGAACATGGAGATGTTGTTCCTTGTTGGAACATGTTTACTTGTTGGGATATCACAATATATCTTATTTAATTAATGCATCTATATACTTGGTAAAGGGTGGAAGGCTCGGCCTTATGCCTGGTGTTTTGTTCCACTCTTGCCGCCCTAGTTTCCGTCATATCGGTATTATGTTCCCGGATTTTGCGTCCCTAACGCAGTCGGGTGATTTATGGGACCCCCTTGACAGTTCGCTTTGAATAAGACTCCTCCAGCAAGGCCCAACATTGGTTTTACCATTTGCCTCACCTATGCCCTTTTTCCCTTGGGTTTCCGGAGCCCGAGGGTCATCTTTATTTTAGCCCCGGGCCAGTTCTCCTTCGAGTGCTGGTCCAAACCGGCGATGTCCGCGCCCACAGGCAATCAGGGTTTATGCCAACCCGACGTCAGGCTCATCCGGTGTGCCACGAGACCGAGATATGTGCAGCTCCTATCAGGATTTGTCGGCACATCCGGCGGCTTTGCTGGTCTTGTTTTATTCTTTGTCGAAATGTCTTGTAGCCGGATTCGAGACTGATCGGGTCTTCCGGGAGAAGGAATATCCTTCGTTGATCGCGAGAGCTTATCATGGGCTAAGTTGGGACACCCTGCAGGGTTTAAACTTTCGAGAGCCGTGCCGCGGTTATGTGGCAGATGGGAATTTGTTAATGTCGGTTGTAGAAAACCGAAGTTGATCTTAATTAAAATACACCAACCGTGTGTAACCGTGAGTGTCTCTTTTGGGGTTGATCGAGAGGAGAACACGGTTTCGGGTTATGTTTGGCGTAAGTAGGAGTTCAGGATCACTTCTTGATCATTACTAGTTGACGACCGTTCCTTTGTTCCTCTTCTCGCTCTCATTTGCGTATGTTAGCCACCATATATGCTTAGTCGCTGCTGCAACCTCACCACTTTACCCCCTTCCTTTCCCATTAAGCTTTGCTAGTCTTGATACCCATGGTAATGGGATTGCTGAGTCCTCGTGGCTCACAGATTACTACACCACCGATTTGTGTACAGGTTTTGCGATGATCATGACGTGAGAGCGATGTTTGCTTGTGTTGGAGTTCTTCTTCTGCTTCTTCGATCAGGGGATAGGTTCCAGGTCGGCAGCCTGGGCTAGCAGGGTGGATGTCGTTTGAGTTTCTATTTATGCTTCATCTGTAGTCGGATGTTGATCTTGTATATGATGTTGATGTATTCTTGTGGCTTTTGTGCCTTATGTATGTATCCCCACTATTATGTAATGTTGATGTAATGATATCCACCTTGCAAAAGCGTTTCAATATGCGGGTCTATCCTTGGTGGGACCGTCGAGTTCCTTTTGGATAGGGTCGCATATTGGGCGTGACACCCCTTCCCCAGGAGACCGTCGGGCGCGAGCTGGACATGGAGGCGGCGGCGGAGATCGACGAGCACCAACCGTAGTAGTACTCTTTGTTTTGTTTAATTAAGAGCGTTGATCTTTAATTTGTTAGAGTAATGCTTAGGTCAGCTAGCTCTGTTTAATTGCTGAACTTGCTCGATTAAGAAGTGTGGGTGTGATGTAGTCTCCTTTGTGTACCCAAATTATGTAATGACGTGGATGACCACTGTAACCATGGAAATTCGAACCAAAACTTTTGACATTGAAACTCATCACACACGGGTTAAGCTATCTGAATCTTTTGTGATGTCCACATATCGCACATAGTTCTGAATAAGGGACCGTGTACGATGACACTTTGCCCGCTAGTTTTTCGCTGAAGCGATTCCAAATTTTTGGTTTCCGCGAAAATATCTACCTCCCCGCCCCCTCCCCCTTACCAAAAGCCAGATTTCCCCTCTTTCCGCCTTCCTTTCCAAGTTGAAACCTTCACTCCTTGCTTGCAGCGCCGCCTCCATGTCAGCGACCCTCCTTCATGCTGCTCGGCCTCCTCTATCCAGGCAGGTAATCCACACCTGACCCCCACCCTTCTCCTCCTTCCACATCCCACATGCCCCGACCGCCGGCGCGAGAGCGACACCTTCCACCCAAATCACCGACCCCTCCCCCAAATAAGCATCGGCCTAAGCCATGGTGCACTAGTATAGCCAGGACCTCAATGAGCATTTGGCAGCGGAGAAGCAAATCGCGGCCGCACACGCGGATGAGGTCGCGATGGCTGCCATTCGTGCCGACCCCCAGATCTTGAAGGAGCACCTTGCCATTTTCTAGCTATGCCGGTTAAGCATGCTTGGTTTACCCGTTGCGTGTGCTGCTCCTGCCTTTCCTTCACAAATTCTAGTGAATTGTGCTATCTAATTTTACCATGCAATCTGTTGCTCTAGTGTATATGTTCTATATGTCGTGCAATGTGGTGCTCACTTATTTACTGTTTTGTTAATTAGTTGTCGTCTTCAGTTAACTGTTTGGTTCAATTCTGCAAATGTGATGTTCAATTCTTCAGGCTGCAATTTTGTATTGTCTTCCATGTGAGAAATAAATCAAATTTATCTTCACAAAATTGTGAGTGCATTTTGTTATTGTATACCATGTGAGGAATAAATTGAATTTGGCTGTAGTAAATACATGAGAAACAAATACAATTGCTACAATTGGTTGTAGTTAACTATTTGGTTAACTGTCTGATCTTCTATTAGGAGTATGTTATATTGTGCAATGTGGTGCTCAGTTAATGTTTGGTTCATTTGTTGTGGTGTTTAGTTAACTGCTTGGTTCAATTCTGCAATACAATGTCCAATTGTCGTGGGTAGAATTTTGTATTGTTCTGCATGTGAGGAATAAATTGAATTTGGCTGCACTTAATACATGAGAAACATATACAAGTGCTATATTTCCTAGTTCTTAATCATGTTTGGTTAGGGTAAATGGGTTTTCCGTGTGGCTTGAATTAATCTGATGAATCTGCAATGTGCTTATTTTTCATCAACATATTTTATTGATAGCATGCGAACCCTTACTTAACCTGATGACTAATTACCTTATATGTGTTGCAGGGAAACAATGGGAAGCACTGAGGTTTACAATTGAGGTTAGCACGTTCATGGTCCGTTGTCTAATAGCACATTATTGTGCAATTGCAGGAACCATTCTAATATTTAGATTTTTAACAATTTGGTCTTGCACATGTAGGTCCTGTTGTCAGAGGTTTTGACCCACTTTTTGACCCTTTTTGCATATGGGGAAATGAGTTGTCCATGAATATCAATCAAATCAAGAAACTCAGAAAGATTGTTAGGATAAACAAATTAGTGACAAAAAACAACAAGATATTTGTCTGCATAATGAAAAGACATCAGTTCACTACAAGATGGTACTAACTATTATACCTTGCCTTTTTTACTCCTTTGCCCCATTTCCAATATAGAGAAGATATTTATGCACATCCTTGTTTTCAGGCCTTTCCAAAGCAGTTCACTGATGATTACCTCTCAAACCACCTCTATGGTTAGGAGGCGAGGAAGGTTTTCATACAACACCCACGGTTCAATATTGAAGTGTTCCTGAAGAGGACGAAGGATGGACGATCAATCATCCACAGGCATTGGCCTAAAGTTGCAAAGACTTTCAACATGAATGAAGGCTCAATATTCGCCTTCCGCTTCAGCAGTTTTCCAGATGAGATGCATCTGTCTATATGCCGTCTATGATGCTAATTTCGAAAGGTTCTACATGTTGCATGTGGAACTTCCTGCTGGTGCAGTTGCGTAATGGGGTAGCTGAGTGCTGAAGCTATATCATGTTGTACTCTGATGTATTTCAATTATGAAATTCTGCTTCCTTAATATGGAAATGAAATATATTGTGTGCTTAATATGAAATGTCAATTAGATTAATAAATGGATTATGAATAATCGGATAATTAGCCTGCTAATTGGGTTTTGCTATTGCAAACGGTTGTTGAAAAAATACCATGGGCGATGACCTCAGGCAACACACACAGTTCCTAGGAATAAACCGTGTTATATCAATGAACAATCACACACGACTTTCTCTTGAGAACTGTTTGCGTTAGGCCACCTTGCGCAAACGTTTACCACATAAAAACTGTGTGTGTTGGACAACCTTTGCCACACAGTTTCTTCTACGGACCGTGTGTGATACATTCAATAACGCAAACGATTTAACGGGAAAAATTGTGTGTGATATGCGTGTGAGCAACGTTTTCCTTGGAGCGACTGTGTGGGATGTGCATCTGACGAAAAGCGTTTAGCGGGACTGTTGTGTGGGATGTACTTGCGACCGGAAACAATTTTTCCATATAATTGTAATTTTTAGCTCTACTGTACGTATTTCCGTATTTGAGCCCTCGCCAGTCGCACACGACCTCATTTTGCCGAACGTGTGTGCCAGGAGGGCATATCCCCAATGGTTTCTGGGTCATGTGGGAAGGACCCCCCTATCACCCACACTCACTTGGCGACGGTTCCAAATGTCGTCGCGAAAAGGGGTTAAAAACCATTTGTTTAGGACCGACACGCACCAGTGCTGGCTATGCTCCATCTTCACCACATAAAGTATTTCATCATGCACAACCCCGATGACAAGCCAATTATTTGTTTCATACTTTTAATGTTCTCAAGCCTTTTAAACATTCATGCAATACATGAGCGTGAGCCATGGATATAGCACTATAGGTGAACAGAATATGGTGGTGGAGGTTGTGTGGAAAAGACAAAAAAACATAGAAGTCTCGACATGGCTAATCAATGGGCTATGGAGATGCCCATCAATTGATGTCAATGCAAGTGAGTAGGGATTGCGATGCAATAGATGCACTAGAGCTATAAGTGTATGAAAGCTCAAATTGACAACTAAGTGGGTGTGCATCCAACTTGCTTGCTCATGAAGACCTCGGGCATTTGAGGAAGCCCATCATTGGAATATACAAGCCAAGTTATTTAATGAAAATTCCCACTAGTATATGAAAGTGATAACTCAAGAGACGCTCTATATGAAGAACATGGTGCTACTCTGAAGCACAAGTGTGGTAAAAGGATAGTAGCAATGCCCCTTCTCTCTTTTTCTCTCATTTTTTTTGTTTTTTTGTTTTTGGGCCCTCTTTTTTTGGCCACCTTTTTTTATTTTATTTTTCGTCCGGAGTCTCATCCCGACTTGTGGGGGAATCATAGTCTCCATCATCCTTTCCTCGCTGGGACAATGCTCTAATAATGATGATCATCACACTTTTATTTACTTACAACTCAGTATTACAACTCAATACTAGAAAAAAATATGACTATATGAATGCCTCCGGCAGTGTACCAGGATGTGCAATGATCTAGCATAGCAAAGATATCAAAAAACGGACAAGCCATGAAAACATCATGCTAGCTAGCTTACGACCATGCAAAGCAATATGACAATGAATGCTCAAGTCATGTATATGATGATGATGGAAGTTGCATGGCAATATATCTCGGAATGGCTGTGGAAATGCCATGATAGGTAGGTATGGTGGCTGTTTTGAGGAAGATATAAGGAGGCTTATGTGTGACAGAGCGTATCATATCACGGGGTTTGGATGCACCGGCGAAGTTTGCACCGACTCTCGAGGTGATAAAGGGCAATGCATGGTACCGAAGAGGCTAGCAATGCTGGAAGGGTTAGAGTGCGTATAATCCATGGACTCAACATTAGTCATATAGAACTCACATACTTATTGCAAAAATCTATTAGCTATCGAAAGAAAGTACTACACGCATGCTCCTATGGGGATATATTGGTAAGAAAAGGCCATCGCTCGTCCCCGACCGCCACTCATAAGGAAGACAATCAAAAACAAATCATGCTCCGACTTCGTCACATTACAGTTCACCATACGTGCATGCTTCGGGAATCACAAACCTTAACACAAGTATTTCTAACAGTCCACAATTACTCACAAGCATGACTCTAATATCACCATCTTTATATCGCAAAACTATTGCAAGGAATCAAACATATCATATTCAGTGATCTACAAGTTATGTAGGATTTTATGACTAACCATGTGAATGACCAATTCCTGTCAACTCTCTAAATAGATATAAGTGAAGCAAGGCAGTTTAGTTGTTTCTACAAAAGATATGCCCACGCTCTAACAAATATAAGTGAAGCAAAAGAGCATTCTACAAATGGCGGTTTTCTATGTGAAGAGAAATAGACAATACAAACTTCAAATGATATAAGCAAAGCACATGAAGCATTCTATAAAACGATATTCAAAAGATATAAGTGAAGTGCAAAGAGAATTATATAAATCAACCAAGGACTATCTCATACCAGCATGGTGAATTATTAAAATAAAAATAAAAACACACGACGCTCCAAGATTTACGCATATCATGTGATGAATAAAAATATAGCTCCAAGTAAAATTACCGATGGTCGTTAGAAGAAAGAGGGGATGCCTTCCGGGGCATCTCCAAGCTTAGTTTCTTGGGAGTCCTTGAATATTACCTTGGGGGTGCCTCGGGCATCCCCAAGCTTAGGCTCTTGCCACTCCTTATTCCTTCATCCATCGTGATGTCACCCAAAACTTGTAAACTTCAATCACACAAAACTTAACAAAACCCTTGTGAGATCGTTTGTATAATAAAACAAATCACCACTTTAAGTACTGTTGCAAACTCATTCATATTTTATTTTTGCATTGTAGATACTGTAATATAACTTTTCCCTGGCTTATACCACCGATACAATCGATAGTTTCATCAAAACGAGCAAAACAATGCATCGAAAATAGAGTCTGTCTTAAACAGGACAGTTTGTAGTAATCTGAACATCAACCATACTTATGTAACTCAAACAATTCTGAAAAATTAGGAGAAAATAAAAAATTTGTATATAAGTACTGTGCAAAAAGTTTCAGAGCTTTTGACATTCCTGTAAAAAATGTAAATTCATGCACTGCAGCCAAAGTTTCTGTTTTTCCACTGCACAAACCGAACAAGAAATCTAATCATTCTAAAGGAAACTTTTGACACATTATTGTTATAATACAATGGATTTAACAAAGGGATAGTTATTTTTGTTGAGAAGTTTCTATAATCAAGGTTTGCAAAGTTTCCATGGGCATGAACAAAGTTTAAGGAGCTCCTCCACTTCAACGGTGCTCGTCTTTCTTACTTTCACGTTTCTTTTTGAAAAAGTTTTAGGTTCCCCACTTTATTTTTTTTGTTTTTGAACATTTTAAAAGCACTCAACAGAATAAAATGACTCTCTAAAACTTTTGGGTTGTCTCCCTGGCAGTGCTTTCTTTAAAGCCATTAAGCTAGGCATAAAGTGCTCAAGTAATGGATCCACCCGGGTCCCAAGGTATATCGAAGACAATTTTAATTAACAATGATTTGTAATTTAGTAGTGAGCACAAAGCAACATATATCATGTAACATTAAAGTCTAACTCTCTTCATATGCATCAGCATGTCATAAAAGAACAATTCATGCACACATAGTAAAGGCCGATACATAGCATAAACAACTTCTTGCAATTTTATCGTATTGGAAACATAGAGAGGCAGAGATGTAGTTCCTCTCTCATAATAATTGCAAGTAGGAGCAGCAAGCACATGCATATTATATTTATTAAAATCATCATGTGTAGTAGAAAAACGCAACCCACCAATATAATCCTTAATAAACGCAAACTTCTCTAATATAGTGTAGTTGGGAGAATCCAAAAAGATAATAGGACTATCATGCATGGGTGCAATAGCAACAATTTCATTCTTAACATAAGGAACTATAGAAAGTTCATATCCATAAGCATAATTCATATTGGCATCTTGGCCATAAGCATAGCAAGCATCAGGTTCATCAAAAAGGGATATTTCAAACGAATCAAAGGGATCATAGCATCATAGCAATCATCCTTCGGTAAGCACGAAGGGAAATTAAACACTTTATGAGTTCAAGAGTTACTCTCATTAGAAGGTGGGAATGGGTAGCTAATCCGCTCTTCCTCCTTTTGTTCTTCGCTCTCCTCGTCATCTTTTTCATCTAATGAGCTCACAGTGTCATAAATTTCTTCTCCCATAGTTTCCTGCAAAATATTAGTCTCTTCTTGGACTACGGAGACTTTCTCAATAAACGCATCAATATCAGAATTATATTCATAATTCTCATAGCAAAATTGAAGTATAGCAAAATTTTCAGGCCTATAAACATCATCATCAAAAGCTTCACACTTTTCAAACAAAGATTCAATTTCATAAGCACCCTTAAAAGCAAGGAATTCCTCTATTCGTTCCACATCATATTAATCATATATACCATTAGCATAAGAAGCCAAGGTTTCATTATCATTAAATTTGCATGAAAAGCGAAGGTGTGGAGTCTTCATCCTAGAGCAACAAGTATAATCATATCTCTGGCATAAATTCCAAGCATACCAGTGCAACATATAAATTTGATTCCATAATAGTTTCCCTTTTTGAGTCAAGCGATAATCGCTAAAGTATTCACGTTGATCCAACGTGTCTCCCATTATATAGTTGAATGGGGTTTTCTCAGGATTATTGAAGTAGTGCATAACATCTTACACATAATGAGCATCGAGGGTTTTAGGAGGTTCCCCATCTCCATGAGTAGCAAGTACACCTAATGTTTTTGGTATTTTGTGTTCCTATCCATAACTAAAGATAGAGAACAACTTATAACAACAAACAAAATCTACTTAGTGATAAAGAAAACAAGAAAACACGAGAATATTCACCCCACGCTATTGCTCCCCAGCAACAGCGCTAGAAAAAGGTCTTGATAACCCACAAGTATAGGTTATCAGTTGTAGCCTTTCACGATAAGTAAGAGTGTCGAACCCAACGAGGAGCTAAAGGTAGGATTTGTATTCCCTTCAAGTTCTATCGACCACCGATACAACTCTACGCGCACTAAACATTCGCTTTACCTAGAACAAGTATGAAACTAGAAGTACTTTGTAGGTGTGGTAGGATAGGTTTGCAAGATAATAAAGAGCATGTAAAAAATCTAGGGGCTGTTTAGATAAAGACACAACTAAGTTAGTTTTAGTAGAGAGCTTTTTGTCACAAGAAAGTTATTTGTCCCTAGGCAATCGATAACTAGACCGGTAATCATTATTGCAATTTTATATGAGGGAGAGGCATAAGCTAACATACTTTATCTTCTTGGATCATATGCACTTATGATTGGAACTCTAGCAAACATCTGTATCTACTAAAGATCATTAAGGTAAAACCCAACCATAGCATTAAAGTATCAAGTCCTCTTTATTCCCATGCGCCATAACCCACTTATCCGTGTTTGTGTTTATATCACTCACGCAACTCAGACAATAAGCAAACCATGAACATATTGCAAACCCTACAGCAGGGATCCCTCATGCTTGCGCGACACGAAGAGCACAATAGGACAACACCAATAATAAAACATGCAACTCAAACCAATCACGATCATCAATGAACCCATAGGACAAAACGGATCTACTCAAACATCATAGGATAGCCATACATCATTGGGAAATAATATATAGTGTTGAGCACCATATTTAAGTAGAGATTAAAACAGGTAGAAGGGGTGTTACACCGCTGCATAGAGGGGGAGACAGTTGGCGATGACGGCGGCAAAGTTGTTGGTGTAGATCATCGTCACGATGATGGCCCCGACGGCCTTCCGGCGCCACCGGGAGAGAGGGGGAGAGAGTCCCCCTCCTTCTTCTCCTTCCTTAACCTCCCCTCCTAGATGGGAGAAGGGTTTCCCCTCTGGTCCATGGCCTCCATGGCGGTGGAGGGGCAAGAGCCCCTCCGAGATTGGATCTCTCTCTCTCTCTCTCTCTCTCTCTCTCTCTCTCTCTCTCTCTCTCTCTCTCTCTCTCTCTCTCTCTCTCTCTCTCTCTCTCTCTCTGTTTCCTTCTGTTTCTGCGCTCCCTGATTCTGCCCTTTCACCGTTTCTTAAATTCCCGGAGATCCGTAACTTCGATTGGGCTGAAACTTTAACACAATTTTTATATGGATAGTAGCTTTCTTGCGGCGAAAGAAGGGCACCAACCGCCTTACAGAGTGGCCACAAGGGTCTAGGGCGCACCCTACCCCCTGGGGCACGCCCCTCACCCTTGTGGGGCCCTCGGGCATCGTCTCACGTTGATTCCACTTCCCAAAATTCACATATATTCAAAAAAATCTCCGTCAGTTTTTATCCCATTTGGACTCTGTTTGATATGGATTTTCTGCGAAACAAAAAACATGCAACAAATAGGAACTGGCACTAGGCACCGGATCAATATGTTAGTCCAAGAAAATCATATAAATTGTTGCCAAAAGTATATAAAATTTGTAAAACATTGGCATGAAACAATAAAAAATTATAGATACGACGGAGACATATCAGAAGCTTAAGATGAAAATGCATATTCTTGGTCATAACCCTGCCGTTTGGGTTGTTGTGCGTGTTGGCATGCAAGGTGATTTCTTCAAAAATGGCAGAGAACCGGATCGTGAGGCGACCGCGGAAGAATTGAATATGTTGCAATACAATGCTCAATCTTGTGATATTCTCTTCAATGGATTGTGCTCCGAAGAATTCAACAAAATCAGCCGCCTTGAGAATACAAAGGAAATTTGGGATACTTTGGTTGATATGCATGAAGTTACCGAGTCTGCCAAGGAATCCAAGTTAGATTTGCTTCAAAGTCAACTTGACAAGTTCAAGATGAAGGATGGTGAAGGAGTCGCTGAAATGTACTCTAGGCTTGCTCTCATCACAAATGAGATTGCTGACTTAGGAAGCGAGAGCGATAAATTCATCATCAAGAAGATCCTTAGAGCCTTGGATGGAAAATATGACACCGTGTGCACATTGATCCAAATGATGCCCAATTACAAAGATCTCATGCCCACAGAAGTCATTGGTAGAATTGTTGCTCATGAGATGTCACTCAAGGATAAGGAAGAGCTTCACAATAAGTCAAGTGGTGCTTACAAAGCTTCAAGTGATGCCCCTACAACATCAAGTGAGAACCAAGTCTAATAAATAATTGAGCTTAATGGTGAAGAACTTCGACAAATTCTACAATAATAGAAGCAAACAGAGAAGATCCAAGTCAAGGTCCTACAATGAAAAAAGATCTTCTAGTCGTTATTGTAATTTCTACAATTGTGGAAGACCCAGACACTATTCCAATGAGTGTACGGATCCCTACAAGAGAAGAGAAGACTCGCAAAAAAGAAGTAGGAGGGATGAATCACCTCCAAGAGAGAGAATGAGTAGAGATGATCGTTAAACGAAGACCCTCTCGTAGAAGCAAGGATTCGGAAAGGAAGGACACGTCATCAAAGAGCTACACAATACGAAGATATCGAGCTCACGTTGGTGAATGGGTATCCGGCTCCGACTCCCGCAACTACTCCAAGAGAAGCTATCACTCCGACTCCGACTATACTCAAGATGGAAGTGTTGCGGGTCTTGCACTAGTGTCGTCCAACTCCTACGACATATTTGATTCACCAAATGAAGGAATTGGAATATGCTTCATGGATAAAGGCCCCAAGGTATCACACCCCGAGTATCTTGATTTTGATAGTGATGAACGTTGTTGGTGTTCTAGGAACGAGGGTACCCAAACTTGCCTGCCTGCAGCCCATGGCGTGGCTCCCCCCGACGGCCTGGTACGACCCATCTGCAAGACCGCCAAGACAAGACCCTCGCGTGGGCCCTGCCCTCGCGAGGCGGACGACACCAAGACCTCCAAAGGGAGCGGCCTCCTCAGGCAGCCTCCCGAGGAGCGGAGATTTCTATGTAGGTACCCGACCTCCCGAGACCGCGATGACGTGATCCATGACGACCAAGGCCAGGCGGGCGCCAGCGAGCGCAGAGGAGACATTTTACTCTTTGGTGCTAAGGAGGCAAGGACAGGCGTGGGTTCCCGAGGAATCCCCCAAAGCTTTCCATCTCGGTGCAACAGGACCAAGACCACGGGCTCGACAGGATGGATGTCATCACCGAGCCCACAACTGCGTCACGACTAGAAGCTTTGCACGCGAAGACCACCTTTCAACATAATTAGATGTACTCCTTGTCCCCTTTCAAAATTGGCCGTCGTGGGATCCCTTCCCGCCTCAGTTTCAAGGGAACAGGACCAAGGCCACTATAAATATAGGTTAGCCACCACCATAGAGGGGATCCGGATCCGATCCAATCCTTTCCACCCTCACCAAAATAGCCCTCGCGAGGCTGTTCATCCATTGTACTTGTTCGTACTTAGCTCCTCGTGAGGCCAATCCACCCCAAAGCAGGAGTAGGGTTTTACACCGCAAGGTGGCCTGAACCTGGGTAAACTGTTGTGTTCATCTTCTTCCCCATTCACACGAATCTGGCAAGGCTAGGCTATGGGGCGACGAGCTCGAAGCTTGAGAGGTTGAGATCTTCGCACACGCCCCAGAGTTCGAACCTTCTTGGGTCCACGGAGCCCCGAATCTGACATTTGGCGTGCCAGGTAGCCGCGTGCCGAAATCTTCCATCGAGTCCCACTTCGTCCCGCTCCGTCGCCCCCATGGCGACACCAACCGGCTCTGTGGCGAGCACCGGGACGATCGCGTCGCTACCATAGCACCCGTGGGCCATTGACCCTGACCCTGCCGTCCATGAGCAGCAAGACTCGTCGCTGCCACCTTCCATGCGGCGCGACGGCCACATCGCCACGCCATCATCCACTCCAACCACGACGTCATCCACCCATGCTCGCCACGGGCTGGCGAGCGCGCAGGCTGCGCTGCTCATGGCATGTGAGCTGTTGCGCTACCGTCCCGACGACGACTGGCTCTGCCGTATCACCGAGCTCGTCAGCACCGCAGGCGAAGCCCCTGCGCCGTCCCGCTTTCTCTGTCCCCCGCCATCCCAGGCGGGCGATGTGGCCCACGACGCTCCTCCTCCTCCTCTGCGCGGCGCCGACCCTGAGCCCGGGCGTGGTGTGCGACCACGCGACCCGCCGCGCAGGGCACCAGCATGCGATGAAGCAAGCTGCCAAGTGGTGGAGCGGCCCCAAGGTGATGCACGCGCGCTTCCTGTGCCGCCACGCCAAGACTGTGCGCCACTAGAGGCAGTGGCGTGAGGGTGTCAAGACCGAGCTCCACCCGTGCGGCCCGCACCTATGAGTGCGGCGAGCTGCCTTGCCTTCACCCCGGAGCTGCGCCGTGTCGTGTGGCCTGACAAGTTGAAGCCAAATCCACCTCGACGCTACGACGGCACCCCTGACCCCACGGAGTTCCTCCTACTCTACTCGCTGAGCATCGAGGCAGTGAATGGAGACGAGAAGGTCATGGTGAACTGGTTGCCCATGGCTCTCAAGGATGGCACGCGCTCCTGGCTCCTGCACCTCCCGGAGGGGTCGATCTCCTCCTGGGACGAGCTTCGCGAGTGTTTCATCGCCAACTTTCAGGGCACTCGCGACCGCGCTCCTGCAGTGGGCGACCTGCAGCGCGTGAAGCAGCAACCGGGCGAGACCTTGCACAAGTACATACAACACTTCACGAACGTCCGCCTCAAGATCCCTAAGGCATCGGACGAGGCCATCATCTCAACGTTCATTGATGGCGTCCGGGATGTCAAGATGAAGGAGGAGCTCACCATCCACGAGGACTTGTGCTCGTCCCTGGAGATGTTTAACCTGGCGAACAAGTGTGCAAGGGCCAAGGAGGGCCGCCTCTCCCTCCTGGAGCTTCCTGAGGCCGATGTTGAGGATAAGAAGGCCAAATCTAAGGAGGCGAAGCGCAAGGGTCCTGCCGTGCTTGCTGTTGAACCTGAGATGAAGCATGGTCGTGACCACGATGAACCTCCGAGGGGCAACTGCCTGTTCTGCATCTTACACAACATGCACAACAACAACACCAATGACTGCCAAGAGCTCAGGGCCCTCCGCGATGGGCGCCTTGGTCGCCGCCCTGAGCATGGTGACCGTGGCTACGACCCTGGAGGAGGTCGCGGTGGAGGCCGCTGGGACAACCGTGACCCTTGCTAGGATTGGCGTGATCAGCCCCGTGAGGACCGCTGGCGCGATGAGCCTCACGACCGGCCCTGGCGTGACTAGCCTCGTGAGGCCTGTCCTCAGGGCAATGCTGGCCTCCCTCCGCCGCCTGCCAAGGAGAAACAATGACAACCAGTAGGATGAAGGGGTTGGGGATTCCAAGAACCTCGTGCTATCTCCTGCATCCTGGGTGGTGCGCAGGCCCCGGCCTCACATCGCATCTTCAAGCAGTTCGCTCGTGAGGTGAACGCGGCCCTCCTGAGGCTCAAGGCCGCGCGTCCCCTTAAGTGGTCATAGTACGCTATCACCTTCGACTCCAAGGACCACCTCAGGTGCTCGGCCGCCGGAGGTGTGCTTCCCATGCTCTGCACGCCCACCATTAGCAACGTCCTCGTCACCAAGACCCTCATCGACGGTGGCGCATGGCTCAATGTCCTCTCTGTTGAGACGTTCGAGACGCTCCAAGTGCCTTATGATGAGCTCCTGCCAACCAAGCCGCTCTCAGGGGTGACCGACGGCTCCACCACCCCCTGGGTCAGATACGCCTCCTAGTCACCTTCGGCAACCGCAACAACTACCACACCGAGCTCATCGACTTCGACGTCGCCCACACTAGCCTCCCGTACAACGCCATCCTTGGGTATCCGACCCTCGCCAAGTTCATGGCGGCAACTCACCACGGCTACAATGTCCTCATGATGCCAGGGAGTGCCGGCATCATCACGGTCACCTGCAATGAGAAGGATGCGGTGTGCTGCGTCGAGCACGCCTACCAAGCCGCGGTGGCTGACAACCCAGATGACAAGGGCGACGTCCTGCCTTCCGAGACCACCCCCAAGAATAAGAAGCAGCTCATCCTCAAGAGTCGTTAGGAGGCCGGGGCGCCTGCCGACGGTGCCTCAGGCGCTGCGCCCACTGCTAGGGCGCCCCTTCCTCCTGCATAGGAAGGCTTGCCCGATGCTTCCCTCAGGACGGGCTTGGGGGCTCCCGTCTAGAGAGTCTCTGACCTGACCAGTGTGACGAGGGAGGTGCTTGGGCACCACTTGGAGGCGTGCTTTGATGCGCGCCTCCGCGAGCATGGTGCATGACGCGAGGCACCGGGTGCGTGAGAGTTCATCACGGAGGCGATCCAGGAGCTTCAGGAGGCAAGGGCCATGCACGGCGAGCGTTGCCGCACATGGCCTCCTAGCGCAGCTACGGCCCCTGACATGGGCAGCGATCTGCGCGTCTGGGTCAACATCCTGGGTCTCAACAGGGCCACTTGCAGGACCTCTTCTGGCTGTCCTGCATCGGCCGGAGTGGGGGCTGCCCCTGCAACTACGTCCGCATGTCATTTGGCCTGTTGAACATGGGCGCGTCGTACCAGTGCTTCATGTAGCGTGCTATGGCGTCTCATGAGGCCAGGCGCCAAGAGATCCTGTCGGAGGAGGCGTCGGACCCTCGCGAGCCCGACGGGCCTCGTGAGCTCACCAGGCCTCCAGAGTCACCCCGCTCGTGAGGAGCAGCTTCCGCAGCACATTTCTCCAGCTACCTCAATGCTTCTACAACAATGGTGCCATGTGACTTTTTGGTTTGTTCAGATTGAGGGCGCCCCTCGGGCTGCATCATCCTCAGGCTGCTAGGGCCCGCCCCCGCAGCTGCATCTTTTTGATTCATGTATTCTAGACCAGTTATGCCTGCTTGAGTTATTATGGTTGTTAACACTGTGCCTAATGATCTATCACCGCTGTAGTTACCTTTGCGCCCCTCGAGCATTGCTAGCCCACCCCTTGCACGTCCCGCGAGGGGGGCTACTGGCACGACGCCTGTGCTCGGGTCCATCCCTGCGGTGCTGACAAACCTAAGAGACTGAGCTCTGGCTTGCGGGTCGGCCCCGCGCACGTCACCTCACCAGGTCCTTAGTGCCTTTGTCTTCTCGCAGAATGATCACGGGCAGATCAGCTAGCGCGGCCTCCCCTTGTATTTTGTGACTTACTAATGCGCAAGAGCCTCCGGAGACAGGACCCCGAGCGGGACCTCGAGTGGCTTCGCCAACGCCTCACCACCTTAGAAGGACGCCCCGCGATCAAACAACATACCTGCTTGTGAAGGGCTAAGTGGAATCGCTCCGTACACCGCATACCGTTGGGCACAACCCCTCCTAGGCACACTTGTGAGGCAAGCCACTCCTTTCTCACACAACTCGCTTGCACATTAAAAGGGGGGCCCTTGAGCACCGCACCTTAGGGGCTCCTACTGGCTCTCGAGCACGGCATACCAGCAGCGGCTGAGCCCTACTTGAGGGCCGGGTCCTGAGAAAGTAGAGCACCATGATGAGTGGGAGAAGTGGGGTCACAAACCTCACGGAGGAGTACCGGGGGAGGGCTGTGACCCAACGCTGGTGGCATTTTTTCTTTTGAAATATAATGGGCATCAGTCTTCTCACGTGCCCCGCTAGGATTGCTTTAATTTATTACATGACATGGAGCATGCCCAAGATCAAAGGCCGAAGAAGCTCGCCCTCGCGATGAAGGAACCGCCGCAGGCCACAAATGCTAAGTTGAGTTATCTCGCATGCATCAGCGTGACCCTTGCCTTCGACACCTTGCTTTCTCGCGACCTCGCTTGGACAAGAAACTCCCCCTCTTAATCTTCCGGGAGCCGCTTGCACGCCTAAGGGGACCTCTTGAGCATCGCACCTCGGGGGATCTTACCGGACCTTGGGCCGCTCGCCTCCTGGCCTTGACCACGGCATCGCAGCCTGGCATACCAGCGAAGGCCGAAGCTTGCCTGGGGACTGGGTCCTGTCGGCGTAGAGCACTAAGCTACCGCGAGAGCGAAAAGGGGGCCCGTGCCCAAGCGAGAAACAAAAAAACGACATAAGTTGGCAATGTTAACATTAGGGCGCAAGCACCACGATTCTTACATACCCTCGCGGGGCCCTTCACGATTTTCATTCAGGAAAAAAACAAAATAAAAGGTCCTCTGAAGACCACGGCTCAGGAGGCGCCACCCACGGCGTCATGGCGCCTAGACAGCATCATTCCCTCCTAGATCCGTGTGCGGTGATGCGGTGGCTCGTCGTAGTCATTGCCGCTTCAGCTTGACCCGGAGAAGGCGCCACTACTGCTGGTGGAGCAGCGAACAAGGGCAAGTTCACCGCGGGAGGCCTCGCCGCCGCTATCACCGCCCCTGGGGCAGCACTCCAGGCGTTCGCCATCCTCCCCGAAGACCCTGAAGAAGAGCATCGATGCCTCGTCGTACCTAAAATGAAGGGCATGCTTTCCTTTGGGGCGCGGGCGAACATCCCCCATCCTCGGGTCATAAATACATCGCCAGAGAAGGTGGCCTCAACCTCCGCCCATGAGGATTGGCCGCAACAGCCGTCATGCTGTAGCCACAGCTCCACGGGCCCCCGCGCCGCCAGCTCCTCAGCCAGGGACCGCGGGAGTCGGATCCAGGTGCGCGGCGGCATCATCACCCACACCACAAACTCGTGGGTTGTGCCGTCGGCATGGGCCCATGGGTGAAATGGTCATGCGAGCATCGCCTTCTTCCCTCTGCGGCCTCGTCTTCCACAGTGCCCGTGGCCACCCCCATGGGAAGGGCCCTGTACGCGGACGATCGGGCCAGCACGGACCCTCGGTGGTGTGCGCTCACGTCGAGAAGGAGCGGCCATGGGCGTTGCGGTGGCCCGGGGAGAGCGGCTACGGCCCCTTCTTCGGTGGAAGAGGCTCCCGCACCTCATGCGGAGCCTTCCCTTTCTCGGCAGCAGAGAATCTCCTGATCGGCGCCATGGACGCTATTGCGAGAATGCGGGACGGTGAAGCAAGAAGACGAATATGGGCTAGGGGGCGCCGCCCCTCCCGCATTTATAGGAGGAAGAAGGATAATCGGTGTCCCTCCATGTTCCGAGTGATGCTGGCCCTGTTGCATGCACCAGGCTAATGTCGACTCGGAACGGTTGCCGAGGTGACATGGGGAAGCAGAGGCGTCTGCGTCCCGTCAAGCGCCACCCGTCAGCCTGGCCTGCAGGTGACTGGGGCCCGCGAAGCTTCGCCCTTGCCCCTTGGCTTCGCCTCAAAGCCAGCCCGAGCATGCCTTGGGCCCGGGGGCTACTGTCGGCGTTCATGGAACTAGGGTACCCAGACTTTCGTGCCTGCGGCCCATGATGTGGCCCCCCGACGGCCTGGTATGGCCCATCTGCAAGACCGCCAAGACAAGACCCTCGCGTGGGCCCTAGCCTCGCAAGGAGGACCTAAGACCTCCATAGGGAGTGGCATCCCCAGGTAGCCTCCCGAGGAGCGGATATTTCTATGCAGGTACCCGACCACCCGAGGCCGTGATGATGTGAGCCATGACGACCAAGGCCACGCGGGTGCCAGCGGCCGCAAAGGATGTAGTTTCCTCTTTGGAGCTAAGGAGGCAACGACAGGCGTGGGTTCCCGAGGAATCCACCAAAGCTTTGCATTTAGGTGCAACAGGACCAAGACCACGGGCTCGGCCGGACGGATGTCATCACCGAGCCCACAGCTGCGTCACGACCAGAAGATTTGCAGGCGAAGACCACCTTTTATCAGGATTAGATGTACTCCTTGTCCCCTTTCAAAATTAGCCATTGTGGGATCCCTTCCCGCCTATGTTTCAAGGGAATAGGACTGAGGCCACTATAAATATAGGTTAGCCACCACCGTAGAGGGGATCCAGATCCGATCCAACCCTTTCCACCCTCACTCCTCGCGAGGCTATTCATCCACTATACTTGTTCATCCTCAGCCCCTCGGGAGGCCAATCCACCCCAAAGCAGGAGTAGGGTTTTACACCGCAAGGTGGCCAGAACCTGGGTACACTACCGTGTTCATCTTCTTCCCCATTCACGCGAATCCGGCAAGGCTAGGCTATGGGGCGACGAACTCGAAGCTTGAGAGGTTGAGATCTTCACACACACCCCAGAGTTTGAACCTTCTTGGGTCTGCGGAGCCCTGAATCCGACAAATATGATTTTCTAGGTGATGATGATTTACTTGTTGATAAAACTAGTGATAAAAACTATGATGAAATTTATAGTAATCATGCTAATCAAGATGAAATGAATACCAATGATAAAAAGGAGATTTAGTGTATAACCAAAGAACTAAACACTCTTAGGTTAGCTCATGAAACAATTCAAGGGGGTCATAGAGAGCTCCTAAGGACTCATGAGAAGCTACGCTTCGAGAAGCTAAATTTAGAGCAAGAGCTTGAGTTCCTAAAAGCTATCAATGATGATCTTCGAAAGAAGAGTTCTTCTTACATTGCCAAATGTCTCCTCATGTCTACTTATATGCCATAAGTAAAATCTAGCAACAAGAGCAAGAAAAGTTCTTTTTTATAGTAGTAACAATAATCATGCTAAATCCAATATTGTTGCTTCTATTAGTAATCTTGATACCACTAATGATTCTCTTAGCCAGGTTACACTTGAGCAAGAAAATAGCTTATTGAAGGGAATTATAGAGAAAGGTGTTTACAAGAGCCTTGTCGGGAGTAAGCAATTTGAGGAAATTGTACACAAGCAAGGAAGGCACAGGAAGAATCAAGGTATTGGTTTTGAATGAAAGTTCCATGCCAATGGAGTTGAATGGGAAGAAGATCAATACCCCAAGACGAAGTTTCTTCCTCAACAAGAGAAGTATGACCCCACTTCTTTTGAGGGAAAAATACCTCAAGATGATCTCCCATCACAAGACCACAAGCTAAAAGGTACGGACAAGCTTCAAGAAGATATTGACTCATTTGAAGAAGCTCTTAAGGCCATGGTTAAGTGGGTTCCCAAGACTACATCAAGCTCTACTTCATCAAGTACAACCACACCTCCAAGGATTCCCATCAAGTTGATGCGGGTCCCAAAGAAGAAGAACCAGAGTGTTCTTGAGGGTGACTCCACAACATACTTCACTCATATTCATTTTGGCAAGGACTTGTGCAACCAACTTTCATATCTTGCATTAGTTCATGAAGTCACAAACCCATTTGTTGGTACGACAAGGGACAAGGTAACCTAATACTTTCATGAACATCATCATATGTGCAATTCACTCTATGTTTATGGATATCCTTTTATGTTCCTTATGGGACTAACCCATGTAGGTATTTGTCGGCGTTCTGGGAATGGGGGTCCCCAGACTTGCCTGCCTGCGGCCCATGGCGTGGCTCTGCGGGTAGGCCCGTACGGCCCATCTTCATCAACAAGGCATTCAAGACCCTCACGAGGGGCCAAGCCTCGCGAGGCGGGTGACATAAGACCTCCTCGGGAGCGGCCTCGCCAGGTCGGCTCGCGAGGGGCGGAGAGATCAAGGCGAGGCAAACCTCACAAGGTCCTCGTGACGTGAGCCATGAAGATCGAGACCAGGCGGGTGCCAGGCGAGCGCCAGTGCACAGAGTGTCCTCGTTTCCTCTTTAGTGCTAAGGAGGCAAGCGCAGGTGCGGAGTACCGAGGCATCAAGAAAAGGTTTCCATATAAGTGCAACGAGACCAAGACCGTGACGACAGCAAGACGGAGGTCACCGTGGAGCCCCAGGAAGCATCACCGCCAGAGCCTTTTGCAGGCGAAGACTACTTTTGTCAGGATAAGTTGTACTAGCTGTCCCCTTTCAAATTGGCCATTGTTGGCTCCCTTCCCGCTCAATATTTGGGGAGAGGACCAGGGCCCCTATAAAGAGGACTAGCCACCACTACAAAAAAATGACACATCCGTGACATTTTGGGCGGAACGAAATTTTTTACATCATACATATGACACTTCTATAGCGATAATTGTGACAAAACCGGTATCATCATAGATGTGGTGGGCTCCTACTTCTATGACAAAAATCATGACAGAAAATGGGCTTTTCATCACAGGCGGGCGGAGACGCAGCTGCATGACATTCTTTGGGCCATCCATGACAGAAAAACCATGGTAGTAGCAAGGGAGGAAAATTTGGGAGTTGCGATTCTGGAGGGAGGTCGAGGCGGAGCGATCGCATTTCTCTCAGACGTCTGCAGCGTGTGTGCGGCGTTAGCTCTAACTGAAACCGAAGCGGGCGTTGGGCTCTAACGAACCCGGCGATTACCTGCTGCAGGCTACGCGTTACTAAACCCGAGGGATCGATCGATGATCGATGGCGAACCCGATGGGCGATTCGCCGCTATCTGCTGCTAATCGAAGCCGATCGATGCCTCTGGGATGAGCGATGGCGTTATGGGGTTGGATGAATAGTGAGCGCTGGCGTTGCCTGCGGATGAACAGGAACCCGTGGTGTGGAGGCTGGATGAGCGATGAGCGGTGGAGGGTGGCCGTGGAGGGTGCTTGAGCAGGACCATGGTTGAACATGACCCGTGGTGAGGAGGGCTGGATGAGCAGATGAGCGGTGGAGGGGTGCCCGTGGAGGGTGGTTGAGCGATGGCGGTGGAGTAGCGCGGTGGAGGCTGGATGAGCAGGAGCTGTGGAGGTGGAGGAGGTCGTGGTGGCAAGTGGAGGCTGGAGGAGGTCGGCGGTGGAGATGAACAGTATCCCGTGGAGTCCGTTTTGCGATGCACGCCACCCCTCCCCGATTTGACCATAGCGCTCCAACACAAGTCCGTTTAAATGCATTTTGCGGTACACCACACCCTCCCGATCAACAGGACCCCGTTTACGACCGTAAGAGGTCTGTTTCCTCTGTTTTGCGGTACGCCACACCCCTCCCGATCAACAGGACCCCCGTTTCGACCGTAGGAGGTCCGTTTCCTCCGTTTTGCGGTACGCCAGGCCCCTCCCGATCAACAGGACCCCGTTTTGAATGTGGCTGGTCGAACACAAGGCCGTTTCCTCCATTGTGCGGTACGCCAGGCCTCGTTTCCGTCGCCTGTTCTGTCCAAGCCCTCCCGATGAACACGACCACGCATTCCGTTCCGAACCAGCCGGTTGGCTCCCCATGAACATGACGACGACGTTGTTTCTCCGTTCCGACCCAGCCATGTACGTATGCGCGATAGGCATTAGAGACCCTACCCGTATGTACGTATGTGGCCGTATTTTCTTTCTTGCACCCTCGCCGCTGTACATACGTGTACAATCTACGTGCGCGCCTCTACCACGACACGTGCGCGCCTCTACATCCACCAGTATATATGTATGTACGCTTCGCGACGAATGACAACGCTACATACGCCCGACCAGGTGGGTCCCGACTATCGAGCACTTCCTTGCGTGCGAAGATGTAGCTGGTGGGTCCCAATAGTCGGTAATTGTTTTGGTTTTTTGCCGGACGCACTTCCTTGCGTGCGAAGATGTAGCTAGTGGGTCGGCGGTCGGGGCGGTGTTTTTTTGCCGGATGCACTTCCTTGCGTGCGAAGGTGTAGTGGTGGGTCCCAGCGGTCGGGAAAGGTTTTTCATGAAATATGGTGGCCCGTCCGGTGGGTCCCTCGCTGTCGGTGGAGGAATAATTATTTTGCGGCGTAATAAGGAGGCACTTCCTTCTGCGGCCATGGACCCGGTATCGGCCTCTCCACGTATAGTCCACGTCCGATGGAAGCCGTTCCTTGACCACGTTAACCATGCCGCGCCGAGAGCACCGAGGCGGTGGACGACGGCGAGGACTAGGAAGGGGCGGCGGGCCGGGAAGATCTGGCGGTGGATGCCGCAGCGCCAGAGGAGTATGAGGTTCACCGGTTCATTGCTTGTGTGAGGCTGCCGTCGCCCTTGAGAATAACAGGGGTGTGGGTGAGTAGAGGATGGCACTGGCCAGCGGTAGGAGTAGTAGGCGGTGAGGCCTCCACCGCATCATGACGGCCATGGGAGGCAGGAGCACGAGGCACGACCGACGCTGGTTTGGGCGGTGGAGCAAGAAGACCAGAGGTTGAAGAAGCACTCACGGCCGTTGGATGGACATCGACGGTCATTGGAGCTAGAATCGTGCATATTGACTAAGTTGGCAAGGCCTCCGTCCCGTCAACTTAGTAGGCCCACAAGTCAGCACCGCCACTATCTGGGTCCCAGCTATGTGGGGAATATTCAGTTTTTGTGCGTAATAAGGAGGCACTTCCTTGCGTGCGAAGATATAACTGGTGGGTCCGAGCTGTCGAGCGGTCGCGGGAGGAGGAGAGGCAGCAGTCCCTGGCGCTTGTTTGGCGGTGGAGCACGAAGAGCGAGATTGTAGCAAAGACGACGGCCGTTGGATGGCCATCCAACGATCACTTTGCTTGTCGTCAACCTTTTTTAGGAAAGCCTCAAATCTGTGGAAAACAGCATACAACCCATCTGCCATTATTTTTAATAATTTACAGCCCATTTGCTAATTCTTGAGGTTTTATTTGGAGCCCATATTCTTTTTGTTAGCATTACAGCCCATATCGTGGCCATGGTTAAAAACTTATACGAAATTTTGCATATTTCGGTGCGGTCCGAACTGTTTTTAATCCCGAAATTTCGACTCACATTCAAACTAATTTTAAAAATAAATGTATATCAATATAAAATCCAACAAATTCTCCACGCATAAAAATTAATGTAATTTAAAATCTCGAAATGAAAAAAAAGATATTTGAAACTAAGCGCGGTTTGATGTGTTTTAAAATGTACAACCCATTTCTCATTCTTGATGGGCCATTTTCTCGGCCACCGAATGAAAGCTCTCCTCGTCTTGAAATATTTGCAGCCCAACAGGCCCGACAAAGCGACTTACTTGGCAAATCACAAAAAAACTGGGCTGTGGCGTGGACCCCGGTATCGGCTTCTACGTCTGATACTCTCCCGATGGAATATCGTTGACCACATTGACCACGCTTGGCGCCGAGAGCACCAAAGGCGGTGGGCGACAGCGAGAGCCTAGGAAGGGGACGACGCGGAGCTGGGGAAGACACGACAGTGGATGCCCACGCGGAGAGGAGTACCAGGGTTCACTGGTTCGGCTGCGGTGTGAGGCTGCCGTCGCCCCAGGGCCTGGCTAGCGGTGGGAGTAGTAGGGGGCAATGAGGCCTCAACGGCAGCACAACCGGCCACTGGAGGCAGGAGCAGGCAGTCTCCCCGGCGCTGGTTTGGACGGCTGGTGCAAGAAAAGCAGCGATTGAAGAAGCAGCAGGACCGATCGATTCAAATCCAACGGTTACTGCTGCTAGAATCGTTTGTTGACTAAGTTGACAAGCCCTGCGTACGCGTCAACGTAGTAGGCCCATAGGTCAGCCTCCCAACCGGTGCGCCCCGGATGTCAGTGGGAGGAATCATTTTTTTCTCGTAATAAGGAGGCAGTTGATTGCGTGCGGCCAGGCCAACGGAGGGAGTAGGGTGGGCCGGTGTGTAACGCCCCGGATTCGATGCGCCAGGTGTCTCCCAGTTATTCGTCGTCGTTGCCATGTCATGTGCTTGCGTGTTGCACTTTGCCATGTCATCATCTGCATTTCATATCATGTCGTCATGTGCATTTCATTTTGCATACGTGTTCGTCTCATGCATCCGAGCATTTTCCCCGTTGTCCGTTTTCCAATCCGGCACTCCTATGTCTCCCGGCGCCCCCTTTTACCTCTTTTCGTGTGCGGGTGTTAAACTTTCTCGGAATGACCCGAGGTTTGACAAGCGGCCTTGGTATAGCACCGTGAACCGCCTGTCAAGTTTCAGATCATTTGGAGGTCGTTTGATACTCCAACGGTTAACCGGGTAACCGCAAAAGGCCTCTTCTCCTTGCAGCCCAACACCCCTTCCAAAGTGGCCCAAAACCCATCCAACTCCCATCTATGCTCTCGGTCGTTCGATCACGATCGCGTGGCCGAAAACCGCACCTCATTTGGACACTCCTAGCTCCCTCTACCTATAAATACACCCCCCCTCCGAATTTTCGGGTCCAAACCCTAGCCTCCTTCTACCTCCCGCCGCCGGACGCGTCCGTTCGCGCCAGACACGTCCGCCGCCGTCGCCTCCAGCCAACCGTGTGCGACACGTGGCCTCTCGCGTCCCGCCGCCCGCGGCCTGCGGGCCAGCGCGCAGCCCGCCCGAACCCAGCGGCCGCCCGTCCGCCCAGCGCCTCCAGCGCGTCCTCCGCCGCCTGCCGCCGTGGCCCGCTCTCGCCCGGCGCCTCGGCGCCGAGCCGCCACGCCCGCGCCGCCGCTCCCCGCGGTTGCCGCCCTCGCCACATGCTCCGCCGCCGCCCCTCGGCCTCCCGCAGCGCCGCCCATCAGCTCTGCCCGCGCGGCGACCGCCGTCGCCACCCGTGGACCCGCCTCCAGCGTCGACCCCCGCTGCCTCCGCTCCGGAGCTCCCCCTTCGCCGACCCAGCGCGCCGCCTCTCGGCCCCGCCCTTCTCCGGCCATCGCCGGTGCTTCTCCGGCGAGATCCGGTGGATCAGGATGAGATCCACCGGGATCTCAAGCAAACGCAGCGACCCGCGTCCCCGGATCCCTTCGTCCCGCACGTCTTCGTCCCGGGTTGACTTTCCGGAGTGGTATAAATCTGCTAAGTCCCCAGTTTTGCATGTTATTTGCTCCTATTCATCATGCCATAACTCTCTGCATATTGCTCCGTTTCGTGCGTGTGATATGTCAAATTGTTCGTCTCGACGAGTACATCATTTCATCTCATTGCATTATTTTCATTTGAACTAATCTTCATGCCCGAAATGCTGTTGGAAGAGGGCTATGTGATGTTAGTTTCAGATTCTTATCAGAACATGCACTTTTGTCATTTTTCCATGATTGATGTGTGCATCCTATGATCTTGAGTCCTACATGTGTTTTGTAATATGCCATGCCATCTTTACAGGGTGTATGCCATGTATTTTGTGATCTCTGTGGTGACTAGCACAAGCATGCAAACTAGGCTTCATGATGTTGCTGATTTCAGCCCTGCTTTTCTTGATATTTTTATGCCATGTTAACTTGATGCTACCGAGAGATCTATGCTTATTTTGAGATACTTCAGTAAGGATGTTTTGAACATATGTTTATTATCTATCCATCCATGCCCTTGTTTGCAAATATGGAGTGCCATAGATTGAGTCAATCGAGCTCTACTTTTGCTATAAAATGTTTCCAGGCAGATTGTTTACATGTTATTCAATTTTGCCAAGGTTGTTGTAGTTGATCCTTGCATGCTATGATGTTGTTATTGCCATGTATAGCTTTTATGCCATGTTTTCTTACTGTTGGTTGCCTTGCCATGCCATGTATTGTTCTGTGGTGAGTGGTTCAAGCTCACCAACATGCCTACTTATTGTTGTTCCTGCCATGTATGAATCTGTAATATATCTTGCCATGTTTACATGGGTGCCATCATATCTTCTGATCCTTTTTGGCTTATGGTCATTAAGGGACTTTTGTTCTATGCAATTAGTAGATTCATGCCATGCCTTTGTTTGCCATGATAAGTTCCTGTAGCATGTTGTTTGATAGCTCTAAACATTGCAACCTGATGTTATTTTCTGCAAAGTCTGAACTGTTATTATTTGCAATCTTGCCATGTGTATTTGAGCATGTTTTAGTCATTTCTGGAGATAGCTCAGTGTTCATGTTTTGTCATGCTTTACCTGTACATCATGCCCATGCCTTTTGTTTTCATATTGAGGTGCTGTAGAATATTGTTTTGATGCTTGCAATATGCCTACTTGCTGTTTTGGACAGATTGTTGCTATAACTTGTATAGTGTGTGTGTGTTGAACCGTTGCTCCGTTTTGAGTGTGCTCTATATGAAACTTGCTTGATTTTGCATGTAGTTTCATATTATCATGTTGCATCCTTGTTTTGAGGTGTTTCCTTGATGTTTGGGTGCATTTTGCATCAATGCCATGTTTAACTTGTTTTGCTCATATCTTCTAGGCCGTAGCTCCGAATCTAATGAACTTTAGATGTAACTTGACTAGAATTTCGTGTAGATCTTCGTGGTGCATCTTAACTTGCTGTTTAACAACTTGAACTTAAGGTTTAATCAGATCTGGACCAATTTCGAAATTTGCATATGAGGACTTACCGGAATTGTTATATGTTGTCCCCGGCCTCATTTAAATTTGCCTTGATGTGTTGTTCTTGTTCACATCATCTCTTGCCATGAGTAGCTTCATGTAGTCTTGTCATGCATCATACTTTTTTGTGTATCATGCCTTGTTCATGTGTGGTGTGTTTACCATGTAGTGTGCTTCTTCTTGTTAGTTCCTATTTCGTTGCGATCGTGAGGATTCGTTCGTCTACGCTTGGTTCATCTTCGAGGCTTCTTCTTCTTCATGGACTCGTTCTTCTTCCTTGCGGGATTTCAGGCAAGATGACCGCTACCCTGGATCTCACTACTATCATTGCTATGCTAGTTGCTTTGTTCTATCGCTATGCTGCGCTACCTATTACCTGTTTATCAAGCCATCCCAAATTGCCATGTCAGCCTCTAACCTTTTGCACCCTTCCTAGCAAACCGTTGTTTGGCTATGTTACCGCTTTGCTCAGCCCCTCTTATAGCGTTGTTAGTTGCAGGTGAAGATGATGTTTGTTCCTTGTTGGAACATGGAGATGTTGTTCCTTGTTGGAACATGTTTACTTGTTGGGATATCACAATATATCTTATATTATTAATGCATCTATATACTTGGTTAAGGGTGGAAGGCTCGGCCTTACGCCAGGTGTTTTGTTCCACTCTTGTCGCCCTAGTTTCCGTCATATCGGTATTATGTTCCCGGATTTTGCGTCCCTAACGCGGTCGGGTGATTTATGGGACCCCCTTGACAGTTCGCTTTGAATAAGACTCCTCCAGCAAGGCCCAACATTGGTTTTACCATTTGCCTCACCACCACCTACTTTTCCCTTGGGAGTCGCTCTCTCGACGGTCATCTTTATTTAGCCCCCCCCCCGGGCCAGTGCTTCTCTAAGTGCTGGTTTGAACCGAGCTACCTGCGGGGCCACCTTGAGGCAACCCGAGGATTGGTTTTACTCGTAGCTAGTCTCATCCGGTGTTGCCCTGAGAACGAGATATGTGCAGCTCCTATCGGGATTGTCGGCACATCGGGCGACTTTGCTGGTCTTGTTTTATTGCTTTGTCGAAATGTCTTGTAGCCGGATTCGAGATCGATCGGGTCTTCCGGGAGAAGGAATATCCTTCGTTGATCGCGAGAGCTTATCATGGGCTAAGTTGGGACACCCCTGCAGGGTATAAACTTTCGAGAGCCGTGCCCGCGGTTATGTGGCAGATGGGAATTTGTTAATATCCGGTTGTAGTAAACTTGAAGCAAACTCTTCTTAAATACACCAACCGTGTGCGTAACCGTGAGTGTCTCTTTTCGGGGTTGATCGAGAGGAGAACACGGTTTCTGGGTTATGTTTGACGTAGGTAGGAGTTCAGGATCACTTCTTGGTCATTCTAGTTGACGACTGTTCCTTTGTTTCTCTTCCCGCTCTCATTTGCGTATGTTAGCCACCATATATGCTTAGCCGCTGCTGCAACCTCACCACTTTACCCCTTCCTTTCCCATTAAGCTTTGCTAGTCTTGATACCCATGGTAATGGGATTGCCGAGTCCTCGTGGCTCACAGTTTACTACACCACCAGTTGCAGGTAGAGGTTCGCGATGATCATGACGCGAGAGCGATATTTTCTTGTATTGGAGTTCTTCTTCTGCTTCTTCTTTGATCAGGGGATAGGTTCCAGGTCGGCAGCCTGGGCTAGCAGGGTGGATGTTGTTTGAGTTTCTGTTTATGTTTCATCCGTAGTCAGATGTTGTTCTTGTATATGATGTTGATGTATTCTTGTGGCATTTGTGCCTTATGTATGTATCCCCATCTATTATGTAATGTTGATGTAATGATATCCACCTTGCAAAAGCGTTTCAATATGCGGGTCTATCCTTGGTGGGACCTTGAGTTCCTTTTGGATAGGGTCGCATATTGGGCGTGTTCAAGTTGGTATCGAGCCTTGACCGACCCTAGGAGGCCCCTTGATTGATCGTGTAGTTTGGCCGTTGTCGAGTCTAGAAGAAAACTATTTTGAGTCTAGTTATATCGGAGTAGGAATTCTTTTACTCCTCTGCCCCTTCGCTACGGTGAGGAATCTTGGCGTAGGTGTTTTGAATTACTCCTCTTCCCGTTCAAATTTTTTCTTTAGGATCACGTGGTTAGTTTCGTGAGTTGTCCATCCTCTTTTGTCCGGTGCATCTCTCGTCAAGTCGACTCGAACCTCTTTGTCTTTGGGAGATCAATCCTCAGCTATTTTCGATCGATGTTGTTTCCCTTTCCGAAGTTGTCCTTGTTTTTCCCACCCGCCCTCCCTTCTTCTTCTCGGAACCGGAGCCCGTAATCGAGTATCCACCCTACTCGTGCGAAGTCTTTGCTTTCTTTCCTCAATGATTTCAACCGGTGTTTTCTCTTCATGATATTCGTCGGTTTCCCCTTCCAAGTTGCCTTTGTTTTTCCCGCCCTCCCACCCTCTTATTCCCGGAGTTCGAGTCTGTTTCGACCAACAATTTCATTCGTGTGGAGCCTCTTCAGTCTTCCCTCAATTATTTCAACCGGTGAATTCTCGTTTTGTTCGTCATTCTCCATCCCTTTTCTTTTTCCGGTGGATTCTATTCAAGTTTTTTCGAGTTGATCACATTCTTTTCCTTGGTTAAAGTGTTTTCCCTGCTCGTTCGCCTCTCGCCAGTTAATCATTCCGAGTTCGAAGACATCTCGGGAGATTAAATACGTGTTTCAATTAATTCGAGGTTGTCACCTCATTCAAATTTTTCAAGTGTTCCGGTGCATCATCTACCTCTTCAACAATCCTTTCCAACGGTGTTTTTCTTTTTAGTGGGCCCTAACCCACAGGTCTTTTCCCAGGATCTTACCTGACTCTTCTAATTTCCCCAGAGCTATTCCCAATTCTTTTCAAGTGTGACGTAAGAATGGATTCCATCAGTCAGATGCCTTTTCAAGATCAATTTCAAATCATTTCATTGTTGCCTCAACCTCTTCGCTTTTTCGTTCCCCCGGAGTGCCTTACCAATTTTGGTGGTGTTTCTCATCGTCTTTCTCAGCTTTGAAGATCGAAGAAGAGTTCCTCTTAAACCTTGTCTGTTCTCTCGAAGTTTCGTGGTTCTAGCTTCATGCTATCCTCTCGAATTATTCCATTTATCAGATATTGTTTTCTTACCCATACGGAGTATTTCAGGAGTTGATTTCTATTTCTTTTCACTAGAGGTCGTCATTCCAGAAGAATTCTTTTTCCTCACATTTCAGCTACCGTTATCCGATTATCCCGATGCTTCGTTCAAGTATTCTTCTATCAGTTCGCGATCTCTTTGTTCTCTTGCATTTTAATTCCCTCAAGTATCTTTGTGCTTTTCTAATTCTTCCCGGAGATTCATTCTCTTTTCTTCGTTCATTGTCATTTCTTACGGTGGTTCGTTGAAGATTTCTTTTCGGATTTTCATCATATCAATCCATTCCTTCTTTCAATCCTACCGGTGGTTCATGAAGACCTTCTCAAGTTTGCGATTTTTCACTTCTCAATCCTTTTTGTTTCAAGAAGAATAAGTATTATGCCAAATCCATTTCTTGTCATCAATTTAATTTGATGAAGGATAAGCATACAATAAATCTTATTCTTATTTCATCCAAGTGAGTAATCCCTTCCTTCGGAGTTTGTTCTTGATGAATAAATTCTAGTTCCAAGTGTTTTCATCTTTTCTTTTCCGAAGTTCAATTATTTCCTCGGCCATCTTGTCGGAACCTCCATCTAAATCACCGCAAGGTTTTAATCTTATTATTTTCAAGCTTCAATTCGATGTCATCATCCTTTTATTACCGGAGTTCTTCATGGTGGTTCGTCATGATTTAATTCATTCCTCAAGAGTTCATCAAGATTTTGTTGATGGAGTTCAAGTATCCTTCTCCTCCCGTCGTGAAGAGCAAATAATTCTTCATTTTCTTCTGAAGTGAAGTTTTACATTTTTCGTCATTCTCAGCTATTTAATCTTTTCCACTTGTGGTCGGCGATCAGCTCATAATTTTTAGATGTTTTTCATAAGTCCACAACAAGCTTATTCTTTCGTGGTTGATTTTCTAAACAACTCCGTTCAATCCTTCTTCTAAAGATGCTTTCAATTTCATTCGCGGCACAAGTTGTCATTTTCTTCTCCGTTCTTTTCATTCAACTCTTTCAATTCTCTCCGGAGGTTTTGTGTCATGTCTTCGTCAAGTATCATTCCATCCTCTCAAGCTCATGTTCTATTCTTTCCTTGTTCAACCGGTGTGCTGCCTAAATCCTTTCAGTCTTATTCGTTTCTTTTCTCTTCTAACCACTCCGGTTAGAACGAGTGCTTTCATAGTCTATCGGATTCCGTGAGCTTTCGATTCTCGTCATTCTCATCGTTCCTCTCTTCTTCTCGAGTGCTCTCGATTCTTTGCTTCTTATCTTGAGTTCTTGTTTCACCTCATCCCTTTTTCCCTTCCGTCTCGGTCCTAAGATCTCGGGACGAGATCTCTTGTTAGTGGAGGAGTGTTGTAACGCCCCAGATTCGATGCGCCAGGTGTCTCCCAGTTATTCGTCGTCGTTGCCATGTCATGTGCTTGCGTGTTGCACTTTGCCATGTCATCATCTGCATTTCATATCATGTCGTCATGTGCATTTCATTTTTCATACTGTTCGTCTCATGCATCCGAGCATTTTCCCCGTTGTCCGTTTTCCAATCCGGCACTCCTATGTCTCCCGGCGCCCCCTTTTACCTCTTTTCGTGTGCGGGTGTTAAACTTTCTCGGAATGACCCGAGGTTTGACAAGCGGCCTTGGTATAGCACCGGTAGACCGCCTGTCAAGTTTCAGATCATTTGGAGGTCGTTTGATACTCCAACGGTTAACCGGGTAACCGCAAAAGGCCTCTTCTCCTTGCAGCCCAACACCCCTTCCAAAGTGGCCCAAAACCCATCTAACTCCCCTCTATGCTCTCGGTCGTTCGATCACGATCGCGTGGCCGAAAACCGCACCTCATTTGGACACTCCTAGCTCCCTCTACCTATAAATACACCTCCCCCTCCGAATTTTCGGGTCCAAACCCTAGCCTCCTTCTACCTCCCGCCGCCGGACGCGTCCGTTCGCGCCGGACACGTCCGCCGCCGTCGCCTCCAGCCAACCCGTGTGCGACACGTGGCCTCCTGCGCCGTCCCCACCGCAGCGGCCCGCTGGGCTCGGCGCTGCCCGCCTAAACCCAGCAGCGCCGCCCGTCCGCCCGCGCCTCCGCGCGTCCTCCGCCGCCCCGCGCGGCCCCGCGCCGCTCCGCCTGATCGCCGCCTCGCCTACATGCTCGCCGCTGCCCCTCGGCCTCCCGCTGGCGCCGCCCAGCGCTCTGCCGCCGGCGGCCGCCGTCGCCACCCGTGGACTCCGCCTCCGCGCGTCGACCCCGCCGCCTCCGCTCGGAGCTCCCGCCGCCGACCAGTAGCGCGCCTCCGGCCCGCCCTTCTCCGGCCATCGCCGGTGCTTCTCCGGCGAGATCCGGTGGATCAGGATGAGATCCACCGGGATCTCAAGCAAACGCAGCGACCCGCGTCCCCGAATCCCTTCGTCCCGCACGTCTCCGTCCCGGGTTGACTTTCCGGAGTGGTATAAATCTGCTAAGTCCTCAGTTTTGCATGTTATTTGCTCATATTCATCATGCCATAACTCTCTGCATATTGCTCCGTTTCGTGCGTGTGATATGTCAAATTGTTCGTCTCGACGAGTACATCATTTCATCTCATTGCATCATTTTCATTTGAACTAATCTTCATGCCCTAAATGCTGTTGGAAGAGGGCTATGTGATGTTAGTTTCAGATTCTTATCAGAACATGCACTTTTGTCATTTTTGCCATGATTGATGTGTGCATCCTATGATCTTGAGTCCTACATGTGTTTTGTAATATGCCATGCCATCTTTACAGGGGTGTATGCCATGTATTTTTGTGATCTCTGTGGTGACTAGCACAAGCATGCAAACTAGGCTTCATGATGTTGCTGTTTTCAGCCCCTGTTTTGCTGATATTTTTATGCCATGTTAACTTGATGCTACCGAGAGATCCATGCTTATTTTGAGATACTTCAGTAAGGATGTTTTGAACATATGGTTATTATCTATCCATCCATGCCCTTGTTTGAAATTATGGAGTGCCATAGCTTGAGTCAATCGAGCTCTACTTTTGCTATGAAATGTTTCCTGGCAGATTGTTTACATGTTATTCAATTTTGCCAAGGTTGTTGTAGTTGATCCTTGCATGCTATGATGTTATTATTGCCATGTATAGCTTCTATGCCATGTTTTCTTACTGTTGGTTGCCTTGCCATGCCATGTATTGCTCTGTGGTGAGTGGTTCAAGCTCACCAACATGCCTACTTATTGTTGTTCCTGCCATGTATGAATCTGTAATATATCTTGCCATGTTTACATGGGTGCCATCATATCTTCTGATCCTTTTTGGCTTATGGTCAATAAGGGACTTTTGTTTTATGCAATTAGTAGATTCATGCCATGCCTTTGTTTGCCATGATAAGTTCCTGTAGCATGTTGTTTGATAGCTCTAAACATTGCAACCTGATGTTATTTTCTGCAAAGTCTGAACTGTTATTATTTGCAATCTTGCCATGTGTATTTGAGCATGTTTTAGTCATTTCTGGAGATAGCTCAGTGTTCATGTTTTGTCATGCTTTACCTGTACATCATGCCCATGCCTTTTGTTTTCATATTGAGGTGTTGTAGCATATTGTTTTGATACTTGCAATATGCCTACTTGTTGTTTTGGACGGATTGTTGCTATAACTTGTATAGTGTGTGTGTGTTGAACCGTTGCTCCGTTTTGAGTGTGCTCTATATGAAACTTGCTTGATTTGCATGTAGTTTCATATTATCATGTTGCATCCTTGTTTTGAGGTGTTTGCTTGATGTTTGGGTGCATTTTGCATCAATGCCATGTTTAACTTGTTTTGCTCATATCTTCTAGGCCGTAGCTCCGAATCTAATGAACTTTAGATGTAACTTGACTAGAATTTCGTGTAGATCATCGTGGTGCATCTTAACTTGCTGTTTAACAACTTGAACTTAAGGTTTAATCAGATCTGGACCAATTTCGAAATTTGCATATGAGGACTTACCGGAATTGTTATATGTTGTCCCCGGCCTCATTTAAACTTGCCTTGATGTGTTGTTCTTGTTGACATCATCTCTTGCCATGAGTAGCTTCATGTAGTCTTGTCATGCATCATACTTTGTTGTGCATCATGCCTTGTTCATGTGTGGTGTGTTTACCATGTTGTGTGCTTCTTCTTGTTAGTTCATGTTTCATTGCGATCGTGAGGATTCGTTCGTCTACGCTTGGTTCGTCTTCGAGGCTTCTTCTTATTCATGGACTCGTTCTTCTTCCTTGCTGGATTTCAGGCAAGATGACCGCTACCCTGAATCTCACTACTATCATTGCTATGCTAGTTGCTTCGTTCTATCGCTATGCTGCGCTACCTATTACCTGTTTATCAAGCCATCCCAAATTGCCATGTCAGCCTCTAACCTTTTGCACCCTTCCTAGCAAACCGTTGTTTGGCTATGTTACCGCTTTGCTCAGCCCCTCTTATAGCGTTGTTAGTTGCAGGTGAAGATGAAGTTTGTTCCTTGTTGGAAAACGAGATGTTGTTCCTTGTTGGAACATGTTTACTTGTTGGGATATCACAATATATCTTATATTATTAATGCATCTATATACTTGGTTAAGGGTGGAAGGCTCGGCCTTATGCCTGGTGTTTTGTTCCACTCTTGCCGCCCTAGTTTCCGTCATATCGGTATTATGTTCCCGGATTTTGCGTCCCTAACGCGGTCGGTGATTTATGGGACCCCTTGACAGTTCGCTTTGAATAAGACTCCTCCAGCAAGGCCCAACATTGGTTTTACCATTTGCCTCACCACCACCTACTTTTCCCTTGGGAGTCGCTCTCTCGAGGTCATCTTTATTAGCCCCCTCCCCGGGCGGTGCTTCTCTAAGTCTTTGGTTCGAACCGAGCTACTGCTTGGGCCACCTTGAGGCAACCCGAGGATTGGTTTTACTCGTAGCTAGTCTCATCCGGTGTTGCCACGAGAACGAGATATGTGCAGCTCCTATCGGGATTGTCGGCACATCGGGCGGCTTTGCTGGTCTTGTTTTATTCTTTGTCGAAATGTCTTGTAGCAGGATTCCGAGACTGATCGGGTCTTCCGGGAGAAGGAATATCCTTCGTTGATCGCGAGAGCTTATCATGGGCTAAGTTGGGACACCCCTACAGGTATAAACTTTCGAGAGCCGTGCCCGCGGTTATGTGGCAGATGGGAATTTGTTAATATCCGGTTGTAGTAAACTTGAAGCAAACTCTTCTTAAATACACCAACCGTGTGCGTAACTCGTGAGTGTCTCTTTTGGGGTTGATCGAGAGGAGAACACGGTTTCGGGTTATGTTTGGCGTAGGTAGGAGTTCAGGATCACTTCTTGGTCATTACTAGTTGACGACCGTTCCTTTGTTTCTCTTCCGCTCTCATTTGCGTATGTTAGCCACCATATATGCTTAGCGCTCTTTGCAACCTCACCACTTTACCCCTTCCTTTCCCATTAAGCTTTGCTAGTCTTGATACCCATGGTAATGGGATTGCTGAGTCCTCGTGGCTCACGATTTACTACACCACCAGTTGCATGTACAGGTTCGCGATGATCATGGCGAGAGCGATATTTGCTTGTATTGGAGTTCTTCTTACGCTTCTTCTTGATCGGGGGTAGGTTCGGTCGGCAGCACTGGGCTAGCGAGGTGGATGTTGTTTGAGTTTTGTTTATGTTTCATCCGTAGTCGGATGTTGTTCTTGTATATGATGTTGATGTATTCTTGTGGCATTTGTGCCTTACGTATGTATCCCCATCTATTATGTAATGTTGATGTAATGATATCCACCTTGCAAAAGCGTTTCAATATGCGGGTCTATCCTTGGTGGGACCTTCGAGTTCCTTTTGGATAGGGTCGCATATTGGGCGTGACACGGTGAAGCCTGCCCGACATCACAGCGGGCCACAAGAGGAGGGAGCAGGCAGTTCCGCCGTCGCTAGTTTAGGCGGCTGGAGCAGGAAGATCAGATATTGAAGAAGCACGGTGGCTAGAATCGTGTGTTCACTGACAAATCCTTGCGTAAACAAGTCAGCCTCGAAATCTGTGGCGCGTACAGCCCATTTGCTATTATTTTTATAATTTTACTCATTTTCTAATTCATAAGGAATTTATTGCAGCCCGTTTTCCATTGTTAGAATTGCCGGCCATTTTCGAGTCGATGCCGTGGTCAAAAATAAACTAAATATGTGGGAAATTTTTTCTTTGGGAGGCGAAATATTCTTAATCCAAAATTAATAGCCATATTAAAACAAATTTAAAAATAAGTTAGTACTATGTCATGTAAATCCAATGAAATCGTATTAGATATCAGTGAAGAACAAAATTCAAAAAAACTAATATCCCATTTGCTCGTCTTGAGCGATTTGCATCCCGATGGTCGGAGAAAACAAATAGGCCTAGCTTGGGTATTCTTCAAAAGAAATATTGGGCTACCTATTTTCCCAAAGAACTGGTGCATGAGCATTTAGCTTTATTTATTTATTTACTTATTTATGTTTAGGGACCATGAGCATGTACAGGCGGATTCATGTGAGGCGTCCCTTCCGATTAATTATGGGCTTCTCTATTGGGTCTTCATCGATGGGCTGCATGTTATCAACAAGTGGAAAATGTGTTCTGTACGAAAAATAGTATGAGCTACGTACGTTACGGGGCACTAGAGGATCGAACCGTGCAACGACTTCCAAAACATTGTGTTTTTCGTTCTAACAACACATTTATATTCAACCAACAGACGAAATATACTACTGATTGTACATTGAAAACAGCAGCAGCAACAACCAGGGCTGGGGGTGCAACAGAAGCAGTAAGCAGGCCAGAAGAGTGAAGACGCAGCTCTCTCTTCCAAACCAAACATCAGCCATCATTACAAAGGGCTGCAAAAAGAACAAGTGTATGCATCAAACTAAATAAAGATCCTACTACACCAAGTGTGCGCATCTAACTAACTAGCTCGGTTAGGCGTTACTATTTATTAATTTGTGGAGATTGGTGGCGGCTTGAACCAGATGGATGCTGACGCGGAAACTCCAGCCAGAGGTCGAAGTCGATACTTGCGACCCTCTCTCCTACTTTGGGCTGCGGGCGTGGCGGCACATATCAGGGTATGGTGCTTGCAGAGCGCATGGTACATTGTGTACACAGTTTTGCACGATGAACGAAACGCGCTACCATCATGATCCTTGCTGTCGCTTATCTCTGGTTAACGGATAATTCAGTCCGACAAGCGAGAGCGTGTGCCAAGGCTACTTACCAGCCTCGGTCCAAAATTCACGAAGGCCCGGAGAAGCTGGGATCTGCTCAAAGACCTTGCGGTGGCTGTGATTGTATTCCATGAAACAACACGTCCGATGCGTCTGACGATCATAAATCTTTCGCCGTCGTCGATCGAGCCAGAACCACCTGCAAGCTGCCATGCCGCTTTTCTTTCAAAGGTTACGGGATTAGGAAGGGTAGGGACACGGTGACCTACAACATCATATCAAGTTGAGTCAAATAAAAAGGGCTCTTGATTTAGTCAATCTTAAGAACAACATGTTATGAGCATGAATATTTTTTGATAAATGTTGGCGATAATATAAGCAAGCCATCATGATATCATAGGAATGTAACATACTGCTGTAACATCCATTTGTAGCGATATTGGAGTAGGCCAGCAATCGTCCAGCCATAGAAGGAGTCGACAGCGTAAATTAAGCCCTTGTGTTCAATGGCATCGAGAGAACCATGGACGATGTATGATCCTGCGATGGGCGTGCAGATTTATCCACTTACCGCGATGACACATCGGATAAGCGAGACCGCGGTTGAAGAACGCAATTAGCTTTGAAATCTTTATAATTCCCAGATCTTGTGGGCACTTGGCAGATTACAACCTTGAGCAAATCAAACTTGGTATCATGTTGGCTCTTGTAAGATTGAGTATTATGGGCGCGGTGCCAAAGCGATGTAGTGTTAATCGAAGGAAGGGGATCAATCGCCGGTGTAGACCTCCACGAGCATCCAGCTGCGCGACCGTCGGCGAGCACCATCAAGGCGTGTTCATGCCGACCCAAAGTACATACCGTTAATGTAGCTAAGGCTGGCGGGGATCGGATCGCGATGAAGGGGTTGATGCTCGCCACCCACGATCGTTATGCTGCGTGACCGCTGTTTACGAAGATCGGCGGCATCGGCAAGCAAGGAGCTGGCTTAAAAGCTCGGCATGAGGGCTTTGAGTAAGCGGTACAACCCGGCGAGCACGCAGCGGCGGCATAGTCTTGAGATTGTCCACACGCGAAACAATGAGCTTGATTACCTCTGTGGGGGGCGAATTCCAGCCACTCTTTCGGCGGACGCTGCTCGGTTCTGCCATTGTTAGTGCTTGGGTTTGGACGAGGGGGCGCCTTTAGCGGGGATGGAAGCTTGGACGAGATTATGTGCGGACAAAGATGGAGAAGCGAATATGTGCTGCGGGAAGTGGACAGGTGATGATGAATACAGCATGCCGCTTGACTTACGAGACACATACCAGCAGCGTAGGGTCATATCGATGCCAGACGACTTGCTTGAGTGATCGCAGTACTGGTACTCCCTACAGTACCTACTACAGTACTATGCCCTAGCTTGCTAGAGTAGAGTGGTAGAGTAGGACTCTACTCTACTACTAGCACCGGAGGAGTAGTATATTCTAATCTAAAATAGTTACAAACTTCGATGCCCGATCGTGGAACGACTACAAACCATGCTCAAAGACCGTGTCTACGTGGTGTTTGGACTTATATGCAAAAAAATTAGCAAGATGCTCGTGCATTGCACGTCACACCATCATCACCAATTCGGTTTTTTCTCTACTCCTACTCCTATAAAAGACTCAGTTGGTGATGATGGAGGCGAGGAGGCGTGTTCAGCCGGGCATGCAGCAGACGGCGCAGCACTATTCGATTTGTTATAAAAAAAGTACTTGTAGAGATAGAGACATAGGGAGGAGCACGAGGTAAGGCCTTATCTGTAAATGTGGAGAGAGGTGCGGGTATCTTTTGTAAAATTGTCATAGTTGGCTTTATATCCGTCAGATATACGGTCTATATTACAAGATGGCAGGCAAACCATCATCACCAACTCGGTTTTCTATAAGAGTAGATATATATATATATATATATATATATATATATATATATATATATAGAGAGAGAGAGAGAGAGAGAGACTAGGGAGTACTAGTAAGGACACCATCTCTTGCCGTGTGCTACTCCTGCGCTCCATTCGGTGACATAACATCCCCTACAGCCACTCCCTCCTGCGCTCCATTAGTGGTATTGTTGAAATCTGGGAGCGCACTCTCGCGATGGCAGCAGCCACGACTTCACCGACGACCTCAACGACATGGGCGACAACCTCAACGCCAACGGTGCTGCTCCCGTTGCACCGTATGTGTTTATGTCCTTCCTGTTCGAAAACGTGGTAGAATTCATGTTTCTACTCTGTATCCTACTACTATGCTAGTCCACATGATTAGTTTCATCTCTGTTATAGCCGTCATGATTTATTTTGTGCTTATTCGGATTAAATCTCGTAGTAACTTGCTCACATATTCAACTGGCGCAATGTCCCCTACAGCCACTCCCGTTTCATGGACGGCCTGGTCGATGCCTTCAAGGAGCCCTTTGTCCACTGCTATGAGTGCCCGATGCCGTTTTGTGGCTCGCCGGCGGACATGGTGCATCACCTCACGGATGCGTGCAGCGGTCACTGCTGGCCCTTGGCGGAGAACATCAAGTACGACACGTGCTACCGGTTCACCATGCCAGAGTCGCTGGAGGATCACCGCCGCCTGCTAGTATCGGAGGAGGATGACAGCGTCTTCCTCTTGATCGTGGGCACCGGCGAGGCCCGCGCGGGCCGCCGCCCCGTCTTTGTAGCGTGTGTCAGGGGCATCGCCGCTGACGCTGACGCTGACACGAGGCAGATGTACGGGTGCAAGGTCAATGTTACTACCCCTCCGGGTCACGTGGGCGCGAAACCGGCCTCATCGGACGAACTTGGAATCGAGGAGCTGGGACTATCCGCCAATGTGGACTTGGAAAACCCATGGCATCCGTTCTATCCTTTACCCGCCGACTCGGTGCAGGGGACTCAAGGAGGTTCACTGGACATACGCATTATCAAGTGCACTTAGAAAACATGTAGTGTGTGTGTGGGCGCTTATGGCCCGTGTCTTTGCCGCTTTTGATTACGTAATCTTGTCGTTAAACTTGAGTGGCTTTCGCGCAGTCCTTCCTTTGAACTGCTCCTCTCGGTGAGATGATGTAAGACACTTTGGGTTTCATTTGATAATGGAACCGGGGAGAACCTCCTGTTCTTCTAAAAAACATCGCATTATCAAGTTAAATGTTGATCATTAGTCTTCGCTCAATGTAATCCGCTGTCTAAGCATGTGGAGACTTCCATGCAGGATCTTGCTCTATTGGAGTATCGGCGCATGAATAAAAGTGTATCCGTTTATGGTTTAGTCTAGAATCTTCCATGTATGAATTTTTACTACTGATCTTGGTGAAAGACTTACGATGAACCATTTCTTACATCTCCTCTACCCCTTGCAAGTCATCTGATTTAATCCCTCCGTCTAGGTGTATAAGGGCATGGTTAATATTACTTAATAGTATAGCCAACTGTTGACTATAAGAAAGTGCCATGTCATCTGTAGCCAACATGTATAACAATCGATACTCAAAACTAATTCTTAAAGATCATTTCTTGCAAAGCACAATAAGTGTTATTTCTTCACAAGTTTTGGATGCAGGTTGAACAGTTGAGCGCTTTTGTTTGCAAAAGATACCTTTTATCTATTTCACCCGGATGTTTGTGAGCTCTAGAGATGAGATAATATCCGAAGAAACCTATCGATACCGTTACACATGAGATGACCCCACATCCTTTGTCAAAATAAACAACTCCCGATCAATACATTTCACTCTTGATTGCAGCATACGGGCACCTTACTACTATAGATTAGTACGACCAAAATTGAACTAACATTATATATAGTACGATAAATACTGATGCATGCCACCTAAAATTATATCATTCAAAACTATGTTCAAATACGAATCCAACGGTATAGTTTTTGTTGACATGCACTAACATTTTGTTAGTTAAATCTTCAGTGAAATTCAATGGGGGACTAATAAACCATGACCGATGTAGTACAAGTGTAGAAGGCGGCTCTGCACGGGAGTCTCACCTCTCACCCCGCTCGTGGCGCGGCAGTAAAGCCGTCATATCACAAAACCCAACCACTCCCAGTAATAAATGGCCTGGTAAAATAAGCGGACAAGCAACCATCACATCCCTCCGTCTTTTTGCATTTCATCTCTGCATTTACTTTCTCCGGTTCATCTCCGGCCTTTCGATCCTAGCTACTACTCCTAGGGCCAGTTCTTTTGGCGGCTTCCCAGCTTTTCCCACAAGACTAGTCACAGTGGAGAGTAACAATAAGGCGCCTCACTCATTTATTTGGGCTTCTAAACTACTACTCCGTCCTGGTTTATTCCTCACCATTGTAATTTGTGCTAAATTTTGACCAAAGATTTAAGCGATAAAATGTTACTCAAAACACTTAGGCGCGGTGCATCTAGGTGTGTAAGTCATCTTCTGAAAACCAAATAATCCGAAAACACTTAGGTGCGGTGCATTAACTTCTACCTCGTTTCTTGTTTCTTGACATATCAACCAATAAGAGATAAAGAGTGTGCATGCTTTTAATGACTTGAGATATCAAACACGACATGCAGTGGTTAGTTCATTGCATGCAATACTATTAATTAGCAAATAAACATTAACGTTTCTCGTTTTCTCCTCTTCCTTGGTTACGGTGCACAGAGAAATAACCACAGAGAAGGAAGCTAAAAGTAAACAATCAAACGAGCATTTTTGCATTTGTTTTGCATTGAATCGTTTCACAAGCTTGACTGGTGTTGTTTTTCCACTTTTACAAAAACCGCATCGTAATGTTCAAACGTGCATTTGCACGTACATAAGTAATAGTAGTACTCCCTCCGTCTAGGTGTACAAGTCTTCCCTCCTTATTGGTCACCGTGCACAACCAAAGATGACTTATTGACCTGGACGGAGGGAGTAGCACAGTCTGCAAACATATATCGAGAGAGACATGTAGTCCGATAGTTTATAGTAAAGTTTGTGCTATATGCACGTACTTGCAAAATGCGTAATAATACACAATGTTTCCAAACTTTCCCTTTTACATACTTAATTAAGGACGCTAAAAATTCCTAAACATTCGGGATTTATCATTTGCGTCCCAAAACTAATGAGATCACCTTACGAAACAAAAATTATACTCCTCCTAAAAGCCACGGCGCTCGCAGGAGCGCTTGCGGCGCGCCACGAGTACCCTGGTGCGCGCCCGTTTCCCAGCGCGCCGACACAACGCCTCTTCCTCAGCCTCGGAACTCGCCAGGTGATGATTGGCGGCTTGCGGCGGGCGAGAGCGATCTCACCGGTGTGGTGATCCGGCGCCAACAGGTACTCCTCCTGGCTGGAAGCGTGCACCCGGTCCACGTACCGCCAAGCGTAGATGAGGCGCTTGGGCCCGACTACACTCAGGGCGTCGGCACGGGCGTCCTCCGCCACCCTCACGGCCCTCGCACGAGCCTTCTGCCAAAGAACCAATTGCTTGACTCTCTCGGACGTGACATAGATCTCCCAGAAAGCTTGTTGCGCGGTGCGCTTCTCCTCGGCCTTCTTCTCCGCCTCTATTTTGGCGCGCTCTGCTGGAGGCAAAGCCTCCCACAAGGTGACATCCATTTCTTTCCAAAGCTCCTCAAGGCTGGGGGGGCTCGGCGGGCAGCACGGTGTTCTCCTCGTAGCGGGGAGCCGACGCGTACTCCGACGCACGTGCCAGCGAGATTGAGAACGCCGATGCGTCCACCTCGACGCGTCGCGGCAAGGAGCGGAACACCGACGCGTCCTCCTCGACTAGTGGCGGCGAGGAACGGAACAGCGACGCGTCGCGTCGCGGCGAGGAGCGGAACGCCGACGCATCCTCCTCGACTAGTGGCGGCGAGGAATGGAACGGCGACACGTCGTGGAGCGGCGAGGAGCGGAACACCGACACGTCCTCCTCGACTAGTGGCGGCGAGGAACGGAAAGGCGTCGCGTGACCGTCCGCGCTGTGCAGCGAGGGGCTCCTAGGGCTTGGGAGGGGAGATGCCATGGTGGTCGACGTGAGAAGGAGGGGAAGGAAATAGCGATGAACGTGAACGTGAGGGGGAGGAGATAGCGATGTCATGGGAGGTGCAGTATTTATAGCGAGCAATGGCACACCTGCGTAAGATATGGGTGAGCTGCATCGGCTTAGCTGCAGGTCGATTCGTCAGCGACATGTGGGCCAGTACACTGCTGATCCCGTATGTCAGTGACCCAATGCACCTGAAGTTAAGTAAAAGCTACGTGGGCATATTTGTTGGAGTAAATTACGAGGGAGCGAAGGGGTGGAAATATTGCTGGTCACAACGGATTGGATGAGTGTGGGGGGAGGAGAGTCATGCATGCAGATTTTTTCACACGGGGTGGAGTGGTGGGACCGCTGGAGGGAGAAGGAGAGTTTGGCAGGCATATTATTTCCACACATGGAGAGGAAAAGATTTGGAGATGAACGGGCTTCCTGCAGGTATGGGGAACGGTGCATAATAAGTCATCTTGCATGTCGGGCTAGGTATAGTCTCAAGTCATTAAAAACATACACGCCCCACACATGTTCATATTTCAAGGTGCACTAAATTATTGCATGCGATGATTAAGGCTGGACATCATGGTGGTATCTTGGCTGGTACACGGGAATAGCAAACATGCTGATGTGGCAAAGAATTAAAGAAGAGAGGGGGGTTAGACTAACTAGTGTTCATGCATGCATTGGTAAACACATTTTTTTGTGAAGAACGACAGCATTAGTTGAGTACTTTTTTAGACTTCAAAAACTATTCCACCGCCTCTACTATCTTGCTAAGAGTAGGTGAAATTTTTGAGTCGAGCCCTTTAAACTAGAAGGGAGGTAGTGGTACTCTAATATCTAGGTGTGTAAGTCATCTTACGAAAACCAAATAATCCCAAAACATGTAGGCGCGGTGCATTAACTTCTACCTCGTTTCTTGTTTCTTGACATATCAACCAATAAGAGATGAGGTGTGCATGCTTTTAATGACTGAGACTATCAAACATGACATGCGATGGTTAGTTCATTGCATGCAATAATATTTAATTAGCAAATAAACATTAATGTCTCTCGTTTTCCCCTCCTCCTTGGTCACGGTGCATAGCCTAAGATGACTTACTCACCTAGACGGAGGGAGTATCAACATTCACAATGTCAAATCAATATTTTACACTCATTATAAAAGCGTAGTTCTTATACTCATTATAATCAGTATTGTAGATATTGATATTTTAGTATAAACTTGGTGGTGGGATTTCATTGATGCTGTCAAAGCATGGAGGAAGCGGAGCTTAGGGCTTGCATTGCGGTCTCTACATAGGTATTTCTCTTCATAATCCTGTAATTTTAGAGACTAATTGCGCTTTTGTGGTAGCGTCTCTTGCATCGGGGACTATGACAGGTCTGCTATCGTGACTGAAGATGAAAGCGTTGAGCATCTCGAAGTTGATCAACAATCTTCAATTGTCAAAGATTAGTCGTTCGGCCAATAAGGTGGCACACTTAATCGCTAAGTATAGCTTTGACAATAGATTAGATGGTATTCTTGTAAATAACGTATCATACATGTGGTGAATATTGTATCGAATGAGTGTCTTGGTGTGGCTGGTTAATTAATATAAGGTGGTGTTTAAAAAAGTATATATTTGGTCAAACACTTTGCAAGCGGTTGTGGGAGTAAAAAGGACCAGAGGAGTATCATGCATGCGGAGTAGGCAAAAAATTGCTCATTTTAGCGGTCGAAGTCTCAAAAAGCGCGACGCGTGGGAGGAGAAGGTCGTGGGAGGCTTGACGGTTGGCGGAATTAAGTGAAGTTACATCCGCGCCCGGCATGGCGTGCGAACAAGCGAAGCTATACCGTCGGGCCTACGATATGAGTCTAGTAGACATGACATCTAGTGGGTCCCCATAGTTCTCGAGAACTCTTTGGGGCTTGCAGCCGTTTATCCACCGGGCAAGCCAGCAACCCCACGCCGTTCGCACGCCCTACTGTCCCGTCTTCTACCTCACAACAGTTCGCTCCTAGTCGTCCCGTCCTTTCACATTAGTTTGCTCCCGTTTTTTATGGGTACAACAGTTCAACTTCTCTAACCCTCCTCCAAAATCCATGGCCTCCCAAATCTCCATGGGCCGCTGAGTACCAGGTTAGAGCCATCACCGGCGATCAGTTCATCGTCATCTACACCGTGGATCCATAGCGGTGAAAGCATGGCTTGCTCGCTTCACGCATGTTCAACAATTCAACGGATGAGTGGGTATTTGGGCTAGATGTTGAGTACACCACAGTCTGGGGCGAGAGAAGGATCTAAAGGGCGAAGAGAGGAAGAAGCCCGCCGTGATCCAAGTTTGCGTACATAACGTTTGCTTGGTCTACCACATATGCCATGCCGGCGTTGAGTGCCAGGGTTTTAAGAACTTCCTCAAGGACAAAAGAGTGAAATTCGTTCTTGTAGGCTTTAAGAACGACAAAGAAGTCCTGTGTCGGATAGGTCTCGTTGTAGGCCAGCCCTTGATCTCGAAGGCAAGCTGGTGTCCTCCTCTCAACCTTCAATGCTGACCTGGCAGCAGCCATGATTGATCCTTCATCGCTAAAGCTGAAGAAACCTCATCACGAGTTTCATCATGCATGAGAGTCGAAGACATTAGATGAAGATCACATCACATGCGCAGCAATGGATGCCTACCTTTGTTTAAATATCTACATGGGTTGGATGAAAAGCGAGCCCAGTGTCGGTTCAAGCAAAGAAGCATCCGTGAAGAGGAAGAGGAAGAGGGGCGAGGGCGAAGTCGAGGGCGTGGACTCGGACTCGAGTAGGTGGCGATGCCGTCGCTCATGCTGGTTCTCTGCGGTGTCAAGCTGACTAGTTGCTTAGTTTATTTTCAAGGGTGTGTTGTCTTTGAGGCCCAAGAGAACTATGTTTATGTTCTTTCTCGTTATTTGAACTGTTTAGTACGTAGAGTAGTACTAGTACTATGTCTTACTACTGTTCTTCTTGCAGTTGGTACTACTGCTCGTACCTTCATGTTCCCACTGTACTTAATACATTCGTACTAGTAGTATAATTTGGGTCAGTCGATTTGTGAAACAAGTTCGACGGAGCGAAGGAAGAAGACGGCACAAGAGGTGGAAGAAGCCCTTCTAGCCATCCATGTTGCATCAAGCGGCTCACATGAGTCGGTGACCTAAGTGCTCCTTGATTGCAGGATCACGTGGCATTCAAGGTCTCGAAGGTAGATTCGCGCTTCACCGGTTTGCGGGCTCGGCGCATCGCGACCGGCTTCGCCGCGACAGCCACCATGCGCGCCTCCTCCGCGCGGGCGGAGACGACAATGACACGCTAGTTCCTCCTCGCCGGCGTCTTTGGAGCACGCGCTCGTCCTCCTCTTTATGCGTTGCGTGCATAGGCGCAGCTCCACCAGCTGCTCGCGTGCTTGGCAGCGGCGGCATGGCGAGGAGGAATGCGGGCGACATGAGCGGGCGAGCCTTGGCTTCATGGCACAGGGATGGCGGCGACATGGCGGTGATGGGCGAAATTGTTGGCGGAGCAGGTGGGCGCCGTCATGCGCAGCGGCGGCGGCATATTGATGAGTCGCGTATGGGAGCTTACTTTAGTTTTATATGAGGTTGGTCAAACTTAAAAAAAACCGTACTAGTACCGTAAACATTAGACTTAGGCAGCGCTTTTTTAAGTTAGTACCACAACCACGATCACGGAATCCTGTGCAAGCGCGTGAACCGCGGCCGCCGATCGATCGAGCAGTGCGTCACCGTGTCACGCTTCGAAGGACATCCACGAACCTTTTGTGTGTGTGAAAACAATCCTCAATATTACTCAACTTTTTTTTTCGGGAAAGTTCTTGCGCTGCAATATTTCCATATATTTGAATTTAGCTCCAGTTTGTGTTTATTTGGATTTGGGCGTTTTAGGTGCGCCCTAGTTTTTTAATACTTATTTTGTGTGTGTGACTGAGAGAGAGCGTGTGTATGTGTCCATATGTGTGTTGTGGCGGAAGGGCAATGTGGAGCGGTGTGCGTGTGATCTGAGACATAGAGAGGTGTGAATGTGCAAGCGATCATGCATGAGTGAGACATAGGCAGATGCCGATCGTTGTGTATACATGAGAAAACGGTCTTCTAGTTTACTTGTGTGTGTGTGTGTGTGAGAGAGAGAGAGGGAGAGAGAGAGGAGCATCCGTAACACAACAACCATCTCTCTCGATTCGCCCGTTCCTCGCACTATCGCATGCAACATATGCATCAACGCGCACATTTTGACACCCTTACTCGGCCCCTGCCCACCTCAAGGCCCGCGCAAACTCTTCATGAATACCCATTTCTCTCCTTAGGTTTGTTTTTGCTCAATATTTGACACACACACACACACGCACGCACGCACGCACACACACACACACATGCACGCACGCAGCACAACACACACACACACACTCCCCCGAGCACACAATTCATCCCCATCCAAGGTTATCTGGCGACCACTCTAAGCTTGTGCTTCTTTGCACCCCAACATGCACAACACCTCAATCTTCAAAGAGGGCATCGAGCAGATCGAAGGCGAAGACCACACAGCGCTAGAGAATGTGGGGTCATTTGGAAGCAGGGTGATGTGTGACGACGGTGACTGACTCCTCCCCACCTCTCTCTCTCTCTTGCACAAAATTACCAATCCCTCTCTCCCCGCACAAAATTGTCAATCCCTCAACCCATGAGATCCTTCCCTCTCGTCCATGTTTTTCCAGCTCTCTCATCAAACATGTTGTCTCTTCTCCTTCCACGTATCTGAGAATCACGTATATTACATGTCTCCATCTTTCTCACAGACCTAACTTCTTCCTCTCTCTTTCTCTCTCTCTCTCTCTCTCTCTCTCTCTCTGTGTGTGTGTGTGTGTGTGTCTCGTTAGGTTTGTCTCCTACTCCCTCGTCCACATACATACAATCTTTCCCGCCCTATCTGCTCCATCTTCAAAAGCTCTCTCTGCACGTTTCATTCACACAATGGGATGTGTCAAAATGTTGCTTCTATAATGGCTGATGTAGAGTTTTAGTTGTTTTTGTTGCATCCTAAAAAGTAATAACTATGAAATGCATTTAGATTCACATTTGACTGGGATTATGTGAGTTTGAGCATGTTGTGACGTACTATATACCTTGTATACATCTTGGGATTCGACAATGATTGTAACTATTGAATTGTATAGACCATTACATTCGAAGTCAATAGCCTAATATATTTATTTCACAATTTCAACAAATGATTAGTTCACTACAAACTAAGAAAACAAATGTGTACTCCTCCATTTTATTTAAGTCCACGTATTAGCATTGGTCAAAGTCAAGTTTTGTAAACTCTCGAAAGCTTATAACAAAAATATTAACATATACAATAACAAATAAATACCATTAGATTCATTATTGAATGTACTTCCACATCATACATATTTGTTATGGTAAATGTTTATATTTTTATATAAACTTGGTCAAACTTTAGGAAGTTTGACTTGGTCAAACCTAATATGCAGAGTTTACTACTACTACTCGCTAGTTGCTTAGCGAATCACTCAACCGCCACACGGGAGTCCGGTGTCACAAAATTTTGAGGTCGGGGGAAAATCTCCGTGACCCTGATTGAGCGGTGGGAAGTTACCATCATAGCCTTGAACAGGCCTACGTCGACGCTTGGTAGGGGCTGTTTTCGTAACTTCAGTTCACCCTACCCAGCCAGCCCCACCCGGCACCCGAGTAGTACACTGAATACTCCCCATTTTCTATCCCCACCATAAAATAGACTTCTCCACGGCACCGCAGCCTTCGTGCTCCTCCCTTTACATCGGCGCACTCGTCCACCGCGCATCTGCCTCATCGGCGACCTCAGACGCACGCTGCTGGAGCAGTCCACCGTCATCGTCGTGAAGGAGCCTCTTCCCGGCATCGTCTTCCACGGTCTCGGATCTTCTTCCGGAAGCCGGCGTAGCGCAGAAATACCACCGTCGTGGACAATGAAGCTGACTCCGTTGCCGACCATGACTCACGAGGCCGCCGTGACCATCGTTCTCCTCCTCGATTGGTAATGTGTGTATTGAATCACTTAGCGGTACATGTGCAGTTCAATTTTGTTCATACCTACCCTTCAATTTTCCTGGGTGCTATTGTTCCCGTAAAAGTAATTGGTTATAGCCTCCATTGTCCAACAGAATATCAGCTTGTAATTGTGCGTCGCTCTGTATCGCGTTGTGCTTGGGTAGGTTTTCATACGCAACCAGCGGTGTGGCAAATGATGGAAAGGTTTTAGAACTAGCAAGATGCCCATGTGTTGCGCATCAAGATGCATTTGTATGAGTAGTTTATCTTGTGGGAGAAAAGGATGAGCGAGGAAGGCCTTATTTGCAAATCTGGAGAGGGTATGGGTATCTTTTGCAAAATTCCCATTTGTTTCCTTCCTATCATCGGATATAAATCGGACGGCCTATATTGCAAGAAAAAAAAGTATAGAGAAAAAAAAGTAGACAGTAAAGGAAGTAGAGATAAATATTAAATATTAAATATTAAATAAATATAACCATAGAGAAGAGAGTAGAGATAGCAGAGACGTCGGGAAAGGATCGCGCTGTGAAAGCATGACCAGGCGTGCGCTAGTTTTGGCGCGCGACGTCCGGTGCTCTTTATAAAATCCAACGCCCTCCCACCGCTCTGTGCCTTGCCACCACTCTGTGCCTCGCCACCGCTCTCTCCCGCTCTTTTAGCCTCGCCGCCGCCCGCCACCATGCCGCGCGTCGCCGGAAACAGGGATACCGGCGGCGTCGCGCGCCCCGGCGGCTTCTCCGCCGAGATCCGGTTCGCGGGATGCGCCTCGGCCTCGGCAATTTCGACACCGCCACGAGGCCGCCCAGCGTCTGAGCGGCGGCGTGGCGCCTCGGTGGCCTCATAGAACATTGAACTTCCCCAGCGTGCCGGCGGGGAGCGGCGCGAGCTCAGCGCCTCTGCGCGGCTTAGCACCGGCGAGGATCGTCGCGACAACCGGGCGGGAGCACCGTCTCGGCATCGCCGAGATGGACAAAAAGCCATTGCGTTGTGGCGCCAACACTTCCGCAGGACATCATCAACGGCGCGAGTTCTACGCAAAGGAGGCGGAGAGGGATAAGAGGAGGCGGAGCGAGCCGCCTATCGCGAGGACAAGCGTGGCGGCGGACGCTCAATTCAACATGAGGCTAGGAGCAGCGTCGCCACAGGAATCCGGCGGCGATCGGTATCTTCACGCCTACTGTCGGGCGTCGGAGGAGGACATCACCGAGGAGCAGTCGGATGGCGAGGAGTAGTTGAATTATCTTTTTGTATCTATCTATGCTGAGAACTATCCTCTACTCTCTAGTATCTACTTCTCGATCTCAGCCTTTAAGCGCTTTTTAAAGCGCCCGCGTGTTGCGATTCTGTTGGAGATGCTCTAACATGGCAGGCAGAGTGCTTTAATGTTGCCCACAAGATGCGTGAGTATTACTAGTAGTATTTTTCTTGCCATGTTGAGATTTTGAAACCACAGTGTGAACATGCAGAGGAGCAATGAAGACCAAACACGGGATATTGGGACATCTTCAAGGGCGTGGCAAGTTAAAGAGGAGCTGCACGAACCTGTAAGCGAGCTTTGGTAAGTAACACCCTTTCAATTACTTTTGCTTAGCCTCGTGTTCTTGATGTGTATATGTTGTAGTTTACATTTCTCTTAAGCGTGGTGTTCTTGATGTGTAATAAGAAGAGTCTTAATCGTCCTAATGCTTTCATTTTTAACTTGATGTAGGAAGTGGGTGTTCTCACCTTGTAGTCTATTTTATATTTCTTTTCCTTTTGAATTCACTTCTCCGAGTTACATTTATCGGCTTCTACTAAATGGATCTAGGTTTCTCGAGTATTGATCTAAAAAAGTAACTTCATGTCGGGATGCAGTTCTGCGAGGAGGAAGTATGGTCAACCTCGAGATCATGTTTCCAAAATGAGGCTGGATTACACACAAGGTGCCAGTTCCCTAATGATGTTGGATTAGACACAAGGTGCAAATTCCCAGATGATGTTGGATTACACACAAGCCAGGTGGAGTCGTCGGCTATTCATGTCCTCGTGGCATTAGTAAAGGATGAAAGAAAGCGTGCAGCAGTCCTTGAGAATGTAGCTGAGTTCCTGAAGAAGCGAAAAGAGCAATCAGATGCTCTCTTCACCCAAGCCAAAGAAGAGATGGAAGAAGCCAAAAATAAGCTAGCGAGGCGAGAGCAGGCTAGGCGTCTCCTGCTATCTAAAACTGTTGTCAATACAAAATTTCCTTCATAATAGCTAGGTTCAAATGTTTATCCAGTCGGCATGCTGTTGTGATGTCGTGCATCTACTGATGTGGCACAAAATGTTTTTTGGGTCATGTAATAACAACAATTACTTTCCAAACAATAACAGACGAAGCATTGGACATGGTATAGTTCACGCGCAAGCCCGACATTCCAAGTTCAACTTCCACATCAAACTCATGTTCACAGATATCTGCACATTCATACATAATGTCCACAACCATGATTCACTTCAAAGCCAAAAAAATGTGAGGAGAGTTATAAATAAAGAAAAACCTCTACTAGTTCCTGCTACCAGTGCGAGCACAACAAGTCAAGACCATGCGTAAATTAATTATATTTTAGTCATTTTTTGTGTTCTAAAATGCCTGCCGGCTCATGGAAGGGCGTGTTGCCCGGCACTGCGCTGGATTCAATGAAGGCAGGCGGGGCAGTCTTAAGCTGGTTGCACGTGGCGAGGAGGCGTGCTCGGCCGGGACTGCAGCGAGTGCGGCCCTCTTGGCCGGCGCGCCGGTTCAATGCCTGCGCTATGAGAGGTCGCGTCGTGTCAGAGCAATCACTCCCTCCAGTCCTTTTTTGTTTGGGTATAACAAAATCTCGTTTTCCATTCACATTTTACAAGTAAAATTCATGGACAAACTTTGACCCAAAATACGATGGGGACTAGTAAACCAGAATGGAGGTAGTAGTTTTTTAATCAAAGAAGGGTTTCCCCTTCCGATTCTTTGAAAACCAGCATCTAAATCTAAACCATAGTATTTGCCCTAGAACTACCAGGTTCAACATCTCGTAACATAAACCCATACAACCATCGCCAAGGAGGTGCGTAGTACTATGAATTCCATTTTCGCTCCATACCAATCGTTCTAAAACTACTTACTACTTATAGCGTGCCATTTAAAATCGGAACTCTTAACCCGCTAAAAAGCGATATTTTAAGCGTGGCTACTCGATGCGTGGCTGGCTGGCGAGCCACCGCGCTCAAGTCGTTCACTGTGGTCCCGACCATCAACTCCTACAAAGGTGCTCCACCACGTACCGGTACCCATGAATGCAACAATCATGCACCTAGGGTTTTAGGGTTTATTTGTTAACGTCGCCTTTACGTAACACTCATGTGTGCGAGACAGCGAGAGCCCATTGCGTCGTCGCCTCTTCTCTTCGTATATGTACTCCACCGTTTATGCGGTGTCCAAAAATTATAATAACTACTAGCAATGTGCCAATGCGTTGCCACACGATCAAAGTAGATTAATACATATTCACCGATTTGATAGAAAAAAAGTCTAGTTTTGAAATCGTATATCACTAAAAATATGTTATGTTTCACTCAAAATATATTCCTTTGGCGGTTTTGATGAGATAAGGGAGGCATGTTGTTGGTTTCAAGATTAGAAGTGGTATATGTCTAATTTCTACTCTTACTAGCAAGATGCCCGTGTGTTGCGGAACATCAAAATCTTGTGGGAGAAAAGGATGAGCGAGGAAGGCCTTATCTGCAAATGTGGTGAAGAGTGTGGGTAAATTGCCATATTTTCCTTCCTATCCGTCGAGATATAAATCGGACGACCTACATTGCAGGATGGCAGGCCCACCATCATCACCAACTCTATTTTTATCCCTACTCTTATAAAAGCATTGTCGGTGATGATCGTGTACTGCCATCCTGCAATATAGGCCGTCCGATCTATATCTGACGGATAGGAAGAAACTATGGCAATTTTGCAAAAGATACCACACCCTCTCCACATTTGCAAATAAGGTCTTCCTCGTTCATCCTTTTCCCCACAAGATAAACTACTCATACAAATGCATCTTGATGTTCCGTACAGCATGGCATCTTGCTAGTTGTTGCAAAAAGCCCATGTGTGTGTGAGAGAGAGGGAGAGTGGAGGAGGACGGAGTGCATGTGTGACAAAGACACAAGTAGTGTGTGTGCGATAGGTATCAACTTAAAATGAGGCGATAGTGTGTGTGTGCACGATCAAGAGGGCGTGTCTCAAGAAGGGAAGAAAAAGCTACATAGATACAAGGAGCAGAGAGAGACATGTATGCGATGGTGGAAGCATGAGTGTGCGGGTGTATAAACCTATCTAGAGGCTAGCTAGTCGATAAATGCTTGTGAGAGAAATACTGAGTCGGGGTGCTGGCGAGAGTTTTGTGTGTGTGAGAGAGAGGCGGTGAGTCGGGAAGGGGGTGGAAGCAGGAGTTGTGTGTGTGTGTGTGAGAGAGAGAGAGAGGAGGCGGTAGTCGGGGTTGTCGATCGGTGTCGATGCAGGATGGAGATGGAAAGGAGACCGCAACAAATGTTGTGTCTCTGGAGAGAGAGAGAGAGAGTAATTTTAGTGGTATGAGTCATATGTAGAGACATATAGGGTGTGTGAGAGAATCCCATAGAGAGAAAGACAAAGTGAAAGGCAGTGGAGACTGTGTGTGTGGCGGTGAAAAAGAAAGCTTAGGTGCGAGTGATACAGGAGAACAGTAGAGGCGTGAGAGATAATGAAAACCGTGTAATGTATAATGATAGGGAGAGTGTGACACTTCTCAAGGGAGGCGTCGAGAGACCATGTTTGCGAGGATAGGAGAAACATGAAGTGGCGTCTTGGTGAGCTGGAGAAAGAGAGTGATAGCTACGAAGGAGCATGCATGCGAGAGAGATGGGCGTGAAAGGAGTGAACAAAAAGGGTTCAAATATTTGAATTGAGATGATGATACATGTAATCCATACTCGAACCAAAATTGATCTATCAAACATGCATACTCATATGAATTCACACACATCTATGTTATTTAATATGTAGATATTACTGATCCATACATTTTAGTAGAACATAATTTGGTTAATTTTTTGAATTCAACCTTAAGATTTGAGATCGTTGTATTTGTAAATCATATTATACATATAAAGGAGCAGAATTCTTTGTTGTGCTTTTGAAAGTATATATAAAAAATGATGTATATAGAATGTAATTCCAATTGAAAATGGATCCCTTGAAAAAATAGTAGAATACAAGCGGGATTCAAATTGAGTTTGCACGATGGCGTGCCTTTGTGCAAAATTTGAGCAAGCGGGGAAAGTCGCGATAACCGCCGAAACCAAAATCTGCGAGATGGAAATCACTACGCCTATCCTGCGCGCATAAAGCCTATCTGCTGGATTTCTATAGGTTTCGATAGGGGTAGGTTTGTAATTTCACCCAAGCGTGGCGTAACCGCCTCTCACCCGGATTCATACGGTGGGCGCCAAAACACAGTGTGCCCTCGGCGAAATCGACTCCTCCCGATTCATATTCATACGGTGGGCGCCAAAAACAAACTCTAAATCGGCAAATATTGGTGTATCTGAGATTACCGTCCTATCCCCAACCGACTAATGTTGCTGTGATGTAGTAGAAATTTGAAGCAGGGGCTAAGTTTGTAAATTTCCTCGCATTTGAGACAAGCGCCCGACTACATGGTTCCCCCTTCCTCTCTACCTCCCTTTTCCCCATTCGTACTCCGTGGGTGCCAAAACACCCTCTCCACCCCACCCTCCTCCGTCCTTGCCGTCCGCCACCCCATCCACCGCCGTCCTCCTCCACCATGCGGAGCTGATACCCAGCCCGCCGTCCATTACAAGAGATTGACCTCTCTCATCCACGCCTTCGGACCGGGATCCTTGCATCCCGTCCTCTCGCTTCATCCCCGCCGTCTTCCACCTTGCCGGCGCCGCTCCTATGACCGTCTCGTCCACCGCGCCCTGCCGCCACCGTCTACCCTCCTAGATCTGCTTCCACGCCGCCAACAGCCATCGCTGCCGCAGCACCATAAAATTCTCACCAGATGCATACACGGCACCGCACCAGAGGCGGTACTCTTTCGTATCTGCTCAACTTATTTATCGCAGCAATAAAATAGATCGCCACTGCTTTACTCTGATTTCTTGTCTTGGTTGCGAAGTTGCCTTTGTCCGGTTTGCACCTTCAGATCCGCCATGGCACGCTCAACACTATACTCCCAATGCTTATGGTTTTCCCCTTTTATATTCCACACTAGTTAAATCACAGTAGACTAAATTTCAAAATTGGGTCAGTCGATTTTTCAGAGCTCGCCGGAGTTCGCCGGTGCGATCCAAGGGGCTCGGGTGGTTGTGGGGCCTCGCCGAACGAAGAAAACTCGATGCGGGTGGGGGTGGGGGTGGCGGAGGAACACAGGCGGTGGGGGCCGGTGGTCCGGCCGGCGGCCCGTGCGGTGTTCTGTATGGGAAGAATCACAGACGAGGAAGAAGAAGGGTTAGGAGACGTAGGATCTTCATCCAACCGCCTGAAATGGTCGAGAGACAGCTGGGAGTTGCATTCTTAATGCGCTCTGGTTCATCATGTGTGGGCACTGCGCAACCAACATTTTATTATCCAAAATCTGCTTGCTCTTCTTTACCATGTTCGATAGAGTTGTGACACAAAACGTAGGACCGACTCCAGCAGACTGTACCCATACTTCACTGGCCACACCACTAGCTCCACCACACAGGACCTGCACTCCAGCAAAAGGTATACCGACTTCATTTGCCATATTACCAGCTGTTCCACAGAAAAATCCCACTCCAGCAAAAAGTACAGCAAGTCCAGCGGCCGAAGACCTATCCCAGCTGCAGAGACGGCCAATTCCTGCAGATTGGAACCCCATTCCATTTATTCCCATTTTAAAAGACAATGCTTTTAATGTTGTTAGGGACTACGTGCATATATTCCCATCATGGGAAGATTATTGTGAAGACAAACACCATCTTCACATCTTCCTATCCAACTTACGTGTAAGTGCTATTATTCATGGTTATTATTTTCCTGTTTTCTGCTGATTGAACACATCAATGATTTACATTACATTGTTGTAACTAGGCGAGGTTAAATCTGGATAGTCATGACGAGGAAAGCTTGCTTGTGCTTTTCAAGGAAGCATTGCAGCAGTATCGGTGTTACCTGAGGAAATCACACTTTGGTGGCAAATCTATAAATGAATTTCGGTGAAGTCTCTGTGCTAAATTTAGAAGACATTGAATGGAAAAACATTGTTATGCTTTGGTCTTGTTCCCGGGATGAGGTCTTGTCTATGAAATCACATGACAATTTGAACTTCTACTTTTCCGCATGTGCCTTACGGATCTTGTTTGCGGAAATCTGCTCGAAGAAGAATTCGGTTTGAAAAGAATGACGAGGATATCATAAATATGCTTCCCGCTGCTTTGCTCTTGTTAGTACTGTTGTCGTGTATCCTTGTACTTGCATACATACTGGTTCATTATGTGACAGCAGTATGCATGATAGCTTGCTTATCAATTGTTAGCTCCAAATTCTCGGTATCCAATGCCAATGTTTTTAGCTCTGCATTGTTCTTGTAAGTACATGCTGTCCTTTATCGATGTACTTATAATGACAGGTAGTTGTTCATGTACCATCACTTTGCAGCTTATTTTCCTTTGCCCTCCATTTTCTACACATCGGATCTATATTTACTCTTACCATAAGGTTGGTCTTGAAGAAGTTTAGCTGTGCATTGCTCTTGGTTGTACCTTTTTCTGTATCGCTACACTTACATTTATAGCTACTTGGTTATGTAGCATCACTCTTCATCTTATCTTAAATATTCTCCATTTTTCGTATATTATCACATCTATATTTACTCTTAACAAAATGTAGAATAAAGGCAATGCTTATGAATAAGATTCTGTGGTAAACTTCTTGAATTGCCCCCCATCGGCATGGACAAGGCCTTTATGAGCCTGACTTCACCAATAATGTAAGTTTGTCCATCTCAAGCCTTCAAACTTTGTTGTATATATTTGGTTAGGCATGGTGCAACAGCTGTTTATTTTTGGTGTTTGCATCAAATTGCATGTTTAAAGTTTATTATGTACTCCTCCGTTCCAAAATAGATGACCCAATTTTGTCTTTGAAGTTAGTATAAAGTTGGGTCATCTATTTAGAAACAGGAGTATTCATAAACAAAAGTTTGTCCTTTCTCAATTTAAGTTTTCAGTTGTACAACCAAGTTCCTTATTCATACCATGTAAATTAAAGTATCTGAGCAAGTGATCTTCTTTTGCACTCCATGTATGCTTACATTCTTCATCCGTAATCCGGTGGTGTGGTGAACCTACCCACTACAGCACAATGTCATATTCGCAATGTCTTAACTATGAACAATGTCATATCATTCTACTACTCCCTCCGTCCGAAAATACTTGTCATTGAAATGGATGTATCTAGATGTATTTTAGTTCTAGACACATCCATTTTGATGACAAATAATTCGAACGGAGGGAGTATATATAAACCGTCTCTTTATTTGCCAATCTGAAATGGGATAAATTTGACACACTAACCATTGATACTTATGAGTTCTTGATCGTAATCCGGTGGTGTCGTGAAGCTGCCAACTCCTTCACAATGTCATTTCCTGCCATGTCTTGACCTGAACAATACCATATTGTGTTAATGCAATTTTAAACTGTGTCACTTTATTAAATCGATAAGAAATGTGATGAATTGTCAACCTTGATACTTTTATGTGCAAAACCTGTCATCATGCGCTTGTTTATCTTTGAGTGAGGAAGATTTAAGTGTTGAACAAGCGCAATCTCATCATCTTGCTCAGCTGCTTGCTTGCTGCAGCTCCCAATGAGGCTAACCTTTCTTGAACTCTATTGAAGTCTTTGTCGATTTTGTATATTATTTTGTCGGCGTGTTTATTTGCCTTTGGTGGCGATCTTTGATGCCCGATGTATGTAATCTCTTCTGCTTGTGCTTTATTATCATAGTGGCGAACTTTGATGCCCGTGGATGTAATATGCTGTAATTTATTTATTGTATAGTCTAGGTTTTTCTTATTCACGATGCTGCGGTTATTTTCTTGTCTTCGCGATAAACCGGCCAAACCGTAAAATTACGGTACATAATCGGGTCGTCATGCAATCACGATGTAGGTTGGGCCATAAACGTGCCGAACAGCTAACGGGACGGCAGCAGCCCGAAATGAACTCCGGCCCATGATTGTGTGAATCAAATCACGGGCTTTTAACAGGCCAAAATTGTCTCGGTCCTTGTTTGGCCCAATCGGATATCATTGCGGAGCAGGCGGATGCAAAACGGGCCGTAGTTAGGCCCAACTATATGACGGGCATTTAACAGGCCGAAATTAATATAGGGCCAAAATGTTAAATGGGTCCTTAAGTGGCCAAAACTAATGTCAGGACGAATTACTAAGTGGGCCTCTAGCAAGTGGGCCCAAAAGCATAGTGTCCAGTTGACGGGCCGAGTCTGATATGGGCCATAATTGAGCCCATAGCCTCTTAAAGGTCGGACTGATCGGGCGTAATATGGCCCGAGCGTGGTAGGATTTTAACGGGCGGATCTCATATGGGCCACTATTAGGCCGGGCGTGGCAGGCCATTAATGGACGGATCAAATATGGGCGGCATTTGGCCCAAAACATGGCAGCCGGTTAATGGGCGACCTACTAGGGCCCTCAAATTCTTGTGGGCCTACAATTTGGGCCGGCCCGTTAATGTCGGCGAAATCTCGTGGGCCTTTAGCGGGCGGCCCATTATGATCCACAAGAATCTTGTGGGCCTTTACAGGCGGCCCATTATGGCAAACAAAAATCTTGTGGGCCTTTACAGGCGGCCCATTATGGCCCGCAAAATCTTGTGGGTGGTTAGCTGGGCCAGCCCATTATGGCCCATAAAATCTTGTGGGCCTTTAGTTGGGCGGCCCATTATGGTCTGCAAAATCTTGTGGGCCTTTAGTTGGGCGGCCCATTTAAACTTGATGGGCGGTCCACGTGTCAACATATCATAGGCGCGTCTCGCCCATTGGATGAGTGACTTTTGTGCGGTAGCGGACGACACGTGTCTCCTCCGCCAATGATGATTTTACGTGGAAAATCCCCATTGGTCGGGGCTGTTAGCGGGTTATCGGATCAAAACCCGACCCGATAGCTTAACGGCGTTCCGTTACGGTGGATGCCGCGTGTCGGTCACCCTTGGCGAAAGCACTTACGTGACGCACGATTTATCGTCATGGAAGTGGACACTTCCGTGATGATAATTTTGGTAATGTCATGGAACACTTCTCGACAACCAGGTATGACTATCTTGATTACATCATAAATTTGTCATGGATGTACATGCATGATAAAAACGCGACCTACTGTGACAAACACGTATCATCACGGAAGTGTATTTTTTTTGTAGTGCACCACAATAGGAGGCAACTAATATGGAGAGGATCGAACCCTAAGCTGATCCTTAGCCACACACAAACACAAGAACACCTCAACCTCAGAATGCTGTTCTTCCCCTTGTACTGTTCATCATCAGCCCAAGAGGCAATCCACCACCACACACTGGAGTAGGGTATTACACCGCAATGTTGGCCTGAACCAGTATAAATCTCTATGTCCCTTGTGTTGCGAGTTCGTTGAGTTCGTCCGTGAGATCTTAGCGAGCCTAGGGCGTGGATTGGTAGGAGGGAGAGATCTTCGTGCGCACCCCAGAGTTCGAACCTTAAGGGTTTTGCCGGAACCCGAGATCCGACATTTGGCACGCCGGGTAGGGGTGCGCCGTAGCTCCTCTTCCGCCAATCTACGCTCCGCCGCCACCGCACTTCGCCCTCATGGCAGGCGCCCCGCTACCGACTCCAACAGCCGGTGCTGATGATGGGGCCAGGGGGCTCCGGGCCCTGGCCCCCGCCCTGCGGCAGGTGCGATGGCCGCCCAAGTCCAAGCCGGAGATGCCACCGCGCTATGACGGCGCGGCGGACCTGTCGGCTTTCCTGCTGGCGTACGAGGAGGACGTCCTCGAGGCCGGGGGCGACGACAAGGTCATGGCCAACTGGCTCCCCATGGCCCTCGCCGACGAGCCACGTGCCTGGCTGCTCAACTTCCCCTGGTCCACGGTGGCATCCTGGGAGGAGCTGCACGACCTCTTCACTGCGTGCTACGCGGCACCGGCACATCACGCGGTCGCGGCCCTGCTTGGTGGCGCTCAAGCGCCGCCTTTAGATTGCCACGTCAAGCCGTTTGAGCGCCGCCTTCAGATCGCCACGTCAAGCCGTTTCTCTATCAGATCGGTGCTGCCTCCAAGCGCTCGAGGGCTCCGCCTGGCTGGACTGCACCTGAAGCCGACCTCACCTTCGGCTCAGAAGACCACCCCGACTCCACCGCCAGCTCGAGCATGCTCCCAATGCTCTGCACTCCCACCATCTGCAACGTGGCTGTTACCAAGACCCTCATTGACAGCGGCGCCGGCCTCAACTTGCTCTCCGTGGAGGCCTTTAGCCTTCTTCACGTGCCGCTCGAGCGGCTCAACCTCAGCAAGCCCTTCTCAGGAGTTGGTGGCGGCACTGCCTGCTCCCTGGGGAAAATCCGCCTCCCATACACCTTCGGCACGCGCGACAACTACCGCACCGAGATGGTCGACTTCGACATCACCCGCATTGGCCTCCCGTACAATGCCATTCTCGGGTACCCAGCTCTGGCCCAGTTCATGGCGGCAACTCATCCGGCCTACAACCTCATGAAGATGCCTGGAAGCAAAGGTGTCCTCACCATCAAGGGGGACGCCAAGGAGGCCCTAGTGGCGCTCAAGATCGCCCTCAAGACCGCAGGGGCGATGCAGTTTGCCGACGCGGGCACCTCCGAGCCCAAGGGAGCCGCACCAACCAAGAAGAAGTTGTTGTTCACACAAGACAAGGCAGAAACCAAGCAGGTGCCAGTCAACGAGGACGGGTCCTCAGGAGCCACCTTTACCATAGGTGCCGGCCTCGACCCAAGCCAAGAGGAAGCGTTGGTGAAGTTCTTGCGTGCAAACAAGGATATATTCGCGTGGGAGCCCAATCAGCTAGTGGGGGTCCCAAGAGAGGTTATTCAGCATCACTTAAGGGTATGCCCCAATGTGCGCCCTGTGAAGCATCGGGCGAGACGGTAGTCCACGGAGAAGAAGGCCTTCATCATCCAAGAGACCCGCAAGTTGGAGGCGGCGGGTGCCATTCGCGAGGTTCGGTACCCCGAATGGCTGGCGAACCCCGTCGTAGTGCCGAAGAAAGGCGGGAAGGAGCGAATGTGCGTCGACTTCACCAACCTGAACAAGGCCTGCCCCCAAGATCCATTCCCAGTCCCACGCATCGATCAGATCGTTGACTCCACCGCCGAGTGCGACCTGCTGTGCTTCCTGGATGCGTTCTCGGGGTATCACTAGATCAAGATGGCGGTAGAAGATGTAGAGAAGACAACCTTCCTGACCCCGTGTGGGGTGTACTGCTACACCTGCATGCCCTTCGGACTGCGCAACACAGGCGCAACCTTTCAACGGCTGATGCACATCGCCTTAGGGTGGCAGCTCGGGAGAAACACGGAGGCCTATATCGACGACATTGTGGTGAAGTCTCGGGAGGCAAGGACCTTGATCCAAGACCTGGAGGAGACCTTCGCGAGCCTGCGCCAGGTGAACTTGTGGTTTAACCCGGAGAAATGTGTGTTTGGTGTCCCTTCCGGAAAGTTGTTGGGGTTCCTCGTGTCCCACAAAGGGATCGAGGCGAACCCAGAGAAGATCAAAGCCATTGACGACATGAGCCCACCGCAGACCCTTAAAGAAATACAGAAGCTGGCTGGTCGGGTATCTGCGTTGGGACGCTTCATCTCCAAGTTGGGAGAGCACACCCTACCCTTCTTCAAGCTGACGAAGAAGAAGGGCCCATTCGAGTGTACCCCGGAGGCCGACCAAGCTTTTCAAGACCTCAAGATATACCTGACTAGCCCTCCGGTGATGGTGGCGCCTCGACCTCTCGAACCTCTAGTACTCTACCTTGCCACCACCCCGTACTCCGCCAGTGCGGCGCTGGTGGCGTTCAGGAAGAGCACCCGGCCAAGGACACGCCATGCCAAGCTACACCGCCAGCTGAGGCGACACCAGATCAGGAAGACGCCGCAAGAGCTGCGGCAGAGCCAGCAGGAGAACAAGCTCGGTAGGACAAAGTTGCCAAGACCCCGGCAAGCGACCAGGCGTCTGGAGTCCCACCACCTCAGGAGGCGCTCCAGCCTCTGCAAGGCACGAGCCTCACCAGCACGCCAGCTCTCGTCGAGCACCCAGTGTATTTTGTCAGCACGGTGCTGCGGGACGTGAGGGCACGATATCCCATGCGTTAGAAGCTCTTGCTCGCGCTCTTGGTGGCCTCGCGGAAGTTGCGGCACTACTTCCAGGGACACCCCATCAAGGTCGTCTCAGCCTACCCGCTGGAGAGGGTGCTCAGAAGCCCCAACTCTACTGAAAGGGTCGCTGAGTGGAACATCGAGCTGCAGGCTTTCCAGTTGGAGTTCAGCACTACCAGGGTCATCAAGGGAGCCACCGCGCTTGCTGATTTCATGGCAGAATGGACGGATGCCCCAGCGCTTGAAGTAGGCGAGGACCGGTCCACCTCGCTAGGGAGTGAAGCGCCGGACGGCTGGGTCATGTATTTCGATGGCGCCTTCATGCACCATGGTGCAGGGGCTGGAGCGGTACTCATCTCGCCTACCTAGGACAAGCTCTACTACGCCATGCAGCTCTGCTTCCAGCAGGGCGAGAAGGTCTCCAACAACATCGCAGAATACGAAGGCCTCATAGCTGGCCTGAAGGCCGCGGCAGCCCTGGGAGTGAAGCGCCTAACCGTTAAAGGTGACTCGCAGCTCCTCGTCAACTTCTCTAACAAGGTATACGAGCTGAAGGACGAGCACATGGAGGCATAGCTCACGGAGGTGCACAAGATGGAGAAGCAGTTCTTGGGCCTGGAGCTGCAGCACGTGCCCCGGGGCACTAACAAGGAAGCTGACGACGTCGCCAAGAGAGCATCCAAGCGGCAGCCACAAGAGCCTGGCGTCTTTGAGGAACGGCTCTTCAAGCCATCAGCGACACCACCATCTTCAAGCACAACTCAGCCTCGGGAGGAACTCCCACAGCCGCCTGCCACAGGAGCCCTAGCCTGTGGCCCGACTTCAGGAGCTCTACTGCTCTTGGCGCTCGAGCCCCAGGAGGGATGCTGGACCAAGGAATTCAAGGAATATCTGATACAAGGGGCACTGCCGGAGAAAGAAGAGGACACAGAGCGCGTGGCCTAGCAAGCCACAACATACTGCATCCAGGACGGTGAGTTCTACAGGAAGCGACTGTCGGGACCCCGATTCTAAGTCACACCGATCTAGCCTGTAACACCTCATATCACTTTGCGGCCTCACGCACGGTATTCCCACGGGTGTCGCCTTACCATGGCCCGGGACCGTTTGCGCCTTTTGGCTCACGTATATGATAGTGTCGCTAGCATCCATATGACAGAGAACCCGGGCCGACATGACTAGTCGTGAACCCAAAGTGGCACTAACGTATGGGAACAGGCATACATGAATCAACATTGAGCATGTCGGTCAGCAGCGTGCGAATCCGGGCTGTAACCTTTGGGCTAACAGGACTCAGGAACCCGGGCTGTAGTAGGCTAGGCAGGACTCGAGATGTCACCGCGTGACATTTCCCGAAAGGACAGAACCACGAAGAAGTGAATCACATGCCGACGATCAAGTGTTAGGAGCAGTAGTGTTGGGCTAGCAGGACTCGATAAACCGGGCTGTGGCGGACTACCATGGCTCGGTGGAAACACTAGACTACATTTCCCCATAAGAGGCTGCCAAGGATAGACAACTAGGTTGTCGGATCCCACACATAGCAATACACGTTACTGCGTCGCATAACATGCAAGTATGTGGTGTACAACATGGCATCACAACATAACGCAAACTCATATAGATAAAGGCCGGAAGAGCCACATAGCATTAAATAAAACAGGGTCACATGACCCATCATTGAAACATACAAACAGCGGAAGCATTACATGTCTAAGTCTGAGACAACTACAAAAGAAAAAGGCTGAGAAGCGACTATCTACAAGGCCCTCCCAAGGGTACAAGATCGTAGCTGAGGTAACAAGCTACTCGAGAAGTCCAAGCGGAACTACTAGTAAGACCGAAATCTCCGCTGCAAAAACATAAATAGAAACAACGTGAGTACAAAGGTACTCAGCAAGACTTACATCAGATCCTATTATACATGCATTAGTATCAAGAAGGTAATGTGGGGTTTAGTTGCAGCAAGCCAGCTTTGACTCAGTGGCTATCCTGTTCTATGACTACAAGAACATCTTTGAGGTGATATGGCGCACACAAGTCCACTAGTCACCACACAAAACACTACTATGGATTCATCCCCATCTCCCTACGAGAAGGCCATCCATAGCACTCACACTTGTCTTGAGCATTTTATAGTATCCACTTCAAGTTGTCTATGTACCACGTAAGCATCCAAGAAGTCCATAACCGCGGACACGGCTATTCGAATAGATCACGTTAACCCTGCAGGGGTGTACTTCTTCACACATGCTCTCGCCACTTACCGCCATGTACACGTCATGTATCTCGACAACCTTCAAGCGGAAGCCTGGCGAGGGTGTCGGCCACGACCTGACTAACCACACAAGACTCTAGTCCAGGTTTATCGCCTATTCAGGTTCCATCCGCAAGGAGATCCGGCCGGTGTGTCCCTCACGGCCCCAAAGCCCACCTCGCTGGATGGATCTACGCTTGGTACACCGTGCCACCTGTGCCTAGTCTGTCCCAAGCCCACCTGGCCAGGTGCCACTTGGTAGACTACTAACACTACCTACAAACACCAGAAACTAGTTGCGACTCCTGGATAGAGACCAAGTTGGTTATAAGTCGAGAGGGGCCGAGTTACCGGAACCCAATGTGTGGTAGTATCGAGTCATTGGACAACATACATAGAACTCAGTGCTTAAGGACGGTTCCAGTGAAACAACCCACCATGTACTCCTACATGGCCTCTCACCGCTACCTTTACCAAATCGTATTCACACACTTAACTCTCAGCATCAGAACATAGCATTGCACTCCAACTCATTCCCAATGAATCAGACCTGAAAAACTCTAAGCAATAGCAAGCATGGCATAGTAGGAACACAACAATGGCTTCAATCAACTCCTACTCATGCTAGTGGGTTTCAACTATTTACTGTGGCAATGACAGGTCATGCAGAGGAATGGGTTCAACTACCGCAGCACAAAGTAGCAGTTGAATTGTTGTTGTCCTAATGCAATAAATGAGAGCAGGAGCGAGAGAGTAGGATTGTATCGGGATGAACAAGGGGGTTTGCTTGCCTGGTAGATCAACAAGGGAGGCACTGCTTCACGGACAGGTACTCTCGAGCACTCTCCGTAGCAGGACCTATCGAGAAGGAACGGTGTCGGCAATCAGAATACAAGCATATGCAACAATATGATGCATGATCATGGCATGAATATGTGATGTTGTTTGAGCTAATGCAGCTAGAGTTCATTTGGTTTAAGTCCATTTGAACCAAAGATTCAAATGCATTTCCAAAGTAAGCTCTTTATATAAGCCATTTTAGTGTTTCACTTATACAGCATGTATAAGTTGGTTTTCATGCATGAAACTAGAACAGATGGATAGATTGCATTTTTCTGATAATTTTTCATATATAAACTATTTCAATCTGAGCTACGGTTGAATTTCTAAGATTTTTTGAAGTTTGGATCATTTTCTGGATTTTCCTGATTAATTTTAAATCCAGAAAATGAATAGCTGCGTCAGCATGACGTCTGTGTGACATCATCAGGTCAACAGCGTTAGCCCAGGTCAAACCTGACGCTGGGGTCCACATGTGAGCCTCTAACTAAACTAACCTAGCTTAGTTAATACTAACCTATCTTAATTAGCCGAGGGGGGTTATTAGCACTAACCTAAACAGGGTTAGGCCGGCGGGGTCAAAGCGGTCAAACGCGCCGGCGTTGAGCCGCCGGCGAGGCCGAACACGGCGGAGGGGCTCGGGGCCGCGTCTCCTGCGACCAAAAGGACCGCGGAGACCATCTGCGAGGAGCCCAGGCTCGCGCGCATCCAATGGGACACGCGGGAGACCGTGGGGGTGCCGGAGCTCGCCGGAGCAGAGCTCGCGGCGGCGGCCGGAGCACGGGCTTCGAGCGGAAGCGGCTGTGGGGCACGGGGAGGCCACCCGAGGGGCTCTGCGGCACCCTCGTGGCACCAGGAGCACGGTGACGTGCTCGGCTGCGGCCTGCGGTGGCCAGGGTGACGGCGGCGACATGGACGGCGGCGAGGAGCTACGGCCATGGCGGGGGAAGGGGGTTACAGCGCGGGAATGGAGAAACGGAGAGAGGGGGACAGCGTAGAAGCTTATGGCGGTCTCGATGGGCTTGAGGGCGAGCTCGGGGACGCGCTGTGGTCGACGGGGCGGCGATGGGGATCCACGGCGGCCGGAGGTGAAGGAGACGACGATGGCGACGATGGAGGCCGTCCGGAAGTGCGTGGCTCGACGAGGAGGTAGAGGGGGTTGCGGCGGAGCTGGGGAGCGTTTCGGGGAGGTGCGGCAGTGGCCGAGGCCACGGTGGCTGTGAACGGCGGCGACGGCGATTTCGGCCGCGAGAGAGGGAGCGAGGGGGAGGAGAGAATGGCACGGGAGAGGGTGAGAGGGGTACGCGGCAGCGCGTGGCGACGTTCCGGACATCCAGGCGTTGAGGGGGGGGGGGACAGGCAGGCAGGTGTCGTGGCGGCACGGCAGTGCGCACGCGTCGGCTACACGCCCCTGGCCTCGTGGCGGGAGGTGGAGGACGGCGCGGCAGCAGCGGTCGGCTGGGCCGGCCAGTGGGCCGCATGATGTCGAGCCTCGGTGAGCAGGTAAGCATTTTCCCACTTTTGTTTCTGTTTGTATTTTTCTGACATTTGTTTTGATTTAATAAAAATACTAAATCATTTTATTTTCCTATGCCAATTTTTGCAGGAGCTAGTGGTATTATTCCAGAGCTCCTTAGTAAATGGCATAATTTTTGGACAATATCTTACATATATAACGATATATATCCAAAGCAAATAATTACTGCATTAATTCCAAATGCCCAAAATAAATACTTATGAGCTCCTGAAAATATTGGTTTGATTTTATCTCTGTCCAATATTTTCAAAAGCAACTATGAGCATTTTCTTGGACCTTTTGGAGCAATTTTATTTGGGTCATTTCCAAAATGATTCTGAGGGTTTCACAAATCCTCAATTCAAATTTAAATGAAATTTAAACATGATGCACACATGACCAGCTAGTCCAGGTCATACCAGAACTAGGGATGTGACAACGACCAAATGATGTTTCACTGCGTTGCATTTCTAGAGACCAGGGGAAGGAGTTGCTATCTGACATACACGATGGGGACTACGGGCACCACTCGTCATCACGGACCCTCGTCGGCAAGGTATTCCGCAATGGATTCTACTGGCCCACGGCGCTCAATGACGCGGCCGAGCTGGTGAAGTCCTGTGAAGTCTGCCAGTTCCACACTAAGAAGATCAATCAGCCAGCTCAGGGCCTCCAAACCATCCCGCTCACATGCCCGTTCGCGGTCTGGGGGCTGGACATCTTGGGCCCGTTCCCTCGAGCGCCTGGGGGCTACCGCTACCTCTACGTCGCCATCGACAAGTTCACCAAGTGGGCGGAAGTGGAAGCCGTCTGCACCATCCCAGCTGGCTCCGCAGTCAAGTTCATCAAGGGTCTTGTGAGCCGCTTCGGGGTTCCCAACCGCATCATCACCGACAACGGCTCGCAGTTCACTAGTAACCTCTTCAAAACATACTGTGCTAACCTTGGAACGCAGATCTGCTACGCTTGGTGGCGCACCCAGGAGCTATGGCCAGGCGAGCAGCCATGTGAGAGGTCTGAGGGGCCTCAAGACCAGGACCTTCAAGAAGAAGCTCGAGGCTTGCGGCAGGGGCTGGCACGACGAACTCCAGTCCGTGATGTGGTCCATCCGCACCACCGCCACTAAGATGATGGGAGAGACCCCATTCTTCCTCGTCTACGGAGCGGAAGTGGTCCTCCCTCACGAGGTCAAGCATCGCTCCACATGGGTCCTGGCATTTGATGAAACGCAGCAGGACGCCACGTGGGGGATGGATCTCATGCTGGGGGAGGAACGCCGCTGCGAAGCTGCACTGAAGGCGGCAAGGTACCAGCAGGCGCTGCGGCGATACCACTGCCGCAACATCCGCTCCAGGACGCTAGAGGCGGGCGACCTCGTCTTAAGGCGGGTCCTCTCCAGGGATGGGCTGCACAAGCTCTCACCTATGTGGGAGGGCCTGTTCAGGGCCATCCATGTCTCCAGGCCTGGCGCCGCGTGCCTGGAGACACAGGACGGGGTGCCTATCTAGAACGGCTAGAACATCCAGCACCTTGCTACGTCTTGAGCTTGCGTTGGTTTTCCCCGAAGAGGAGAGGATGATGCAGCAGAGTAGCGTAAGTATTTCCCTCAGTTATTGAGAACCAAGGTATCAATCCAGTAGGAGGCCACGCGCGAGTCCCTCGTACCTACGCAAAACAAATAGCTCCTCGCAACCAACGCGAATAGGGGTTGTCAATCCCTTCATGGTCTCTTACGAGAGTGAGATCTGATAGAGATGATAGATAATATTTTTGGTATAAAGATGCAAAGTAAAAATAAAAGGCAAAGTAAAGAGCAAAGCAATAATAAAGCGTAGGAAGATTAATATGATGAAAATAGACCCGGGGGCCATAGATTTCACTAGTGGCTTCTCTCAAGAGCATAGGTATTTTACGGCGGGTGAACGAATTACTGTTGAGCAATTGACAGAATCGATCATAGTTATGAGAGTATCTAGGTATGATCATGTATGTAGGCATGATGTCCAAGACAAGTAGACCGACTCCTGCCTGCATCTACTACTATTACTCCACTCATCGACCGCTATCCAGCATGCATCTAGAGTATTAAGTTAATGAAAATAGAGTAACGCCTTAAGCAAGATGACATGATGTAGAGGAATAAATTCATGCAATATGATAAATACCCCATCTTGTTATCCTCGATGGCAACAATCCAATACGTGCCTTGCTGTCCCTACTGTCACTTGGAAAGGACACCGCAAGATTGAACCCAAAGCTAAACACTTCTCCCATTGCAAGAACTACCAATCTAGTTGGCCAAACCAAACAGATAATTCGAAGAGACTTGTAAAGATAACTCAATCATACATAAAAGAATTCAGAAAAGATTCAAATATTGCTCATAGATAATCTTGATCATAAACCCACAATTCATCGGTCTCAACAAACACACCACAAAAAGAAGATTACATCGAATAGATCTCCACAAGAGAGGGGGAGAACATTGTATTGAGATCCAAAAAGAGAGAAGAAGCCATCTAGCTACCAACTATGGACCGGAAGGTCTGAGGTAAACTACTCACACTTCATCAGAGAGGCTATGATGTTAATGTAGAAGCCCTCCATGGTGGAATCCCCTTCCGGCGGAGCTCCGGAACAGGCCCCAAGATGGGATCTCATGGATACAGAAAGTTGCGGCGGTGGAATTAGGTTTTGGCTCCGTATCGATCGGCGAAGTGCGTGGGTATATATAGGAGGAAGAAATACGTCGGTGGAGCCTCGAGGGGCCCACGAGGTAGGGGCGCGCCCTAGGGGGGGCACCCTCCACCCTCGTGGCCGCCTCGGAGCTTTCTTGACGGAGGGTCCAAGTCTCCTGGGTCTTATCCGATGAGAAAATCACGTTCCTGAAGATTTCATTCCGTTTGGCCTCCATTTGATATTCCGTTTCTTCGAAACACTGAAATAGGCAAAAAAACTACAATTCTGGGCTGGGCCTCCGGTTAATAGGTTAGTCCCAAAAGTAATATAAAAGTGGAAAATAAAGCCCAATATAGTCCAAAACAATAGATAATATAGCATGGAGCAATTAAAAATTATAGATACGTTGGAGACGTATCAGGCATCCCCAAGCTTAATTCCTGCTTGTCCTCGAGTAGGTAAATGTTAAAAAGAGAATTTTTGATGCGGAGTGCTACTTGGCATAATTTCAATGTAATTCTTCTTAATTGTGGTATGAATATTCAGATCCGAAAGATTCAAGACAAAAGTTCATATTGACATAAAAATAATAATACTTCAAGCATACTAACTAAGCAATTATGTCCTCTCAAAATAACATGGCCAAAGAAAGTTCATCCGTACAAAATCATATAGTTTAGTCATGCTCCATTTTCGTCACACAAGAATGCTCTCATCATGCACAACCCCGATGACAAGCCAAGCAATTGTTTCATACTTTAGTAATCTCAAACCTATAAACTTTCACGCAATATATGAGCGAGCCATGGACATAGCACTATGGGTGGAATAGAATATAATGATGGGGTTATGTGGAGAAGACAAAAGGAGAAGGTCTCACATCAACGGGGCTAATCAACGGGCTATGGAGATGCCCATCAATTGATGTTAATGCGAGGAGTAGGGATTGCCATGCAACGGATACACTAGAGCTATAAATGTATGAAAGCTCAACAAAAGAAACTAAGTGGGTGTGCATCCAACTTGCTTGCTCACGAAGACCTAGGGCATTTGAGGAAGCCCATCGCTGGAATATACAAGCCAAGTTCTATAATGAAAAATTCCCACTAGTATATGAAAGTGACAACATATGAAACTCTCTATATGAAAAACATGGTGCTACTTTGAATCACAATATATGAGACTCGCTATATGAAGAACATGGTGCTACTTTGAAGCACAAGTGTGGTAAAAGGATAGTAACATTGTCCTTTCTCTCTTTTTCTCTCATTTTTTGCTAGGCTCTTTGGCCTCTTTTTTTTATTTGGTGGGCTCTTTGGCCTCTTTTTTTTATTTGACCTCACATGGGAAAATGCTCTAATAAAGATGATCATCACACTTCTATTTATTTACAACTCAATGATTACAACTCGATACTAGAACAAAGTATGACTCTATATGAATGCCTCCGGCGGTGTACCGGGATATGCAATGAATCAAGAGTGACATGTATGAAAGAATTATGAACAGTGACTTTGCCACAAATACTATGTCAACTACATGATCATGCTAAGCAATATGACAATGATAAATGTGTCATGAAGAACGATATGGTGGAAAGTTGCATGGAAATATATCTCGGAATGGCTATGGAAATGCCATGATAGGTAGGTATGGTGGCTGTTTTGAGGAAGATATAAGGAGGTTTATGTGTGAAAGAGCGTATCATATCACGGGGTTTGGATGCACCGGCGAAGTTTGCATCAACTCTCAATGTGAGAAAGGGCAATGCACGGTACCGAAGAGGCTAGCAATGATGGAAGGGTGAGAGTGCGTAATCCATGGACTCAACATTAGTCATAAAGAACTCACATACTTATTGCAAAAATCTACAAGCCATCAAAAACTAAAGCACTACGCGCATGCTCCTAGGGAGATAGATTGGTAGGAAAAGACCATCGCTCGTCCCCGACCGCCACTCATAAGGAGGACAATCAAATAACACCTCATGTTTCAAATTTGTTACATAACGTTTACCATACATGCATGCTACGGGACTTGCAAACTTCAACACGAGCATTTCTCAAATTCACAACTACTCAACTAGCATGACTTTGATATTATCACCTCCATATCTCGAAACAATTATCAAGCATCAAACTTTTCTTAGTATTCAACACACTCATAAGAAAGTTTTATTATACCTAGCATATTATTACTAAGCAAATTACCATGCTATTTAAGACTCTCAAAATAATCTAAGTGAAGCATGAGGGATCAATAGTTTCTTTAAAAAAAATACACCACCGTGCTCTAAAAGATATAAGTGAAGTACTAGAGCAAAACTATAAAGCTCAAAGGATATAAGTGAAGCACATAGAGCAAAACTATCAAGCTCAAAAGATATAAGTGAAGCACATAGAGTATTCTAACAAATTCCAATTCATGTATGGCTCTCTCAAAAGGTGTGTAAGCAAGGATGATTGTGGTAAACTAACAAGCAAAGACGCAAATAATACAAGACGCTCCAAGCAAAACACATATCATGTGGTGAATAAAAATATAGCTCCAAGTAAAGTTACCGATGGAAGTGGACGAAAGAGGGGATGCCTTCCGGGGCATCCCCAAGCTTTGACTTTTTGGTGTCCTTGGATTATCTTGGGGGTGCCATGGGCATCCCCAAGATTACGCTCTTTCCACTCCTTGTTCCATAATCCATAAAAAAAATTCACCCAAAACTTGAAAACTTCACAACACAAAACTCAACAAAACTCTCATGAGCTCCGTTAGCGAAAGAAAACAAAAGATCACTCCAAGGTACTGTAATGAACTCATTATTTATTTATATTTGTGTTAAACCTACTGTATTCCAACTTATCTATGGATCATAAACTATTTTACTAGCCATAGATTCATCAAAATAAGCAAACAACACACGAAAAACAGAATCTGTCAAAAACAGAACAGTATGTAGTAATCTGTAACTAACGCAAACTTCTGGAACTCCAAAAATTCAGCCAAAATAGGAAGACCTAGGCAATTTGTTTATTGATCTGCAGCAATTTGAATCACTATTTTATCACGTTCTGGTGATTTTTAACAATTGTTTTCGTGAACCAAAAGTTTCTGGAAATTACAGCAAGATCAAATAACTATTATCCAAGAAGATCCTATTAGTTTAACTTGGCACAAACACTAATTAAAACATAAAACCACATCTAAACAGAAGGTAGATGGATTATTTATTCCTAAACAGAAACAAAAACAAAATACTAAAAATAAAATTGGGTTGCCTCCCAACAAGCGCTATCGTTTAACGCCCCTAGCTAGGCATAAAAGCAAGGATAGATCTAGGTATTGCCATATTTGGTAGGCAATCCATAAGTGGCTCTCATGATAGATTCATATGGTAATTTTATTTTCTTCCTAGGGAAGTGTTCCATGCCTTTATTTAATGGAAATTGGAATCTAATATTCCTTTCCTTCACATCAATAATTGCACCAATCGTTCTAAGGAAAGGTCTACCAAGAATAATAGGACATGAAGGATTGCAATCTATATCAAGAACGATAAAATCTACGGGCACATAATTCCTATTTGAAACAATAAGAACATCATTAATTCTTCCCATAGGTTTCTTATTAGTGGAATCCGCAAGGTGCAAATTTAGAGAGCATTCATCAAAATCACAGAAATCTAGCAAATCACACAAAGTTTTGGGAATAGTGGAAACACTAGCACCCAAATCACATAAAGCATATAATTCATGATCCTTAATCTTAATTTTAATAGTTGGTTCCTACTCATCATAAAGTTTTCTTGGGATGGAGACTTCCAACTCAAGTTTTTCCTCATAAGATTGCATCAAGGCATCAACGATATGTTTAGTAAACACTTTGTTTTGACTATAGGCATGCGGAGAATTTAGCACGGATTGTAACAAGGAAATACAATCAATTAAAGAGCAACTTTCATAATTAAATTCCTTGAAATCCAAAATAGTGGGTTTAGCAACATCCAAGGTTTTACTTTTTCAATCCCACTTTTATCAATTTTAGCATCATACTCTAAAAGCTCCGAATTTTTAGATCGCCTTGTAGGTAAAGGTGACTCATATTTAATCTCATCATTATCAAGATTCATATTGCAAAACAAAGATTTAATGGGAGACACATCAATAACTTTTAGATCTTCATCTTGATTTTCATGGAAATCGGAAGAACACGCTTTAATAAAGGCATCTTTCATAGCACTAATCTTAGCGGTTCTTTCCTTGCACTCATCAATGAAAATTATCATGGCTTTGAGAGACTCATTGATATCATGCTTAGGAGGAATAGATCTAAGCTTTAAAGAATCAACATCAAGAGAAATTCTATCAGCGTTCCTAGCCAAATTCATCAATTTTAAGTAATATCTCTTCAAGCAAAGCATTAAAATTCTTTTGTGAATTCATAAATTCTTTAACACTATTCTAAAATTCAGAGGGCATCTTATTAAAATTTCCATAAGAGTTGTTGTAGGAATTTCCATAATTATTAGAGGAATTACTAGGATAAGGCCTAGGATTAAAGTTTCCTCTATACGCGTTATTACCAAAAGTATTCCTACCAATAAAATTCACATCCATAGATTCATTATTATTGTCAATCAAAGTAGACAAAGGCATATCATTAGGATCAGAAGAAACACTCTTAGTAGCAAATAATTTCATAAGTTCATCCATCTTTCCACTCAAAACATTGATTTCTTCTATCGCATGCACTTTTTTATTAGTAGATCTTTCAGTGTGCCATTGAGAATAATTGACCATATTATTATCTAGCAGTTTAGTAGCATCTCCTAAAGTGATTTCCATAAAAGTGCCTCCCGCGGCCGAATCTAAAAGATTTCTAGAAGAAAAATTCAATCCGGCATAAATTTTTAGTATAATTATCCACAAGTGTAAACCATGAGTAGGGCAATTACGTATCATTAATTTCATTCTGTCCCAAGCTTGTGCAACATGTTCATGATCAAGTTGCTTAAAATTCATAATATCGTTTCTAAGAGAGATGATCTTAGCGGGAGGAAAATACTTAGAGATAAAAGCATCTTTGCACTTGTTCCAAGAATCAATACTATTTTTAGGCAAAGACGAAAACCAAGCTTTAGCACGATCTCTAAGCGAAAAAGGAAATAGCTTCAATTTAACAACATCATTGTCAACATCTTTCTTCTTTTGCATATCACACAAATCCACGAAGCTATTTAGATGAGTAGCGGCATCTTCACTAGGAAGGCCGGCGAATTGATCTTTCATAACGAGATTCAACAAAGCAGTATTGATTTCACACGATTCAGTATTGGCAAGAGGAGCAATCGGAGTGCTAAGGAAATCATTATTGTTGGTATTGGTAAAGTCACACAATTTGGTATTATCTTGAGCCATAGTGACAAGCAAGCAATCCAACACACGAGCAAACAGAAAAACGGCAAGCGAAAAGAGAGGAGGAGATTGGGAAAGAGAGGGCGAATAAAACAGCAAGGGTGAAGTGGGGGAGAGGAAAACAAGAGACAAATGGCAAATAATGTAATGCGAGAGATAAGGGATTGTGATGGGTACTTGGTATGTTGACTTGTGCGTAGACACCCCGGCAACGGCGCCAGAAATCCTTCTTGCTACGTCTTGAGCTTGCGTTGGTTTTCCCCGAAGAGGATAGGATGATGCAGCAGAGTAGCGTATGTATTTCCCTCAGTTTTTGAGAACCAAGGTATCAATCCAGTAGGAGGCCACGCGCGAGTCCCTCGTACCTACACAAAACAAATAGCACCTCGCAACCAATGTGAATAGGGGTTGTCAATCCCTTCATGGTCACTTACGAGAGTGAGATCTGATAGAGATGATAGATAATATTTTTGGTATTTTTGGTATAAATATGCAAAGTAAAAATAAAAGGCAAAGTAAAGAGCAAAGCAATAATAAAGCATAGGAAGATTAATATGATGAAATTTGACCCGGGGGCCATAGATTTCACTAGTGGCTTCTCTCAAGAGCATAGGTATTTTACGGCGGGTGAACGAATTACTGTTGAGCAATTGACAGAATTGAGCATAGTTATGAGAGTATCTTGGTATGATCATGTATATAGGCATCACGTCCGAGACAAGTAGATCGACTCCTGCCAACATCTACTACTATTACTCCACTCATCGACCGCTATCCAGCATGCATCTAGAGTATTAAGTTAACGAAAACAGAGTAACGCCTTAAGCAAGATGACATGATGTAGAGGAATAAATTCATGCAATATGATAAATACCCCATCTTGTTATCCTCGATGGCTACAATATAATACGTGCCTTGCTGCCCCTACTGTCACTAGGAAAGGACACCGCAAGATTGAACCCAAAGTTAAACACTTCTCCCATTGCAAGAACTACCAATCTAGTTAGCCAAACCAAACGGGTAATTCGAAGAGACTTGTAAAGATAACTCAATCATACATAAAAGAATTCAGAAAAGATTCAAATATTGCTCATAGATAATCTTGATCATAAACCCACAATTCGTCGGTCTCGACAAACACACCGCAAAAAGAAGATTACATCGAATAGATCTCCACGAGAGAGGGGGAGAACATTGTATTGAGATCCAAAAAGAGAGAAGAAGCCATCTAGCTACTAACTATGGACCGGAAGGTCTGAGGTAAACTACTCACACTTCATCGGAGAGGCTATGATGTTGATGTAGAAGCCCTCCGTGGTGGAATCCTTCCCGTGAACTCGGAACAGGCCGCAAGATGGGATCTCGTGGATCTGAGAAAAGTTGGCGGTGGAATTAGGTTTTGGCTCCATATCTGATCGGACGAAGTGCGTGGGTATATATAGGAGGAAGAAGTACGTCGGTGGAGCCTCGAGGGGCCCACGAGGTAGGGGGCGCGCCCTAGGGGGGGCACCCTCCACCCTCGTGGCCGCCTCGGAGCTTTCTTGACGGAGGGTCCAAGTCTCCTGGGTCTTATCCGATGAGAAAATCACGTTCTCGAAGATTTCATTCCATTTGGAACCCGTTTGATATTCCGTTTCTTCGAAACACTGAAATAGGCAAAAAAACAGCAATTCTGGGCTGGGCCTCCGGTTAATAGGTTAGTCCCAAAAGTAATATAAAAGTGGAAAATAAAGCCCAATGTAGTCCAAAACAATAGATAATATAGCATGGAGCAATCAAAAATTATAGATACGTTGGAGACGTATCACACCTCCGGAAGTTCTACCCATGAAGCAAGGCCCAGTGCTTGTGAAGAAAGGCCCAATGCCTATGAAGAAGGCCCGGTGCCTGCAAAGAATCGCCGCCCGTGACACTCTCACGTAATAATGAGTGGGGTTGTACACGCCCCGGAGTCTCAGGAGTGCCGCCCTCGGGCCTCGGGGGCTCCCTTCCACGCCTAGTGGTAGCATTTAGCTCTGCGCTGGTGAGAAGACTTGAAGACTAGACTAGGTGCCGGACGCAGCTTTTCATTTGCTTCCCGTAGTTGGCTCGCCTTCTCTTAATCGAAGTTTGCTTCTGGTGTTCCTTGCTGATTTGGTTCCGTCGCCTGTTGCCGCTATTGCCGTCTCTAGTTCGCCTGTGTTCTCTCTCTCGCATACCTCGCGAGGGGGCTGGGCAGGTGCCCTGGCGAGCATTTTTCCTTCTCTCTGCCTTCCATCTGCTTTCTTGCGAGGCACCCTCGTTCGAGCCCACAAGCCGGCGCATCTCTCCTAATCCGTGCCCCTCGGGTATCGCGATATGAAGCACTGGGTCAAGGCTTGGGTGAACGACAAGCCTCCTGGCGAGCCTCCTAACGAATTTTTTGCAGTTCCTGAGAGACCACTAAGTCAAGACGGGCATGAGGAAACAAGTACCTCGTGAAGAGGAGGCTGCACCAAACGTACCAAGCTAAGTTATCTCTACACAAAACAACGCCACAGCATAGAAACATCAAACATAGCATGACTATCGAGAAATCATAGTTTGATACATGCCCCTTCAAGGCCCATACTGGTTTCTTTTGATGCAGGAAAGAAAGGGAGAACAAAACAAAAGCAACGCCTACCCCTACAACGGCCCACGGGGGCAGGCTCCCGGTGCCGTCCTGAGCTCAGCCGGACCCCTCCTCGCGCTTCACGGAGGCGCGACGACGAGATGACCCGCTGCCACCTTCGAAGCGGGCGCGGTGGAGTGGTGGCGGGTCGTAGCCACCACTGCTGCAGCTATCACTAGAGGAAGAGCCACCATAGCTGGACGAAACGCGGGCGGCACCAAGGGCGGGTTCGCCCTCATCCTCGTCGCGGTCGTCGCCAAGGCCGAGCACCTCCTCGCCATCGTTCACCTCAGGGCACACTACAAAAAAAGACACATCCGTGAAATTTTGGGCCGAACGAATTTTTTTTCTGTCATACATATGACACTTCTATGACGATAATTGTGACAAAACCCGGTATCATCATAGATGTGGTGGGCTCCTACTTCTATGACAAAAAATGATGACAGAAAATGGGCTTTTCGTCCTAGGCGGGCCGGAGAAGCAGCTGCATGACATTCTTTGGGCCGTCCATGATGAAAAAATCTTGGTAGAAGCGAGGGGGAGGAAAATTTCGGGGAGTTCCCGGTTACGGTGGGAGGCGGGGCGAGCGATGCGCTGCGTTTCTCAGACACGTCTGCAGCGTGTGTGCGAGGCATTGGCTCTAATGAACTGAAGCGAGGCGTTGGGCTCTATCGAACCCGGCGATTGACCGCAGGCTACGCGTTCTTGAACCCGGCGATCGATTGATGGCTGTTAATCGAACCCGATCGAGCTATTTCTTCGCTCTGCTGCTAACTAAAGCCGATCGATTGGATGAGCAGTGGCGTTGGGGGGTTGGATAAACAATGGCGGTGGCGTTGCCTCTGGATGAACAGGACCCGTGGTGTGGTGGAGGGCTGGATGAGCAGTGAGCGGTGGAGGGTGCCCGTGGAGGGTGGTTGAACGATGGCCGTGGAGTAGCGGTGGAGGCTGGATGAACAGGAACCCGTGGAGGCTGGAGGAGGTCGACGGTGGAGATGAACATTATCCCGTGGAGTCTCGTTTTGCGGTACGCCACACCCCTCCCAATGAACAGGACCCCTGTTTCAACCGTAGCGCTCCAACACAAGTCCGTTTCATCCGTTTTGCGGTATGCCACACCCCTCCCAATCAACAGGACCCCCGTTTCGACCGTAGGAGGTCCGTTTCGTCCGTTTTGCGGTACGCCACACTCCTCCCGATCAACAGGACCCCCGTTTCGACCGTAGGAGGTCCGTTTCCTCCGTTTTGCGGTACGCCACACCCCTCCCGATCAACAGGACCCCGTTCCGAACGTAGGAGGTCTGTTTCCTTCATTGTGCGGTATGCCAGGCCTCGTTTCCATCGCTTGTTCCGTCCAAGCCCTCCCGATGAACCAGACCACGCATTCTGTTCCGACCCAGCCGGTTGGCTCCCACGCGTTCTGTTGCCTCCCGATGAACACGACGCATTTCGTTGCCTTCCCATGAACACGACGACGATGTTGTTTCTCCGTTCCGACCCAGCCATGTACACGAGCCCTGGCCGTACGTATGCGTGAGTATGCGTTCGAGACCCTGCCCGTATGTATGTATGTGGCCGTATTTTCTTTCTTGCACCCTGGCCGCTGTACGTACGTGTACATGCTACGTGTGCGCCTCTACTACGACACGTACGCGCCTCTACTACGACACGTGCACGCCTCTACATCGACCAGTATATATGTACGCACACGTTCGCGACCAGAATGACAACACTACGTACACTACGACCAGGTGGGTCCCGATTGTCAGGCACTTCCTTGCGTGCGAAGATGTTGCTGGTGGGTCAGAGCAGTTAGGGGGGCGAATCGTTTTTTTGCACGGACGCACTTCCTTGCGTGCGAAGATGTAGCTGGTGGGTCCCAGCAGTCAGGGGGGGGGTGAATCTTTTTTTTGCCCGGACGCACTTCCTTGCGTGCGAAGGTGTAGCTGGTGGGTCCCAGCAGTCAGGGGGGAAACGTTTTTTCGCGAAATACGGTGGCCCGTCCGGTGGGTCCCAGCTGTCAGGTGGAGGAATAATTATTTTGCACGTAATAAAGAGGCACTTCCTTGCTACGCCGTGGACCCAGCTTTCAGCGTCTCCACGCACAGAACTCTTCCGATGGAAGTCGGTCGTTGACCACATTGACCACGCCGCGCCGAGAGCACCACAGCGGTGGACAACGGCGAGGCCTAGGAAGAGGACGACACGGAGGCAGGGAAGACTCGGCAGTTGTTTCCCACGCGGAGGGGAGTACGACTGTACGATGGTTTACTGGTTCGTCTGCCGTCGCCGGAGAATAACAGCAGGTGTGGGTGAGTAGAGGGATGGCTAGGCCAGCGATGGGAGTACGGTGGGGCGGTGAGGCTGTGGCGGCACACAGCCGGTCGCGAGGAGGAGGGAGCAGCAGTCCCGCGGCACTTGTTTGAGCATTTGGAGCGGGAAGAGCAGAGATTGAAGAAGACGACGGCCGTTGGATGGACATCCAACGATCCTTGCTGTCGTCAACCTTTTTTAGAAAAGCCTCAAATATGTGGAAAACAGACATACAACCCATCTGCCATTATTTCTAATAATTTACAGCCCATTTGCTAATTCTTAAGGTTTTTTTGGAGCCCATATTCATTTTGTTAGCATTACAGCCCATATTGTGGCCACGGTTAAAAAATTATACGAAATTTTGCATATTTCGGTGCGGTCCGAACTGTTTTAATCCCGAAATTTCGACTCACATTCAAACTGATTTTAAAAATAAATGTATATCAATATAAAATCCAACAAATTCTCCATGCATAAAAATTAATGTAATTTAAAATCTTGAAATAAAAAAGATATTTGAAACTAATTGCCGGTTTGATGTGTTTTAAAATGTACAACCCATTTCTCAATTATGATGGGCCATTTTCTCGGCCAGGCCGAATGAAAGCTCTCCTCGTCTTGAAAGATTTGCAGCCCAACAGGCCTGACAAAGCGACTTACTTGGCAAATCACAAAAAACTGGGTTGTGGCCGTGGACCCAGTGTCGGCCTCTCCACGTCTGATAGATTTTTTCGATGGAAGTCGTTCCTTGACCACGTTGACCACGCTGTGCGGAGAGCACCACGGCGGTGGACGACGGCGAGGCCTAGGAAAGGGACGACGCGGAGCCGGGGAAGACGCGACAGTGGAAGCCCGCACGGAGAGGAGTACGAGGATTCACTGGTTCGGCTGCGGTGTGAGGCTGCCATCGCGCAGGGCCTAGCCAGCGGTGGGAATAGTAGGGGGCGGTGAGGCCTCTGCGGCAGCACAGCCGGCCACGGGAGGCAGGAGCATGCGGCACGACCGTGCTGCTTTGGGCGGCTGGAGCAAGAAGACCAGAGGTTGAAGAAGCACTACGACCGTTGGATGGACATTGTACGGTCACTAGAGCTAGAATCGTTCATATTGACTAAGTTGACAAAGCCCTTCGTCCCCGTCAACTTTGTAGGCCCACAAGTCAGCCTCCCACCAAGGTGGGTCCCAGCTAACCGGGAGAGTATTCATTTTTTTGTGCGTAATAAGGAGGCACTTCTGGTGGGTCCGAGCTGACAGCGGGGGAATGTTTTTTTCACAAAATACGGTGGCCCGTCTGGTGGGTCCCAGCAGTCGGGGGGAAACAATTTTTTTCGCAAAATACTGGTGGCCCGTCAGGTGGGTCCCCGCTGTCAGGTGGAGGAATAATGATTTTCTGTGTAATAAGGAGGCACTTCCCTGCGGCTGCCGTGGACCCAGTTGTCAGCCTCTCCATGTACAGTACTCTTCCGATGGAAGTTGGTCGTTGACCACATTGACCACGCCGCGCCGAGAGCACCACGGCGGTGGACGATGGCGAGGCCTAGGAAGGGGACGACGCAGAGCCGGGAAAGACGCGGCAGTGGATGCCCACGCAGAGGATCTGGCGTTCACTTTGGTTCGGCTGCGGTGTGAGGCTGCCGTCGCTGCTGAGAATAACAGGGGTGTGGGTGAGTGGAGGGATGGCCTGGCAGTGGTGGGAGTAGTATGGGGCGGTGAGGCCTCCGCGGTAGCACAGCCGGCCACGGGAGGAAGGAGCAGGCGGCACGACCGGCGCTGCTTTGGGCGGCTGGAGCAAGAAGACCAGAGGTTGAAGAAGCACTATGGCCGTTGGATGGACATCATACGGTCACAGGAGTATTGACTAAGTTGACAAAGCCCTCCGTCCTCATCAACTTAGTAAGCCCACAAGTCAGCCCAACAATATGGTGGGTCCCAACTAGCAGGGGGGTATTCATTTTTTTGGTCGTAATAAGGAGGCACTTCCTTGCGTGCGAAGATATAGCTGGTGGGTCCGACCTATCAGCGGGGGGAACGTTGTTTTCGCGAAATACAGAGGCCCTTCCAGTGGGTCCTAGTTGTCAGGTGGAGGAATCATTATTTTGCGCCTAATAAGGAGGCATTTCCTTGCGTGCGGCCGTGGACCCAGCTGTCAGCCTCTCCATGTACAGTCCACTTCCGATGGATGTCGTTCATTGACCATGTTGACTAGGCCGCGCCGAGAGCACCAGGGCGGTGGACGACGGCGAGGCCTAGGAAGGGAACGACACAGAGCCAAGGAATACTCGACAGTTGTTTCCCACGCGGAGGAGTACGAGGGTTTACTGGTTCGTCTGCCGTCGTCGGAGAATAACAGCATGTGTGGGTGAGTAGAGGGATGGCTAGGCCAGTGATGGGAGTATGGTGGGGCCGTGAGGCCTGTGCTGCAGCATAGCCGGCCGCGGGAGGAGGGAGCAGGAAGTCCCGCTGGCGCTTGTTTGAGCGGCTGGAGCATGAAGAGCAGAGATTGAAGAAGCACGAGAGCCGTTGGATGGACATCTGAAAGGATCAATATAGTTGACTAGAGGGGGGGTGAATAGGCAACTAACAATTTTTAAGCTTTTCTTTACCAATTTAAACTTTGCAATAATAAAGGTTGTCTAGATGTGCAACTAGGTGGACAACCTATATGATGCAACAACACAAGCACACGAGCAAGCAAGGATAGGAACACAAATGAGCTTGCACAAGTAAAGGGATAAGATAACCAAGAGTGGAGCCGGTGGAGATGAGGATGTGTTACCGAAGTTCCTTCCTTTTGAGGGGAAGTATGTCTCCGTTAGAGCGGTGTGGAGGCACAATGCTCCCCAAGAAGCCACTAGGGCCACCGTAATCTCCTCACGCCCTCGCACAATGCAAGAGCCGTGATTCCACTATTGGTGCCCTTGAAGGCGGCAACCGAACCTTTACAAACAAGGTTGGGGCAATCTCCACAACTTGATTGGAGGCTCCCAACAACACCAGGAAGCTTCACCACAATGGAATATGGCTCCACGGTGACCTCAACCGTCTAGTATGCTCAAACACCCAAGAGTAACAAGATCCGCAAGGGATAAGTGGGGGGAATCAAATATCTTGTGGTGGAAGTGTAGATCGGGGCCTTGTCACCCAATCCCGAGCAAATCAACAAGTTTGATTGGCTAGGGAGAGAGATCGGGCCAAAATGGAGCTTGGTGCAACAATGGAGCTTGAGGAGGGAAGAGGTGGTCAACTAGAGGTTGAAGACGCCCCTTATATAGTCGTGGGAAAAATCCAACCGTTAACCACTTATTCAGCCCGCGACGCGCGGTACTACCGCTCCCGGGGCGCGGTACTACCGCGAGGCTGCGCGGTACTACCGTGGCGGACCACGGTACTACATGACAAAGAAAGCACAGCCGAACTGGCTCGACTAAGGGCAGATACTACGCTTATGCGGTACTACCGCTCCCCCTTGCGGTACTACCGCAAGGCAGGAGAGTCACAGCCTGGGAAGGGCGCGGATGAAATAAATTACATCCGTGCCAACTTCCGCTGAAACTGCGGTAGTGCAAAAATCCGACGCGGTACTACCGCTCTGGAGGAGCGGTACTACCATAGCGCGTGCCTACTATCGTGAAACTACGGTACTCGGTAGGAGGGCCACGGTACTACGGCTCACAGGGAGGAGTACTACCGTGGGCTCCGTGGTACTACCGCGCTGTACGAGCAGTACTACCGTGGTGGGCGCGGATGTAAAAAATTACATCCGCCCCTACTACCGCACCGGAGCGGCATTAGGCCTGGGAGCCGCGGTACTACCGCTCCAGGGGAGCGGTACTACCGTGGCACCCCGCGGTACTACCGCGTGTACCTGCGGTACTACCGCAAGTACAGTAGTAGTTGTCAGATCTCCGCACAACCAAGATAACGAAGGGAAGCTCCAAAGTGCAGGGAAAGGAGGGACAAGTGTACGTGTTGATTCCGCCCTAACCTTTCCGAGGCGGACCCCCTCTTAATAGTATGGCTCTCCTATGACTCAAATCCACCAAAAAGAAACGTAGGACGACGCCGTCTTCAATAGTCTCCGAGGGGCACCGAATCGTCTCGAGCCTAGAGATGAACCATCTGAGGAACTCAAAGCATACGATTAGTCCGCAAAAGTATCGTCATCAATCACCAAAACATTTACGGGATAAATATGCCCTTACAATCTCCCCCTTTTTGGTGGATTGATGAAAATACGGGATTTGCACAAAGATACAATAAAATAGAGCAAGGGCAAACCCCTCCTCTCCAAAATATAGACGGGCTCCCCCTAGATGTGTGGACTCTGGATGAATGCTTTGTACTGCATAGCACACGTACTAGGATCACCACTCCCCCTATATTTTAGAGACAAAGGTCCGAAGAATAACATCTAAGCAACATGTAGCACGATATAACATAAGCTTGCTAAGATAGATAGAGTGCATATGTCTTACACCATATGAAGGAAAAGCAACTAAAACGAGTATCAAACGAGGTTCAACCGAAAACACAATAAACACACCAAACACGAACACGACACAAGACGCGCAAATCCCTACGCTCTCTCCCCCTTTGGCATCGAGGCGCCAAAAGGCAGAGAGGACACCTACACACAAGCGGTGGCTCAAGCGAAGGGAACTCGTCCCAACCCTCTCCGTCAGACTCCTCGGCGGCGCAGGATGGACTCCTCGGCGTCCTCCTCGAGAATCAGTCCACTTGTAGCCTTGTTTCGCCATCCACTCGGCCTCGGAGTGATGTGCTCCTCGAGACCATGAGACACATCCTCACCATAGAGCTTCAAGATCTTCTGTCCCGACGACGACTCTCCTTGGATGCCACGTGAGTCTGTCGCCCTTGGCTTGCATGCGAAAAGAGTCTTCATCTTGTCCTTCACCGTGGTCCATGAAGGCATAGAGGAGCTCTGGGAAGGCCTAGCAGCATGGCCCTCATCAACATTCTCGGCGCCAGCATCCTCCTCTCCAACAGCAGCCCTAGCAGCAGACGCCTCGGCACGAGTAGTAGTGTTGGCCCAGTTGGGTTTGACACGCAGACAGATGGGATCATGGCGAATCCAGTCAGGGGCAAGGAAGTCCTCACCAGGGAACATCTTTTCCCGTGTCCTCGAGATCAGCAGAAGCAGATAGGGCCCGAGATAGGCACCTTGCGGTTGAACACCGCAAAGCGAAGCTCACACCACATGATGTGCGAGACATCAAGTGGCTGAGTCTCGAGACAGACGAGCCTCCTCGCAGATGAGCATCATATCCACCATATAGGCATGGACCTTGTCCTTGTCACCGATCGAGGAACAAGGAGTTGCGGAAGATGCGGTACATGATATCCAGGAAAGAGTTGAGCACCAACCCGATCTTACCACTTGGAAGCGTCTTCTCAACATAGTACGGTGCAAGCCTGTCCTTGTTGGTAGAGTCAGGGTTGGCATGGGGACGAACACCCACGGGAGAGTCAAGCCCGTCATCAGGAACTTGGAGCAAATCCATGAACTCCTTCCAGGTAGCAGTCATCTTACGGCCATTTGTCATCCAGGTCATCCTCCTCTCCTCATTGGGGTGAAAGTAGACAGAAGCAAAGAAGTGACCAATGAGCTCAGGATCATAGTCAAGATGAAAGGAGATCACATGCTCAATGCCAAACTGCTCCACCAAGTCCAGAGCCTCTCCAAAGTAGGCATGGAACTTCTCCTTCCTCAAGTGATGCATGTCAATCCACTTTACATCCACATAGGTATTCTGCTTGTTCTTGATGACATCCAGATAGACGTTGGTTGGATGCTTGTTCCAGAACAGCTCACAGCCCCTGACAGAGGAACGAGGGGTCACGTACGGATCCATTTGCCTGAGACGAACGTAGTCAGATTGGGGCATCTCATCCATGCCCTTGGCGGGCTCCTTGAACTTGTTGGCAGTTGTCTTGACATGACGCTTGGGGGCAGAGGAGGAGCCCTCTGGTGCTTCACCGGGATTGCACAGACACTTGGAGCCAGTGTCACGGCTGGGATTGGACCGGCGAGAGCCACCACCTGAGACACACACGCAAAGCAACAAACACGCAAAGAAGATCAATGCAAAGGCCACGAAAAAGCACAAGAAACACATAGGAGACATATGAGAAAGTTGGCATGCGATAGGTGTGAGTCACGGTGGGACTCGCTTTGCTGCATGCACTAAAGCGATAATCTTGCTCCAAACGCGGTAGTACCATGGTGGGTCATGGTAGTACCGTGGTTGGTTCGGAAGTAGAGCTTTAGTGCCGCACAGAGCGCGGTAGTACCGCACCCGTAGGGCGGTAGTACCGTGCAAGCGGTAGTACCGCGCCATATGGGCGGTAGTACCGCGTCGCAGCGGATCCAACAATCGATTTGAATCTGAAAAGAACCGCGAAACAACGGCGGTGCTACAGTGATCAGATCGAGTGCATGACAACAATACACATATAAATCCTATGCAATACCACACTCCTTCATCCTATTCTTGCAGAGATTAGGCCTATCAATCTCAAGAACACACAAGCCTCCCCCCAAAACCTAGAAATGCCAAACACCATCAACAAGGAGAGGGAATGGGGGAAAAACCTGGGTCCATAGCAAGAGCACGTGGTGGGGAACGATCCCACCGGCCGGAATCACGGGAGGGCAGCCGGTGGAGGAGATCCGGCGAGAGACGTCGGCTCCGTTCTTGAGAAGGGAGAGAAGGAGGCGACGTGGGAAGAAGACAGCGAATGGGTATGGGGAGTTAGAACTCCCCCTGCCCGTCCTTATCCCCACGCCCTCGAACCGTCGCGGTAGTACCGCGTATCATTGCGGTAGTACCGCTCGGGCGGAAGTTCCGCACCGAGGCGGTAGTACCGCTCAACCGGGCGGTAGTAAAAAATTACTGCCGTGAGGTTGCGGTAGTACCGTGCTCCCGCAAGCGGTAGTACTGTGGCAGGCTGCGGTAGTACCACAGCTGGCCACGGTAGTACCGTGAATCTCAAGTCACCGCAGGTTTCAAAAACGAAAAGAGGGCCTTTGCAAGGAAACTGTTCACACACAAGAAACCACAAACTCTAGCGCAAGCCAAAGGCAAAAGACAACAAGAAACCACCAAACGACAATGACTCTCAAGGAGAGAGGGCGGTGGCCGAAGACACCTATGTTTGAGTGGGATGGTATGGCACCGCGAAGAATTATCCTTGGGCCCATGACCAAAACTCGTCTTTGGTACACAAGTACCATCAAGAATGGCTAATGTGAAAGAGGTGATCGATTAATGCATAATGGGGGGAGGGAGAGTTCATTGAGAGAACAACACTCCCCCTATGTCCATGCCTACACCTAAACTAGACAACAAGTTGAGTGTGGTGGGGAGTGCACGGGCTCAAGTCACATTGCTCAAATCAATGATATTTAGCTCATGCCTTAACTCACGAAATCTTGCTTCATCTAAGGGCTTCGTGAATATATCTGCAAGGTTATCCTGAGTGTTGACATACTTGAGCTCGATCTCCCCTCGCCTAATGTGATCCCGGATGAAATGATACCGAATCTCGATGTGCTTCGTCTTGAAGTGTTGCACCGGGTTGAGAGAAATCTTGATGGCACTTTCATTATCACACCAAAGAGGCACTTTGTCACAAATGACACCACACTCCTTTAAAGTTTGCCTCATCCATAGGAGTTGAGCACAACAACTACCGGCCGCCACATATTCCGCTTCGGTGGGCGAGAGAGACACACAACTTTGCTTCTTGGAAGACCAACTTACCAAGGAGCAACCAAGAAATTGGCACCCTCCGAAGTGGACTTCCTATCCACTTTGTCTCCGCCTAATCGAATCCGTAAAACCTTCAAGCTTGAAGTTTTCTCCTCTTGGGTACCATAAGCCAAAGTTTGGGGTATGAGCCAAATATCGAAAGATTCGCTTGACCGCCACATAGTGACTTTCCTTCGGTGCGGCTTGAAACCGTGCACACATTCCCACACTCAACATGATATCCGGTCTAGATGCACAAAGATAAAGCAAGGATCCAATCATGGAGCGATATACCTTTTGATACACCGCTTTACCATTGGGATCAATGTCAAGTTGGCACTTGGTGGGCATTGGTGTAGTAGCCGGCTTGACATCACTTAGCTTGAATCTTTTGAGCATGTCTTGGGTGTATTTGGCTTGGTTGATGAAGGTTCCTTCTCTTTGTTTGATATCGAAACCAAGGAAGAACTTCAACTCTCCCATCGAAGACATCTTGAACTTGGAGGTCATGAGAGCGGCAAATTCCTCATTGAAAGCTTTGTTAGGAGAACCAAAGATAATATCATCAACATATAGTTGGCATACAAACAACTCCCCATTGACCTTCTTAGTAAAAAGAGTGGGATCGATTTGCCCCACTTCAAAACCACGATCTTGTAACAACTCGATAAGGTGGTCATACCACGCACGTGGGGCTTGTTTAAGGCCATAGAGTGCCTTATCGAGTTGATACACATGATCCGGGAAGTAGGGGTCCTCGAACCCGGGGGGTTGCTTGACATAGACCAATTCATTAATGGGACCATTAAGAAAAGCACTTTTCACATCCATTTGTTGCAACTTAAAGTTGTGATGGGAAGCATAAGCAATCAACAAGCGAATGGATTCAAGGCGAACAACGGAGCAAAGGTTTCACCGTAGTCGATACCTCGACTTGGGAGTAGCCTTGTGCTACCAATCTTGCCTTGTTGCGAATGATGTTCCCATGAGCATCTTGCTTGTTCTTGAAAATCCACTTGGTTCCAATGACGTTGTGGTTCTCCGATGGCCTTGGCACCAATCTCCACACCTTGTTGTACTCGAAGTTGTTGAGTTCTTCATGCATGGCATTGAGCCAATCCGAGTCTTCGAGCGCCTCATAGACCTTTTGAGGTTCAACACAAGAGACAAATGCGTGATGTTCACAATAGTTTGCCAATTGTCTACAAGTGCTTACCCCTTTTCTTAGGCTTCCAACCACATTCTCCATGAGATGTCCTTTGGTGGTGAGTTTGGAAGCAATCTTGGCGGCACGACGCTCTAATTCCTCCTCGGAGGTGAGATGAGGAGGGGACACTTGATCATCTTGAGCGCCGTCTTGAGCATGATCTTCATATTGAGCATGCTCGGGGGAGAGAACTTGACCTTGGGCATCATTTGAGGTGATATCATCGTCTTGAGCATGATCTTGCCCTTGGTCTTGTTCATGAGGTTGAGGGCCTTCACTTTGTTCTTCGGAAGCGTGTGGGCCTTGGGTTGGTGATGGCTCCACTTGAGTGGAGCATTGTCCTTCTCCTTCGGCCACAAGGGGTTCCTCAATGGGTAGGATAAAGCCAACTCCCATTCTTCTTATGGCTTGGGGAGGAATTTCATCACCTACATCACAAGTGGCACTTTGCTCCACTTGGGAGCCGTTATTCTCATCAAACTCCACGTTACACGTCTCCTCAATAAGTCCGTGGATTTATTGAGGACACGATAACATGAGAGTTTGTAGCATAACCAACAAATATGCCCTCATGAGCTCTAGCTTCAAATTTAGACAAACGAACACCTTTCTTGAGAATGAAACACTTACACCCGAACACCCGGAAGTACTTGAGGTTGGGCTTGTTGCCGGTGAGTATCTCATAAGGAGTCTTGTTCAAGCCTTTGCAGAGATAGAGCCGATTGGATGCATGACAAGCGGTGATGGCTTCGATCCAAAAGTTGTATGGAGACTTGAACTCCGCCATCATGGTCCTTGCCGCATCCATCAACGTCCGGTTCTTTCTCTCCGCAACACCATTTTGTTGAGGGGTATATGGTGCAGAATATTGATGCTTGATTCCCTCATCACTAAGAAACTCATCCAAGGTGTAGTTCTTGAACTCGGTGCCGTTGTCACTTCTTATAGTCAAGATCTTTGCATTATGTTGACGTTGAGCTTCATTTGCAAAGTCGATGACGGTTTGTTGAGTCTCACTCTTCCTCTTGAAGAAATATACCCAAGTGTATCTCGAATAGTCATCCACAATCACCAAGCAATACTTTCTACCTCCAAGACTATCAAATGATGGTGGCCCAAAGAGATCCATGTGAAGGAGCTCCAAGGGTCTCTTTGAGTATATGATGGTCGTGGGAGGGTGAGCCTTCTCATGAAGCTTTCCTTCAATACAAGCACTGCAAGCACGGTCTTTGGCAAAACTAACATTTGTTAGTCCACGGACATGGTCCCCCTTGAGAAGACTTTGCAAACATCTCATATTGACATGGGCTAAACAGCGATGCCAAAGCCATCCCACGTCAACTTTAGCCATTAGGCATGTCGCGGTCTTAGTGGGTCGCTCCGAAAAGTTAATCACATAGAGACCGTTTTCGACATGCCCAACAAAGGCTACTTTAAGAGTCTTGCTCCACAAGAGGGCCACGGTATCAATGTCAAAGTAAGTAGCAAAGCCCATGACTGCAAGTTGACGAACGGAAAGCAAGTTGTATGCAAGGGACTCAACAAGCATGACTTTCTCGATCGTAAGATCATGAGAAATGACAACCTTGCCGAGACCCAATACCTTAGAATGTGATGCATCACCCCACTCGACATCGGTGAGCATAGATGGAATCTCTTGCACGTCCACCACCATGTCCTTGCTCCCGGTCATATGATTTGTTGCTCCACTATCGAGCAACCATGATCCCCCACCGGAAGCAAACCCCTACAAGAGATCAATGCTTGGTTCTAGGTACCCATTTGATGTTAGTAACGAGGGTCTTAGGAACCCAAATAGACCATTCAATGTACTCATAAGAAGAACCAACAAATTTAGCATAAACATGCCCATCACTAGCACGGCACAACACATAAGAGGGGTTAAAGTCGCGGCTATGTTCATGGGGATAGCGTTGTCCTTCTTGACATTGCCACCCTTTGCACGGTTCTTCTTCTTCTTGAAACACCTCTCCCTCCCTCATGAAAGTTTGCTTGAGAGGGGAGGTTGCTTAATCTTGTCATTCTTCTTCTTGCTCTTGGGCTTGGCGCGAACCCAATCCCTCCTTGGCCACAACTTCCTTTTGATTACTCAAAAGGTCGTTAAGGTTCTTCTCACCTTGAATGCATGTGACAAGGCCCTTTTCAAGTTGCTCCTTCAACTTAGCATTCTCCTCAACAAGATGCACATGCTCACAACATGGGTTAGTAGCATTTGCATTATCAATCAATATCATATGAGGAAAGGTGGCTTTCTCCTTGGTTAGCTTCACTTGGAGTTGATCATGAGACTCTTTGAGACTAGCATGAGCACCCTTCAAGACTTTGTGAGCCTTGTCGAGAATGTCAAAGTCCTCGTTGAGTCTAGAAAGATCAACCCCAAGCTTTGCCTTCTCGGAGCTAAGCACACGAGAAACAACAAGAGCATGATCAAGGTCTTTATTTAAATTAGCATGATCATCGTTGTGTGACTCCTCAAAAGCCAAACGAAGACCACGCTCTTCCTCAAGAGCATTGGAAAGATCCGAAATCTCATCGGCATAGTCACGACTATGCCCTTCCATCTTAGAGATGGTTTCTTCATGAGTCTCGATCATGACATTGGCTTCACCAAGTTGTTCCAAGAGAGCAACGAAGTGCTTCTTGGATTTGCCCTTGAGTTTACTCATAAAGATCTCAAATTCATTTTCCTTTACATTAGTCCCCTCATGTTCATCAATGCAATCCGTCAAAGAAGAATGATTGATGATGGTAGTTTTGATGTTGGGGGTTACCTTGTTGGTGGCTTTAGCCATGAGGCACTTGGCGGTGATGCTTTCATTGGGTGAACCGAAGAGAGACACCCGAGGAGTCATTGCAATGGCCACGGAGGCCATGGCAACCGATTCACCATCCTCATCATCATCATCATCCTCATTGTACTCTTCTTGAACCACCAAGGCTTTGTGAGGAGTCTTCTTTGGGAAGTTGCTCTTGTTGGGGAAAGACTTGGCCTTGTCCTTACGGATGAGCTTGCCACCATTGTCTTCCCTCTTCTCATATGGACACTCCGCAACAAAGTGACTCACATTGCCACAATTGAAACACGTCCTCACTCGTTGCTTGCCCTTAGAGCCACTTGAATTGCTCTTGTTGAAGTTGGGCCTTGAGTTCTTCTTGCTCCAAAATTGTCTTGAAACAAGGGCCATGTGTTCATGATAATCATACTTAGTATCTTCGAGGTTGCTCTCTTCTTCTTCCTCCTCTCCATCTTCTTCGACACAAATCTTGGCCTTCAAAGCGAGGTTGGGCTTCTTTGCTCTTTGGGAGCGAAGCACCGCATTGTCGGTGGTCTTGTCCAATATGCTCATAGCCACAAACTCATCCAACACATCTCTTGAGGACAAGGTGTGGAAGTCCGGACGTTGACGGATGACGGAGGACATGGCTTTGTGGTAGGGCATCATTGCCTTGAGAAATTTGCGCTTGATCCAGTTGTCATCAGTGTCCTTACTTCCATGATCCCGGAGGGAGACAGCAAGCTTGGTTACTCTCCGATAGAGCTCACGAGGTTCTTCTTCTTCCTTCATTGCAAACTCATCGGCTTCATCTTGGACCACTTCATAATTGGAACGTTGAATGCTTGCGCTTCCTCGATACATGGAAACCACCTTGAGCCAAGCATCTTTGGCCAGGGTGTAAGGCCGGAGATGAGGAAGGTCTTCGGGAAGGATTGCTTCTTGGATGATGAAGAGAGCATTCTCATTGAATTGATGATCCATGACCTCTCTTGGAGAAAAGTTGTTCGGATCATGCGGGTAGAAACCTTCTTCACTGATTCTCCAAAGGTTAGTGTTCACATGATTTAAATGACGCTTAAAACGATAAACCCAAGAATCAAAATCCTCCTTTTTATCAATCTTAGGTGGTGGACCGGCATGATTCAAATGAGTGGAAGGAATCGGTCCACCATAAACGGGAGGTTGCACATGGGCGAAGATGCGGTGCCATTCTTACCACTAGGCGGGGCTTTCTCACTAGTAGCTTCCCCTTATCGGAGTTAGCATCCGCTCCGTGTTGGCGGGATCACCCACTTTCACGGTGCGGTGGAAAGTTTAAGCCCTTCTAGGAATTCCTTAAACATGACCTTGACCTCGCTTCGTCATGGAGTTTTTCAATGTGTCCAACGCCACATTGAATTCCTCACGAGATCGAGGTACCCCATCTCCGTAGATGATGTCGGATTCGCACGGAGTGCTCCCCACATCATCTACGACGTCAACTCATACTCTTGGACGGTAAAGTCCTTAAAAGAGACGAGGCTCGATACCAATTGAAAGGATCAATATAGTTGACTAGAGGGGGTGAATAGGCAACTAACAATTTTTAAGCTTTTCTTTACCAATTTAAACTTTGCAATAATAAAGGTTGTCTAGATGTGCAACTAGGTGGACAACCTATATGATGCAACAACACAAGCACACGAGCAAGCAAGGATAGGAACACAAATGAGCTTGCACAAGTAAAGGGATAAGATAACCAAGAGTGGAGCCGGTGGAGACGAGGATGTGTTACCAAAGTTCCTTCCTTTTGAGGGGAAGTACGTCTCCGTTAGAGCAGTGTGGAGGCACAATGCTCCCCAAGAAGCCACTAGGGCCACCGTAATCTCCTCACACCCTCGCACAATGCAAGAGCCGTGATTCCACTATTGGTGCCCTTGAAGGCGGCAACCGAACCTTTACAAACAAGGTTGGGGCAATCTCCACAACTTGATTGGAGGCTCCCAACAACACCACGAAGCTTCACCACAATGGAATATGGCTCCACGTTGACCTCAACCGTCTAGGATGCTCAAACACCCAAGAGTAACAAGATCCGCAAGGGATAAGTGGGGGGAATCAAATATCTTGTGGTGGAAGTGTAGATCGGGGCCTTGTCACCCAATCCCGAGCAAATCAACAAGTTTGATTGGCTAGGGAGAGAGATCGGGCCAAAATGGAGCTTGGAGCAACAATGGAGCTTGAGGAGGGAAGAGGTGGTCAACTAGAGGTTGAAGACGCCCCTTATATAGTCGTGGGAAAAATCCAACCGTTAACCACTTATTCAGCCCGCGACGCGCGGTACTACCGCTCCCGAGGCGCGGTACTATCGCGAGGCTGCGCGGTACTACCGTGGCGGACCACGGTACTACCGCGGCAGCAGCACAGGCCGGAACTAGCCTGACTAAGGGGCAGTACTACCGCTTGCGCGGTACTACCGCTCCCCCTTGCGGTACTACCGCAAGGCAGGAGAGTCATAGCCTGGGAAGGGCGCGGATGGAATAAATTACATCCGTGCCAACTTCCGCTAAAACTGCGGTAGTGCAAAAATCCGACGCGGTACTACCGTAGCGCGTGCCTACTACCGTGAAACTACGGTTTCGGTAGGAAGCCCCGCGGTACTACGGCTCACAGGGAGCAGTACTACCGTGGGCTCATGATACTACCGCTATTTGGACGAGCGGTACTACCATGGTGGCGCGGATGTAAAAATTACATCCGCCCCTACTACCGCACCGGAGCGGCATTAGGCCTGGGAGCCGCGGTACTACCGCTCCAGGGGAGCGGTACTACCGTGGCACCCCGCGGTACTACCGCGTGTACCTGCGGTACTACCGCAAGTACAGTAGTAGTTGTCAGATCTCCGCACAACCAAGATAACGAAGGGAAGCTCCAAAGTGCAGGGAAAGGAGGGGCAAGTGTACGTGTTGATTCCGCCCTAACCTTTCCGAGGCGGACCCCCTCTTAATAGTACGGCTTTCCTACGACTCAAATCCACCAAAAAGAAACGTAGGACAACGCCGTGTTCAATAGTCTCCGAGGGGCACCGAATCGTCTCGAGCCTAGAGATGAACCATCTGAGGAACTCAAAGCATACGATTAGTCCACAAAAGTATCGTCATCAATCACAAAAATGTTTACGGGATAAATATGCCCTTACAACATCCAACAGTCACTGATCTCGTGTGTTCACTAAGTTGACAGGGCGTTGCGTGTGCGTCAACCTTTTTTTATGAAAGCATACGCATCAACCTGTAGTAGGCACACAAGTCAGCCTCAAATCTATGGAAAACAACATACAGCCCATCTGCCATTATTTCTAATAATGTACAGCCCATTTGCTAATTCTTAAGAATTTTTTTGGAGCCCATCTTCTTTTTGTTAGCATTACACCCCATATTGTGGCCACGGTTAAAAAGTATACGAAATTTTGCATATTTCGGTGCGGTCAACTGTTTTTAATCCAGAAATATCGATTCACATTCAAACTATTTTGAAAAATAATTTATATAAATATTAAATCCAAATAATTGTCCACGCATAAAATCAATGGAATTTAAGATCTTGTAATGAATTTTTTTTCGTACAACCCATTTATGGGCAAACCGAATGAAACTCTCCTCGTCTTGAAAGAGTTGCAGCCCAGCAGGGCCGATAAAGCAAGTAGGCCTTGTTTGGGTATTTCTTTTAAAAAAATAGAACTGGTCTAGCCATTTTCAGCAAGAAAAAAACACAACTGGGCTCATGATGTGGTAAACATAAATGAAACCCTGGCTAGATGGGCCACAGCCCCCGCACAGCCCCGTTGTTACCCTGATCCGTCACTAAAACTAGTATAAATAACAACTGCTTGTTCCTAAAAAAACCGCGCGACTTGCTGTGTCCCTGGTGTCAGCCGCTCGTAGTGTAATTCTCTCGTTTATTGACTACATTGATAATGGCGTGAGCCCCAGATGTCCAACCATTAGGAGGAACTTTTTGGGCTTGTACTATAGAGGCACTTGCTTGCGTACTGCCATGACGCTGGTGGGTCCCTACTGTCATCCTCTCCATGTACAGTCATCTCCTTGTTCCTCTTGATTGTTGACGACGTTGACAACACAAGAGGGCGGCGCACCGCGCACGGCGAGCGAACCAAGGCCGCAAGGCGGAGGACGATGGCGAGGCTTCGGACGGAACGAACAGGAGTCGTTGAACATGCGCCGGTCCGATTGCGAGCGGAGAATCGAGGTTGACTGGTTGGCGCGAGTGCGTGTTGGGGCTGGCGTCGCGGAGAATAACGGGGCGTATGGAGGAATAGAGGAGGGACTGGCCAACGTTGGAGAATGCGTCGGTAGAGGCGGTGGAGGCGCAGCCAGCCATGGGGCGGGATCGGCGGAGCCGACGGGTGGTTTGGTTTGGTTTGGTAATTTGGAGGAAGAAGAAGACAAGAGATAGAAGATACACGACGGATGTTGGATGTCAATCCAACGGCTGGTAAGCAGAATCGTTTGTTGGTGGCTAGTAAGTCGACACCACCTTGGATAGGCTATTTCCTCGCGGGTCCCAAATGTCGAATCCAAATCTGTCACGGTCATGCAGCCTTTCCTATGAAAATTTACAGCCCATTTGATGTGCTAGTTGAAATAAGTTTGTGGGTGCTGGTGGGGCTAATCACTTGGCTTCAGTAATGCAGATGAGCTCAAGCAGCCGGCGAGAGTGATGTTATTTCCCTTGGTTGGGATTTGTTACAATATTTCACTCTAAATTAAACGAATGGCAAGCCATTTGCCTTGTTTCAAAGAAAATATGACAGTCACAGCCGAGTTGAAAAGGGCAGGAACATCTAACTCCAGCTTACAAACAGTACAAAAGTACGAGGGTTAATTGTTCATCAGGTTTACAAAAAAACCCAGATTGAAAAGGGCAACAACATCTAACTCCAGCACTATTTTGGCGATCACGATCAAATGCATCGGTCAGTCCATAGAATGAACATCACGGGTCGTTAGATTTCTTGGATTATGACCACAATATGTTGTAAATAGAAGCCCGACACGTTCGTAAGCTCTTTTCCCCACGAAACTCCTTTTTTGCTCTTGACATACCCATCCGTCAAAACCATGCTGCTGATAAACTTAAGCCTGATGGACAATAGTAACCTCGCATTCAGCAGGAAGAATGTGACAAATCTTGTGTTTGCACGGTTGGCCACATATCGTTCTAGCGTTATTGTCTTCAATCAAATCTCATGAGAAGTGGGAAAATCCCGATGCTTATGAATCCACCGATTGGTTATAACTTTCTTACCCATCATGTTGCCTAAATAGACATGAAGATTGAAAATAGTTAAGGTCTAAAAGAAGAGTGTCGAAAGAGCAACAGCTGAAAGATTAATTCTAGTACACTATATGCGGGCTTCCAATGTGCGTGAAATTATCACCTTTATATACAACTTCTCCAGACATGGAAAGCATTGCAACAAGCCAATAATCTTGTTCATATCAAAACTATTCATTTGGATATATAAGATCTTGACAGAATCCAACATCATTGATAGGTCATCCATGGAGAAACTCTTCATTGAGCATAGAACATAATATTAATACAAAATGTGTACTCCAAGATGATATATAAATTATGCGCAGAAATTTAAAATGCAGCTTATGGTTACAAGTGTAGATGATAATATAAAGTACCTGAAGAACTGTGGAGCCAAACACCATATTGAAATGAGCACAGAGATCATGTATTACACCCAAGGTCTCCAGTTTAGGCGCAGAGAGGACGGTTATTTGCAACGGTGAATAACTAGAATCAACCTTTGAAGTGAAGGGGCATCTTGGATGATGAGCTGCCTTCCGTCAAAAGAAATTCCAATTCTTACAAGGTTAGGTGACTTTATTTGGAGACAACCGATTCCAAGCTGTGAAAACAAGCACAAAGCACTCCAGTAGAGGCAAGCTGGAGTGGATGATGCTTGTGCAATGAGGCCTCCGATATCTGAACCCGCACAAGTGAAAGTTTCTTGAGAAATGGGAGTCGAAGGTTTAGTACCAGATTATGCAGTAGGTAGCACAAGACACAAAGGTGGCGGTGTGGAGAGAGGAGGAAACCGCGAGATGGACATCGGTCTTTGAGGGCACAAGTCCATGGCGTTCGGTATGTGGTATGTGATTTCCGGGGAATAGTAGAACTCAAGCAGCTGTAGTTCGTGAATTGAGGATTTCAGCCAGCGTCCACCGTGCAGGGCATGGTATGCTTGCTCAGGTAGCATGACGGGATGCAAAGGCTTTGAACGGAGCCCTGGTGGGAGGAGATGATGGCTCTGGGGATTTCAAAATCATTGAAGAGAGATAGCTGACGACCGTCGAGATTAAGGGCACGACGCGCCATAGTGGGCGCCACCGAATTGAGAGGACTTGGGTGCGGCAGCAATCCTTGGTGGGGAGAAGCGAGATGATCTCCCCAAGGATGGCGTCCGGGAGATCGCTGATCACGGTCCACCGAGATTCTCTGAGTTCTGGAATCCGGTGGGGGCGGGTCACCGCTTCTCCCAGCTGCGGGTGCGGGATCTACAACGTTGCCGCTGGCGGAAGCCTCATCTTCTTGGCGCTGGGGTCAGCGACTCCATTTTCCTCGAGGCGTCGCGTCGCTCACGAATTCGGAAGAGTGTGAATGGCGAGCCTAGTTGTAGTCTTGACGAAGAAGAAGGGGAGCTGGGGTTTCTGTAGGAGTGAGGAAGAAGGGGAGCTGGTGTTTTCTGTAGGAGTGAGGTGAGGAATTTGGGGGTGCAGTGGAGCGAGTGGCGTGAGTGGGTGGGAGCGAGGAGGAAGAAGAGCACCGAGGTTTTTTGAGGGGGTGTCTTTGGGTGTGGGTAGCGCCTCTCATTCAGTAAATATATGGGCTTTTGAATTGATTTTACTATTTACTAGTGTGGATGGGCTGTTTTTTCTTGCGCCCAGAGAAACAATTACTACTAGTACAGTGGAGACACTCTACAACTACCCAGAAAAACAATTACTACTAGTACAGTGGAGATACTCTACCGCTTCTAGCTTCTCCTAGGTCATTGAAACGTCTCCCTCTACTGAATGCCGTTATACTTTTGTTCACCGACATGTGGGCCATGCAGCGCGCGGGCCCAAATTCCATCCACCAAATTAGAAGGCAGTATGCGGCGGAGAGTCACCCGGTCGAAGGCGGCGAATGTAGTCGTCGTATCACAAAACCCCACCTCCCGCTGTCTAAGTTTGTGGATGAAGCAACCATCATTTCACTTTTGCTGAATCCCTTCTCCCTCACCGTCTTCAAGAAAGGCAACACTTCGCATCGCCCTTGTTCTTCTCTCCGAGCGAAGGGAAGGTAAGCGGATCTGTGATGTTGGTATATTTTCGTTCAGAGAAAAAGAACTTTTGCAAATCAACGATCCTCACTCTCTTTTTGTTTCATTGTCATTGCGATTGTGTTTTCCTTTCGGTGGTCTCCTAGTATTCATCGGTTTCATGATGGACCAAGGAGAACAGGACAAAGATCTGCCGATATTGGAGCAGACGCGGAGGCTGATCCCACGAGACGAGAGCTCCTAGAAGATGGAGGCAACCACCGAGCCGACCCCAGATACGCTCACGGCCACTCTTGAGATGGTCAATGCCCGTTTGAGGTTACAGCCCCGTGGCACTGCGAGAGCAGTTTTCCCCTTCGAGGATGTGTCCCCCGCTGAGCTACCCAAGGTGATTTCCTTCTTTGCCGATCTCGATTGTGATTTTTCATCTAAGTATGTGGTGATTTTTTAGAAAAGGAAGTATGTGGTGATTAATAATGCAAAATTTTATTAGCTCCGATGCCATGCTATACATAGTGGTTTAAATAACTTGTGTTTCTTATACTGAAAATAATTCAAAATTTGTTTCTGTTTCAATTAGAGCCCTGATGCAGACAAGGATTGTGTGGTTGTACATGTCACTCGCTATGAGGCGGACGACCTGAATATACGCACTGGGAAAACAGAGTTCTTAGGCTGTTGGATCCTGGAAGCCATTTGCGGTTATACCAATGAAGAGTTGTATTCCAGCCTCACTGTTGTCAGGCGTGTTGTCCAGGGTGTACTGAAGCACAAGAAGTTCAAAGCTACTCCTTCGTTTGTGAGGCATATTGTTCTTGTCAAGCTTACGCAGGAAGATGACGTGGCATGCCTCCACAAACAAGTTTATCAGTGGCAAGGCCACAAGGTTGTCTTAATGAAGGTTCAATGGATTGAGCTGGTGCGGGACGTCCTCGATGATGTTCATGGCAAGGTCCGTCTTGTGTCCAGCCGAAATTAGATTGAGGCATGAAATAGTTGCCCCAGCTAGTGTTTAATAGTAGTTTGGATTGTGTCTAATTATCCAAACCTTGCCTGTTATCGACCCCTCTGGGGCTATTACTCTGTTTGAATCCGTCTATGGGAACTGCTGCTACTTTCGTGTGCCCGTGAATCATGTGAGAACCATCGTAATTGTTGCCGAAACAGATGCGTCCTCACTAGTTTTTTCATGAATATGGCATGGTAAGACATAAGTTGTCGTGGTTTATCATATGAGCAGTGTGTGTTTTGATGAAATAGAGCACTTGTTCGAGAACCGTGCACTGACGTATACATAAGTACTTGTAAACACTGTTGGTGCTACCCCACTTGTAAGCAGTTGTGCAAAACACGGCACATTGGCTCAGCTCGCTTCAACACTAGGCCATCGACCAGCTAACAATCAGCAATCTGCTATCTAACATATAAGCAACTATGTATCTTGTTACAGTGGTTCATGCAGTTAATTGAGGCCACAATGTAATAAATTCCAAACGTTCACACGCTAGTCCAACGCTCATGTGGAACACTCACATTAAACTCGTCTTCATAAAAAAGTTGAAAAGCATAAGTTAAGCAATTTTATACATCTCAATGATTCATAGAACATAACAAACATATACTAGTTCACAGCAAAAGACAAAGTTGTGAGAAGGTTTACAAATCAGGAAAAAACAAGCAAAAAGCTTCTCGAGCAAAGGGCCTCCCGCGAGCTTAAATTTCTGGAGTTCACTCTGGTTTTTCTTGTTGCCACCATCCGAGGTTAGGTTCTCTCATTCCGAATAACCAGTTATAATTGTGGTCTCATTTGGAATGCTGAACTGAACCATGCGAGGTCTTGACCGGTGAAATTCTTGTGCATTCCACTAAATTTAAGCACCGCTATTTGCAGAAATAAGCAGACCACAATGCCTCTTGTCCGCGCACCTGTCCAAAAAACCACCGTGCAGCCGTGCCAGCTAGTCCTCGGTCCATGGATGAGCTGGTAGAAAGTGCATTCCGGACTAGGATGTAGTTGTTTTCGCTCGTCCTTGCACTGCAATCAGGAAGTAAAACAAACTAATCAGTTTCTTTTAGATTGCGTTGGTCATTCTACCTTAGTTACTACCAATGTAGGGATACCTTGAAGACGGGAGGTTAGACGATGGCAACGAGGGATATCCATCTCATTTTACGCAGTTGTACTAAAACTGAGGTGTGTGCTTTTGATTGCGCGGATAGAAACGATACGGAGACAGACATCCCGAAATGATATGGAGACAGACATCCCTGTTTGCGCAAATACGAAATACGGTTATTTAAACAGTGGATGATATTACTACTTTCCCCGTTTCCTCTTAGAACCAAGTCCTAGATTCATGCTACAGCTTTCCACTTTCTTCCTGTTTGAACCAACGCTTTGAGTTGATTGTATGAACTAGCTTTACTTCTAATAATAGTAGAAGTCTAGGTTGCTTTGGAACAGCGGACGGAAGAAGAAAAGGATCCACGAAGGAGCTGGGCGATAGAGCAAGGCAGGTTTGAAGGAATATATACCGAGGTCATCGACATCGGCAAAGACGGCATCGGGAGGCCGCATCTTAGCCACAATACATGAGGAGGAAGAAGGGGTCGGAGGCCCTCCCGAGCCGCGCTCTCGGAGAGAACGGCACGGCCGCCGATCGGGACGCGGGCAGCCGTTGGTCTCCTCCCTCGCCGCCGGCGACAGCGTGAACGATGCACCTACACCCCTGCCCGGTCGAGGTTGTCCGGCCGGATTTGTGACCAGCCGTGAGCTGAGAGAGAGTGTGGCCACCTATGTCTTGCTTAGATCTGTAGAGCATGAGAGAGTGAACGAGAGGAACCCTAGTAAAGCAAGCGCTAAGGCTCCTGCTTTTATATATAGTGGAGTGATTTTGTTGTACCAGCTTCAAAAAAAATGTGCTCCTACGTGTACCCGTGAGTGGGTGTGAGTGAACTAGTGCGTGCGTGCACCACTTCTCTTCGTGAGAGTACAATATACTATGCCCAAAGAACGTTCACCGCAAGAGTAATCGTATAAGTGTGCGACGTGTGAGCTAAAATAAAATGTGCGCGCCGTCTTTTGTTTTATAGAAGTTCTGAGGGTAGGGTGTGAAGAGCACATATGTGCGTGACGTCTACCTGCAGATAGACGGTGGGTGCGACGTGCGAGTCTGCGAGAGGACTCGGGAGAGTCGTGACTGGTGAGGGTGCGTGTGCGTGAGAGAGAGGGGGGCACGTATCAATGCAATGCATGTGTCTATAAATCATTATCCGACAAACGTTCGCCACAAGCATTTTCCTGACGAACGCTGTAAGAACCGCTAGATCGGCATCTGACAGTGTCAGTTTTGCCATGTCATTTAACAGAACAGCCACTCCTCCTACACACAAATCTTTCACGTGAGTGTTAGCAACTACCGTATGCTCCCTCTGTTCCGAAATGTAGTGCATATAGCTTTATTGAAAATTCGAACCTCGCAAACTTTTACCGAGTTTTCGTGTACCAAATTGCACATGTAGAATACCCTATACATATCATTTCATTCATCTTCGAGAGGTAACTATAAAGATGGGTGAGGAGTCTACAAAGAAAGACCATCGTATCACCCACAACAATTTCAAGCATCCTTTAGTGTCGAGGAATATCATAGGAACTCTATATGATATAATTTTTATAGGATTTTTTCCTTTAGAGCCAACTGGTTCATAGGAATAGATTCATATACTCATTTCTATAGCTTTAGAGCCACTTGGTTCATATGAATGGATTCCTATACTCCCTTAATTTCAAATCCCTCCTCATAGGAATTGAGATACATGTCATCTCTAGATTCAATAGAAAAGTTCCTATGATGTGAACCAAATGACATCTCTTTTCCAATCCCTACTCATAGGAATTGAGATGCTCCATGTCATCTCTTTCCCTACAACTTCCATGTATACATCTTCTATTACTAAATAGATAGTACAACCCACTAGTAGTTTTTTTTCTAAAACATGCAACTATGGCACAAGAACTATATAGTGTGCCAATAACTTTGAAATATGGTCGCTGGATGAAGCTAACCCGACAGTGCAGAGATAGGCAAATCCGAGCACTATTGGCCGTTGGATATCATCAGATCTGCCACATGTACAATTTAGAAGACTCCATGGTTGAACTTAAGCATAATGCACAAACCTCAAAACACAAGCACTTCTCCTTTGTTCTAGAATCTTCTGTATCATAATTGATTATTTTTTTCTAAATGAATTGCCATTATTTGTTTTTTACTTTATGATTTACATTGCACAACCCCATGAATCTTAACATTTTTATAAAACTAATTGATTTTGAATGAGATGAACTATAAGAACTAAACGAACATCTACATCATGCATATATGACTCAAAGCTTTACATGCTATAGTGTGTATTTATTCATAATTTGGTTTCGAAATCTCATGCGTTCAATACATGTGTACCTTACTAGTTTTGAGTAGAGTAGCAAATTTCACGCCGCCCCGGGTATATCAAAATGCAGGGCCCATGCATCATTGCCTTTCGGTCGAACCTACGTCCACAATTTTTTGTACGTACTATATCTCCACTGGTCCCCGAACCCAAAATGCTGCCTCATTCCCGTAAAACCAAGAGGCCCACACATATTTAAGGCGTCGACTAGAACCCATTTACTATGACGTGGCCCCGCACGCTGTAGTACTCCTACAAACCCTACCGCCGCACTCATCATCGGTTTTATTCAAGAGGACGAGGGAGAAGCCAATTTGTAGTGGTGGCGCTTTCAAAAAAAAGGATCTGTAGTGGATACCCCTACCCTAGGGTGCCCTAGGTAGCTGCCGCACGCATCATTGTTTTCTCTTTTCTTTATGCTCTTGCACCCTCGAGTGAAATGATGGTTGCTTCATCCATCCAGCACTCCAGCTTAATGCGGGAAAGGTGGGGCTTTGTGATTTGACCCCTCATCGCTCATTTCTACTACTGCGGTGCTACGACCGGGGTGCCTCCAATTCCAACCGTTGCTTCAAACTGAAATTTGGTGCATCGCACGTGGAACAAGACGGTGGATGAGCCACATGTCGGCCAAAGGGGTCCTGTTAAGTGTGTCGCCGTTTCGTGTGCGGACTGACCCTGCTTGAGTTGCTACGCCAACACGACAGGAGCAGCCTACCACTTGGTTTTGCTCCTTGGTGAATCCCGACTATATTGATCTAAGAAGATACGTGCCGAACTACCCTCTCTGTCTCGGTTTTTTATTTTTAGGCGTCTCGGCTTATAGGGCCTGCACGTAGTTCTACATCATCCATTTGACTAACTAAATATGAGTTACTATGTCACAAAAAGTATATCATTGGATTCTTAAGCGGATGTAGTTGTATTTAAAAGTCGAGGGTGGGGCTTTTCCTGCGCGGTAGGCGGCGGGGCAGTTCCGCCTAGTAGGTTCGACAGAGACGTGAGAAGACGAGGGAGTAGGCTGCTGCAAACGTAGGGATATGTGATTTGACAGCGAGTTACTGTTGGACAGGTGAGGCCCCGTGATTTGACTTGCCATTATCATTTTAACTGCGGCGCTACGACCGGCGTGAGTCTCCTGATTCCTGACCACCTCCATAGAGGTGCCTCTCCCAATGCTCCACCATGTAGTAGAAGATGGCTCTTGCATGAGAGCCCACTTCTCCACTTTTCCTTGCCTCTCTTTCCTCCACATATGCAAAATGCCATGTAAAGCGCACTATTGTACTTACTTTTACTTGCTCCTCTGGTGCTTAAGCTTGCCACATAGGCATAAAGTCGATGTGGCAAGTTAATCAAGAAGAGAGAGACTAGTTTGGTGACCCAAGGAAGAAAGCAGTGCTAAGCGCGTGTACCTAGGTGAAAAGACAATTTTGAGTCTATAGCTAATTAAATGAAGCAAACTTAGCAACACCATTTCATTGGAAGAGGTCACTCCTTGGCAAATGCAATAAATACTAGTACTCCTGTGTCCCATAATATAAGAACGTTTTGGCACTACACTAGTGTCAAAAACGTTCTTATATTATGAGACGGAAAATCTGAAAGAGATAGAGAGAAGTAAAAGCAGATAAACACACTTATAGCCAACCTTATAGCCAACCTTGTTGTAGTATGAGTGACTAAGTGATGACTATGTATGACATGCCAACATCGGATAGCCTAACACACCGTGTTAAATCTCCAAGAAGCGCGACAGCGAAGCGACGCGATGTCGTGGTAGGCGCGACCATGATACGGGCTCTGGCAGCCCTTGGATCTGAGATCAAACGGTCGCATGCTAAGTTGCTGAAAATTTGCAGAATAACCCTCCAGGATAGGATATTCACCCATAGGTCTAGAATCACGCCATGCAACCGTTCGATCTCAGATCCAAGGGCTCTCGGAAGCCCGTATCATGGGAGAATGGAAAGCCACTACCCTTCCGTTCGCACGCTGGCAGTTCGCTCCTACTCGTCCCCGCACGTCCTTCAATACTACGGCGGTTCGCTCCTAGTCGTCCCGTCCATTCACATTACGGCAGTTCCACTAATCCTAACTCTCCTCCCAAATCCATGGCGTCCCAAATCTCCACGATCGGCGGTGAGTACAAGGTTAGAACCATCACTGGCGATGAGTTCGACGTCATCTACACCCGTTCTTCCGCGATGGTGAAAGGATGCCTTTCTCGCTTCAGATGCATGTTCAAAAACTCAGATGATGAGTGGGTCGCTGGGCTAGATGTTGAGTACACCATAGTCCTGGGACGAGAGAAGGATCTAAAGGACGAAGACAGGAAGAATCCCACCGTGATCCAGGTTTGCATGCATAACGTTTGCTTGGTCTACCACATATGCCATGCCGAGATTGAGTGCCAGGATTTTAAGAACTTCCTCAAGGACAAAACAGTGAAATTCGTTACTGTAGAATTTAAGAACGGCAAAGAAGTCCTGGGTCGGATAGGCCTCGTTGTAGGCAACCCCTTCGACCTCCAGAAGAATCGGCTGGTGCCCTCTCGTCAGCCTTCAATGCTGACCCTGGCAGGAGCCATGGTTCATCCTTTGTACCGTAAACTGGAGAAACCTCATTACACGTTTCATCGTCATGCCTGGCAGCAGAATGTACTAGATATAGACCACATCCACTATGCTGCAATGGATGGCTACCTTTGTTTCAATATCTACAAGGGTTGGATGAAGAGCAACAGCCAAGTGTGCGGTTCAAGCAAAGAAGTATTGGCCAAGAGGAAGAGGGACAAGGACGAAGTCGAGGACGTGGGTGAGGACTCCGAGTAAGGTGGTAGTGTCATTGCTCATGGTGGTTCTAAACTTCTAATGTAGTGTCTACCGGATTAGTTGCATAGTTTAATTTCAGGTGTGCTTAGTTTAATTTGAGGGGTGTGTTGTGCTGAGCCCCCAGCAGAACTATGTTATGTTTCTTCTCGTTACTTTATCTCTTCAGTATGTACATACTACTAGTATTTCTTTAATAGAGTTTAGCACCCCAATTAAGCACGTACTCCCTCCGTCCGAAAATACTTGTCGGAGAAATGGATGTATCTAGACATATTTCAGTTTTAGGTACATCCATTTTGATCCATTTCTCCGACAAGTATTTCTGGACGGAGGGAGTACTTGCTTTTTTTAATAGTACTATATGCATAATTTGGCGACGAGCACTCTTTATATGTACCACCTTTTTTTTAATTTCAGTTTTTGCTCCATGGCACAATCCATCGATAGTATTACTATACAAAAGTATACATTTTTAAAAGGCTAGAGTACTGTTCATCACATATATAGCCAGTTAAATTCTCAACCTAGAATGACGTGCATGCCATGTAGTAAACCGATACGGAGGAAGTATAGTAAAAATGAGGTGATTTTACCGAGCGATCGGAGGGGGAGCATGGCCTGTCATGCGGTCCCACGTGTCATGATGTACCTCTTGAGGCAGAAGCAATAATACGTGGTTTGAGATGATGGTGAACCAAAGTGTGAAATAATGGTTGCTTCGTTCGTCTGGGAAGGTGCGACATTGTGATTTGACGTCTCATTGCTCATTACTACTCTTTGGGCGATGCGAGTGGGGTGCGTCCCCCGCCGTTCTGCACTGTTATTTGGTGCTTGACATGTCGACCCGGTTGCTATATGTCCCACATGTTGGCGACAGGAAGTACAAAATTCATGAAAGGGAGCATCGACGGAGGAGTATACTACAAAATTCATGAATGGGAGCGACTTAGTTTTGGAAAAATCTGTTTTACGGAGTACGTACCCACTAGGGTTTATAGGGCTCATCTAAAAAACATTCGTTTTTCCGTTTGATAAGTCTCAATTCTACTATACTACTCCCTCCGTCTAGGTGTGTAAGTCACCTTACGAAAACCAAATAATCCCAAAACACTTAGGCACGGTACATTAACTCCCTCCTCATTTCTTGTTTTGTGACATATCAACCAATAAGAGATGTGGGCTGTGCATGCTTTCAATGACTCGAGACTACAAACATGACATGCAGTGGTTAGTTCATTGCATGCAATGCTATTAATTAGCAAAGAGACATTAAGTTTTCTCATTTTCCTCTCCGCCTTGGTCGCGGTGCACAATGTAAGATGACTTACACACCTAGACGAAGGGAGTAGTAGTAGTAGTACCATTGCAAGTTGGATTTCGAGGTGCGTTAGATCACCCGGCGCAAGCAGTGTCAAGAGGAAACTAACCAATGCATGTACAAGTTCATGGAAATTCAGTGGTCATTCATGCATTCGTTCTAATTAATGCCTCGGTAAACATAACTTCTTGAGAAAAACGAGCGTACTAATTTCTTGTGCAAACTACGAAATTAATTCGACCACTCACTGTCTACCTTGGTTCGAGAGATATTTAAATTGAGTCATAAACTGGAAAGGAGGGAGTAGTAACTTTTGTCTCAATTACTATTTGTGGCCTTGTATAGATGCAAAAGTAGTAGTAGTAGTAGTACTTGTAAGCAAGCTTCACCTCATCCTGTGAGCCACCGCGCCCGTGGGCGGGGGAGACAGCGTACTAAGCAAGCTTCTCCTCATTCTGCGAATTGGCGGGACACATCAAAAGCACTCCAGTGTATAGAGCCTTTCCTCTAAGGTAGGCCCCACATGGTTTGCCTCTTTTTTTAATTTAACATAACGCGTCAAGTCGCAATTTGTTTGTTCACCCGTGGTAGATGATCCTCCCTCCACCAAGTGGACAATCGATACACGTGCCAAATTACCACGTGGGCTGCCTTTTTCGTACAGAAATGAGCTCCACCGTGTACCTGCGTGGGTGTGGTTGGGAAAGACACGGGAGTACGTGCGCCGTGCGTGCACCTCTTCTCTTCGTGCACGTCCCCCACCTACGTGGGTGTGTGTGAGAGAGATACAAACCTAGACATGAGGCCTTCCACTATGTAGGCCAAAAGAGGTGCCAAATCTACTTCTGCACAATTTGGCACCAGTGCCCTCCATAGGCCATGAGGTGCAATAAAAAATATTGTGGGAACCGGAGCAAGTGCTGGCACCGATGCCCACTTCCAGCATGACAATAGAATACATTAAACTATGCACCGATGCCCACTTCCAGCGTGAAGGATCGAGGGGGAGGTTGGCTTGCTCGATTTCTTTATGTATGTGCGAGTCCCGCTTTTCTACGGGCTACAACCCAATGGTGTGAGGGCGGTGCCAAATTATTTCCTGAGGGCATCGATGCCCAATCTACCATATTTTAATGCACTGGCACCGGTCACATAGTGGAGGGCCTAATCGCAAATCCATCCCCATGCCTCCGCCTAATCCGACCACGGTCACCACCACGCCCCACTCCTCCTCACCTTATCTCTCATCTTTCTCCCTCCATTTTTATATACAAGGGACCACTATAAAAATTACAATTTGCAGATATACAAGGCCACTAACACTAATCGACGCAATATTAATGGTGTTTGCCTCGTGGTACTAGCAAAGGAGGACATTAATTATCCCTTGCATGCATGCAGGAGTTTGTAAAAAAATGCATCTTGATGTTCCATGCAATGCACGGGCATCTTGCTAGTCCATGAAAACAACACATGGCAAAATTCCACGGCGAACGAGGGATTTGCATCTGTTGGAAGGGGTTGTTTGGATCTTGCCCGGGGTAGCCAAAATATTGGCAACCCTTTTGTCCACCGGTGCCTTTGCCACCGATGAACGAGGAATGGCTCGGGTGCTCATCTTGTCATGCATCCTCCAGTACAAGACGTTGAGACGAGCTCGCACGAGCTATGTTTTTTTGTCCCACAACACCGCCCGAGCCGCCCGCAGACCAACCGACGACCCGCAAATTACGCCATCCAACCATAGCCACACACATTATGACAGCAACTCAACAAACCGGACGAAATTCACGCAAACACGTAGACAAACTGATATTTCATATAAACAACGACGAAAATCATATAAAAATGGTTCAGAACCGAAAATGACTGTCAGTAGCAACACAAATTCATAGATACTTGGTGCTCTGTTCCCATGGCTCCTTCCACCTCCTCCTCCTCCCCCTCCCTCCCACCTGCTCCACACCATGGATCTAACCTCTGATCTTCGCCATGGAGGGCCTCCTACACTGGGATTTCAATCCTGGCCTTGCGGTTGCCGATCAGGTATGTCGACGGTTTGGAGAAACGGTCAATTTCTATCCCTCTCGCCCTATCAAGGAGTTCTTCTTGGTGGTCTCCTTCTCTTCGGCCTCCTTCCCTCTCAATGAAGATTCGGTGGGTGTAGCCCTTCAATGTTACATTGGAGGTCATCACAAAGGTTTTAAGGTTTCTAAGATCAATGAAAGATCTTTTCGATTCTCTGTGGCCGGAAATAAAGTTGGTCATTTCATCTATCGGCTCAAGGATCGCATATGGCCAGACTTTGTTTGTCACTTCCATCTCTTCAATGGTCATTTTGCTCGGTTTTCTCATTTCACCTCAACATGGCATGCGGATGAGGAATTGAAGGATATCTCTGCTAGGAAGCCTTTAGCGATTAAGTCCAATTTGGGTTCACTTCAAGAAGGAGCATCTTTACACCCTTCCTCTTTACAAGAATTGGGTAAGTTTAATTTGGTTCCTTTGTCAGCCATGGCTTTCTCCAATTCTCATCACAATGAAGCTTCTTCATCCCTGGCAATAGTTCATCTGCATGATCATGAGAAGGCTTTTCCTAATTTTGGTAATATCCAATCGGGCATTGATATTCTGGCGCCGGTCACGGCCGCTGATGGCCGGACACATTTAATGGCTAAATATCAACGACAAGCGGAATCTGAGGAATCGGTGTCACCTCCTTATCTGTGGTTAGGACGCTTTAAATGCGCACTCCGACAAGATTATCGTCCTTTGCCCAAATGTTTCCTGGCCTCGGCATTCAAATATGCACCTCCTTTTTCGGCCTGGCCACCTATTCTCTCGGCCCAACATAAGGTGGACTTGGCCCAGGCCTACTACTCGGAGCAAGACATTTCTAAGCTTTCTACGCACTGGGCTAATCTGTGCGGCCGCTGCCTACAATGGGGACATCAAAAAATTATTTGCCATGCTCGGCTCATTTGTTTTAATTGTTCGGCTCCTGATCACAAGGCGATTCATTGCCCTTTGACACAGCAGCTGCCAAAATCAGACGTTCAAATCCTTGGAAATAAGCATACACAATCGGATGACTCTGATTCGCCTCTTCCTCCTAAGTTTTTTCCTCGACAGTGACCTCACGCTTCTACTGCCGTCCGATGCACTGCTTGTGGGGCCTATGGACACGTGGCTCGATCCTTCTTTCACAGGAGAAGACGAGAAGGCTGTCGATGAATTCCAAAAAGGAAACTTTCTTCCTTTCCTACCCCTCGCGCTCCGCATTCCACTCTGCCCTCGATTGCCACACCACCTACGCCACCACCCAGTCCGGTCCTTTCACCATTGCTGCCACCCTCATTGCCACCCTCCTCGGTGACTCCAATGGCCAACTACCCACTCAACCCTGTGCCTTTCCTGCCGCCGGGTTTCGCCGTTGAGCCGGGCCCGGCCAACCGCGTCGTCCGCAGTGGCATGGTGGCAGGACCGATTCCTCCCCTCAGCCATGAATATCTCGCCATCGCCGAGACCAGTCAGTACGTGCCTCTCCATCGTCGGGCTGCCATCCGCCATGCCATCACTGGATTGCTGCAAGAATCGCAACTCTTCACTACTGAGGTCAGCGACCACCCTTTCGGTATTGGGATTTATGGCTTTGTAGATTCGTTCATGTGAGATACTGCTGTGGCCACTCCCCTTGAGCTTGAAGAAGAAGATTTACTTATTATGTTTGTGCCCCACAATGAGGTTCTGAATCGCCGCTCCACCACATTTGGGCCGGCCATTTGGTTGATGTATTTTGGATTTCCATATGACTACCAGACTGACTACTACATCACCAAATCTCTTGGGGGTTTCGGTTCTTTGATCTCCTGGTATAATCCTAGACAGGATCGACACTTCATGCTGCTCAAAGTTCAGGTTATTCATCTTCGGTTGGTACCTAAGAGTTTTGTAGTTTGGCAATTGGGAGGAGCCCGTGATTGTTGGACTGTCCAAGTTACAATCCTGCGTAGCAATGACTGGAACAGGCTGCTCCCGGAGGTTCCACCGGCCGGTGAGGAACCACCGCCTCCGGACGGCAACCCTCACCCTCAGTTTGGCCCTGACCTTACGGCGGAGAAGCTTTACCAGCAGTAGGTTCACAATTGGCTAGTTCAGAATGCTGCACCTACCCCTGCTCAAGACAATGATGGTTGGGGAGAATGGCCTGCGGACCCAGCTCCACCTGCCCCGCCTGCTCCGCCGGTGGCCATGCCTCCGTATCTGATGAACTTTCAGGCTTGGCTCTCTGCGCAAGGTCTAACTTTTGAGGCTGGCATCGCTCCTGAGCATAACATCTCTGATAATGCTGCAGATGCCTGGAATGACTCTGTCACGCTTTCGGATGATAGTACTGCTGATTCTGGCTTGGCACTGTTAATTGTGGATGATCTCGCTGTTGTCCAAGGTGAACCTAATATTCAGTCTGCTGGTAATGAGGTTTTGATAGTTACCGTGGATGTTCATCGTCAGGGTCTGAGCTTCGGTCTTTCAAACCAAGGAACCAACCTCATGAATCTTCTGCTCGCTGATCCCATCCCTAGACATCAACTCAATGCCTCCATTTATCTTGCAATGCGCCCTCTTCTGGCCACCATGGGTCCATGGGATCAAGTTTATGGGATGCGACATGATCATTTTCGAGTTGAGGTTCAGGTTTCTGTGGGTGATCATGGACTGCAATTTGTATCGGTTCATCAGAATGTGGCACCTGCCCCCAATGTGCGTATTCAGGAACTGTCTAACAGTATTGGGCTCTCTCCTCTGCAGATCGAGCCCGCTCCTCCTGTTGACTCCACCTTGGAAGTCTTCAGCCCCCACATTTTGAATCCTGAGATTTCTGTTGCGCCTGCCGATGACCTCTCTATGCCTTCTCCCAATTCTGATCAGGTGGAGGGTATTGGGACTACTCAGCCATGTTTGGAGATGCTTGCTCTCCCTGCTCCCAGTGTTCCTGCTGAGTTGGACGCCATACTGCCTTCGTCAGAGTCTTTCAATGAGTCTGCTCTTGCTCCTAACCTACCTGCTGATGCTGATTTCTCGGGTGACTGCAGCAATGATCCCTTGCCTTCTTCACTTCGCAAAGGCAAGACCCAGACCCCAATTGATACTGCTTCACTCAGGCGTAGCGCCAGGTCCAATAAGTATGATGGCTTTCGCACTAACTTGCACTCTGAAGGGAGGATCACCAAGTCCAAAGTGAAGCCCCGCGTGCTGCCTTCTGCCCTCTCTGGTGTTCAAGCGGCGACTGCTTCTTCTGCCAACAATGTGGACAACTCTGAAATGGTGCCACCTCCTACTCCTGTCAGCACGATGCAGAACATTGCCATTCCTGTAGATGAGCTTACTGATGCGCTCCTCTCCGACCAGAACGGTGGCTCGCCTTCCGAGTCCACCTAAGTTATTCCCCTTCTTTTGCTATGGTCCTTTTGCAAACTTGGAATGTACTTTGTTGGAACGTACGTGGTTTGTACTCGCCGGATAAACACTTAGCTCTCACGAACGCGATTAACTCGTCAGGCTGCACGGTCATTTGCATTCAGGAATCCAAAATGCAGACTTTTGATGTTAGTACGCTTAGAATGCTTTGCCTACGACATTTTGATTCTTTTGCATTTGTTCCTGCGATTGGGGCCTCCGGAGGCATCATCACCATATGGTGCAGCAGTGTTTTTGATGGCACGGTCTTCTTAACTGAACAATTTGCGCTAGGGTTTTCCTCTAGGCAATCCCCTCATCGTTGGAAGTTGATTAACATCTATGGCCCTTTCCAAGGTGAGGCTAGAGCTTCATTCACTGATTGGCTATTTGATGTTAATATTCCCTCTTCTGAAGATTGGCTCCTTCTTGGAGATTTTAACTTCATCCGTTCGCCAGAAAGTCGCAACAAACCTGGGGGAGATGTTTCTGATATGTTTACGTTCAACGATTTCATCAGAGAACATAACGTGACTGGATTGCCCATTAAAGGCAGAAGCTATACCTGGTCCAACATGCAGCAAAACCCTCCCCTAGAACAACTGGACTGGTTTTTTACGACGCTTAACTGGACTGCCTCTTTCCCTAATACTATGGTCAACCCGCTTGGTAAGCCTATATCAGACCATACTCCTTGCAATGTTGTCATTCAGACTTCCATCCCCAAATGCAAACTGTTTCGTTTTGAAACATATTGGATTGCACATCCTGGTTTCTTCGACGTCGTGCATGCTGCTTGGAACAAACCCATTCGTCATGGTAAACATAAAAATGCTGCTGCCAGTCTCTGTCAGAAACTTAAAAACCACAGGCACGACCTCACTGTTTGGAGCAAGAATATTTCTAGGTTAAAAATTGCTATTGAGAATACCAATAAAACACTTCTAGAGTTGGACCATATTGCCGACAAGCGAAACCTGACCATACCAGAGGGGAACTTTCAGCGCATATTACGAGTTCACCTCCTTCAGCTCTTAAGATATCAAAAAGAGTACTGGAAAAAACAATGTACTATTCGTTGGATCAAATTTGGTGATGAGAACTCGAAATTTTTTCAAGCAGTAGCTACGGAAAGATATAGAAAAAATTGCATCTCTACTCTGAAAATGGATGATGGAACTGTCGTGGATGACCACTCAAGTAAGGCATGGGTTTTGTTTGAAGCATTCAAAAAGCGCATGGGTACTACGAGCAAGCCACACATGAGGTTTAATCTTTCCAGCTTGCTTCGCTCGCAAGTAGACTTTGATAGTCTAACTGTCCCCTTCACGCACAATGAAATCGATGATGTTGTCAAAGATATGCCTCCTGACCATGCTCCAGGTCCTGATGGATTTAACGGTGCATTCCTCAAAGCTTGTTGGTTCATAATTAAAGAAGATATCTATCGACTTTGTGATGAGTTCCACAGTGGCACCCTAAACCTCGAAAGCCTAAATTATGGGTATATCACGCTAATACCGAAAACCAGGGCCCCTGAAACGGTCAATGACTTCCGACCCATTACTCTGCTCAATTGCTGTCTCAAGCTCATCACTAAGATCCTAGCTAATCGGCTGCAAAAGGTGATCCTAAATATTGTACACAAGAATCAATGTGGTTTTTTTGAAAGGGAGATCCATTCATGACTGTCTTGCCTGGGCTTTCGAATATATTCACCAATGTCAAGCCTCAAAACATGAAATTATCTTACTCAAACTAGACTTTGCCAAGGCGTTCGATACTGTTCAACATGATGCCATCATCCAGATCATGAGGAGCATGGGGTTTAACGATAAATGGTTATCCTGGATCATGAGCCTTTCATCTTCAGGAAAATCTTCTGTGTTGCTCAACGGAGTGCCTGGTAAGCATTTTTGGTGCAAATGCGGGGTGAGGCAGGAGGATCCTCTTTCCCCTCTCATCTTTGTTCTAGCTGCGGATTTACTTCAGACAGCTATTAATGAGGCCCTGCATGGTAACCGCTTGCAACTGCCCATCCCTTCCACCAATGCGGCCGATTTCCCGGTGATACAATACGCTGACGACACCATTATTGTCATGCAAGCTTGTCTCGCTCAAGCAGAAACCATGAAGAAGATTCTTACGGATTATGCTGCCTCGGTTGGCCTGCACATCAACTTTCACAAGTCTACGTTGATTGCCATCAACACTCCGCAAACCAAATGCACAGACTTGGCCGCTATCTTTGGCTGTGTCATGGCTGACATGCCATTCACGTACCTCAGCCTCCCTCTGGGAACCACCAAACCTTGGTCTGCTGGATCGACACCTTGGGTGTGCAAAGCGAAAAGAGAATCACGCGCCATGTCTCTCGTGTCGTATCTTTGGAAAATTGGCTCTCATGAACTCCCTAGTTACTTCCGGCAATTTATCCCATGGGAGTTCTCTGTCTTCCACCTAAAATCATCGAGCAAATTGATAAGATTCGAAAACATGGGCTCTGGAAAAAGAAAACCGAATCTGGTGATAAATCTAACCCGCTGGCTGCTTGGGATATGGTCTGTCGCCCAAAGAAGCAGGGAGAATTAGGGGTGGTGAATCTTAACGTTCAAAATGAGGCCATGTTGCTCAAAATGCTCCACAAGTTCTACAACCAACTGGATATACCATGGGTGAAACTGGTCTGGGACACCTACTACTCGGGTGTGATCCCGCATGCTTCGGCCCCTTGTGGATCTTTCTGGTGGCGCGAATTGATCAAACTCATGCCAATGTATCGTGGGGTCACCAAAGTTTTGGTCAACGGCGGTAGGACGACCTTGTTTTGGAAGGATGACTGGAACCATCATATTCTCGAAGAAACCTTCCCGCGCGCGTTCTCTTTCACCACCATGGAGGATGCGTCGGTCCGTACAATGCTCACGACTCTTGATGTGAGAGAGGCATTTCACCTTCCTCTTTCGGTACAGGCCCATGCAGAGCTCCGATCGCTCCAAGAAGATGTCAGTTCCATCGCTCTATCTAAGGGTAATGATGTCTGGGTTTGCACATGGGGGGCAAAGATATTCAGAACTTCGGACTATTACAAATTCTTCTTTCGAGAGGTCACCACCCATGTTGCCTTTCGTTGGCTGTGGAAAGCCAAATGTGTGCCTAAGATCAAGGTGTTTGGATGGTTCCTCCTGGTCGATCGCCTTAACACACGCAATATGTTGAAAAGAAGGCATTATAACATCGGGACTAATCTGGACTGCCTTCTCTATGGGACCCATGTGGAAGAAACAGTGGAACATCTTTTCTTCCGTTGCATATTCAGTAAGCGATGCTAGGATAAACTTAAAATCAGTTGGCCGGCCGCAGGAAACCGATTGGATATGATGACCAACCTCAAGTCTAGGCATCAACAGAAGAAGGTTATGGACATTTTCCTGGTGGCCGCGTGGAGTCTCTGGAAGGAACGAAATAATAACTACTTTAGAAAGGTGACCCCCTCCCTCTCATCTTGGAAAGCCAGATTTGTGGCAGATTTCTCAAACATTGTATACAGGTTGCCTGAGCACAAGAAGCACCTGATTGCTGACTTCCTTACCACTGTAGCCTAACCTCTGTAAATTCTTACCTTAGCCCCATCTAACCTACACTTGTAACATGTAGTTCTGTTGTAACTCTTTTTTTTTAACCGTGAACAGTAGGAAAGGCTCCTACTGTGTTAATATATTAAAAAATAATGTGCTGTTAGCGAGGTATTTACATGTGGGGGGAGAGGGGGCTCGTCAACTTTGTGACAAGTAAGAGGGAGAAAGCTAAAACGAGAGGGGGAAACTATAAGGTGTTTACAAAATTCAGCACAAAGGCCCTACGGTCTTCTTTGACTCTATATTGAAGCAGCTCAAAATCTTGAATCTTTCCAGCCAGGAATTGAGAGAGGGGTTTATGGCTCTAAAATGTTTGTTATTCCTCTCTTTCCAAATACTCCACGCTGCCACAATGAATCTCTCCATAAACATTGGAGAAGCGTTGCGGTTTCTCTGTGTGGTAATAGCTTGAAGGCGGCCAGGGAAGGGTTCCCAATGAATAGCGAGCCTATCCCAACATCGTTTACTGAAGGAGCACGTGAAGATCATGTGTTCAATTGTTTCTTCGATGTTGCGCCCACACAAGAGGCAGTCGTGATCATCTCCGATGTTATAGTGTCTTCTTTTAATCATATTCCGAGTATTGAGCCTATCATGGAAAAGTAGCCAAGCAAAAACCTTCAATTTCATCGTGCACTTTGATTTCCATATCCATCCGAAGACCTGGTGAGGTTGGATGTCCCTGAAGAAGAATTGATAGTAATCTGTAGATTTGAAAGTAGTTTTGTCCCAGATATAATGCCATACATCTGTGGTCGCCGTGGAAGGCTGGATATCTGCCGCAACCATTTGCATATCTCTGATCTCTGCATGTGCTTGGGGGGAAAGAGGAAGGTGGAACGTTTCTCCCAGAGATGTGGTCCGCAAGAAATCCATGACAGAGATATCCTCGTTCAAGATGTAGGAAAACGCACGGGGGTGTGAGTCTTGAAGAATGTGCTTAGCCCAGAGGTCCTTCCAAAACAGCACCGTTGTGCCACAGACAATATTGACCTTGGAAATCCCCCTAAAAATAGGAGTGAGCTTGAGGATGTCTTTCCACCAAAATGATCCGACTGGCTCACATGCATGTGGTATTTTTTGTGTGTAGTACGAATCCCAAATGAGTTGAACCCAAGGAATGTCCATCTTGTTATAGAACTTGTGCAAAAATTTGAGAAGTAGGGCGTCATTTTGGATACGCAGGTTGAGAACTCCAAGGCCTCCTTTATTTTTGGGCTTGCAAACCATGTACCAAGCAGCCAAGGAATTACATTTGTCCCCTTGGTCAGTTTTCTTGATCCATAGACACCGCCTCCTTATCTTATCCAGTATTTCAATGAGTTTTCGTGGTAGGTGCAGCGTGCACATGGCATAGATGAGGAGGGAAGTCACGGTGGAGTTCGAGAAGGGCCACTTCGGCGTGGGACATAAGGGATAAAGTAGAAGACAACCTTCTTTCCACAGAAATGACAAGAGGCATAAAATCTTGTAAGGTCGGCGAGATGTGCCCAAAGGAGTCCAAGGTAAGTGAGCGGCATGGTCCCAATATTACATTCGAAGATCGAGGCCATTTGGGCAGCAAGCTCGGGCTCCAAATTGATGGGAATGAGCGTAGATTTGTGGTAGTTTATCTTAAGACCAATGGATTGAGCATACTTGTCAAGGATATTCTTGATGATTGAAGCTTGTCTGGGGCAGGCAGGCATTAGCATGATCATGTCATCGGCGTATTGGACAATGGGGTAGTCCATTTGGCCGTTGCACGGGAAGGGGAGATCAATTAGGCCATCCCTATATGCAGCATTGATAGCTGATTGAAGAAGATCAGCCGTGAGGACAAAGATGAGTGGAGATAGGGGGTCTCCCTGTCTAACCCCACGGCGGCAATGGAATTGTCTGCCCGGAACTCCATTAAGAAGAACAGAGGATCTGCGAGAGGAAAAGATCAACCTGATCCAATATAGCCATCTATCATTGAAGCCCATGTGTTTCATGATATTGATCATGGGGTCGTGTTCAATGGTGTCGAATGCTTTGGCGAAATCCAATTTCAGTAAAACAATTGGGCGCTTAGAAGCTTGGCATTGATGAATGTATTGGAAAGTCCATGCCAGACAATCTTGTATAGACCTGCCACGTATGAAGCCATATTGATTGCGATGAATGATTTTAAGTATGACCTTTTGAAGACGGTTGGCCAGGAGTTTTGTGATAAGCTTGAGGCAACAATTGAGCAGGGTAATTGGCCTATAATCATTAACTGTGGATGGGGAACCATTCTTCGGAATGAGAGTGATCAGACCATCATTAATGCTTTGGAGGTTGATTGTTCCTGCATGAAATTGATCGCATAACGTGTAAAAATCCTCCTTGATGATTGGCCAGCAAGCTTTAAGGAAGAGGCCACTAAATCCATCTGGACTGAGCTCTGTCCCCTGGCATTTCTTTTATGATCGAGTCAATTTCATCATGTGTGAAGGGTAGGGTTAGGTGTTCAAGGTCATTGCTGGGCGTAATTAGGGATGGGAGGTCAAACGCATTGGAGCAGGGCTAGAAGTGCCAAGTCCATGCGAGTAGGCGTGAAGAGGAGAGCTTCTTCCCGGTGTGATCCTCCACAATTAGGCCATCATTAGTTTGTAGGTTTGCAATGTTATTTTTGCGGTACCTATCCGTAGCCACAGCTTGAAAGAACTTTGAATTTTCATCGCCAAATTTAACCCAACGAATGGTACACCTTTTCTTCCAGTACTGCCTCTGATAATCCAATAAGCGCAGGAGGTGCTTTTTGATGATATTCTGAAAGTTACTTTCGGGAATTGTGAGCCTCGTTGATTCTCCAATGTGTCCAATTGCAGCAAGGTGTTGTTCGTGTTTTCAATGGCCACCAAAGCGGGATATATTTTTACTCCAAGATTTAAGAGCTTGACGCAAGCTTGAACTTTCTGCAGAGTAAAGTAGCTGCATTGGGCATATTGATAGGTCTATTCCAGACTTCTTTAACCACATCCATGAAACCTGGGTGAAGCAACCAGTATGATTCAAATCTAAACAGCTTGGCACGAGGTATTGTTGTCTCAATGGTCAACACACAAGGCGTGTGATCAGAGGTGGGTTTGCGAAGCGGTTTGACCATTGTATAAGGAAAAGCAGTTGTCCAATGCAGAGAGGTGAAAAACCAGTCGAGTTGCTCGAGTAAGGGGTCCTGTTGCATGTTGCTCCATGTGTAAAGTCTTCTCTTAATAGGTAATTCAACGAGCCTGTGCTTGCGAATAATGTCATTGAAAGTTATCCTGTCATTCACATCACCTCCTGGTTTATTACGATTTTCTGGGCCTCGAATGTAATTGAAATCCCCCAGAAAAATAGAATCTGCATCTGCTTGAATATCTCTGTCATACAACCATTGGGTGAAATTCTCACGCATAGGCCCTGTACAAGGGCCATAAATGTTGTAGAGCGACCAAGCATGGGCAGAAATAGTGCTGGTGAATTGAACACCCAAAGCAAAATCCTCCTGAACAATCACAGTAACAGAAAATATGGAACTATTCCAAACAGTAAGTAAACCACCCGAGGCTCCTCTCGAGGGAACAAAAGCGAATTTATCAAAGCGCTTAGGACAACAAGATTTAATAAAAGCTAGATCGATAAAAGGTTTTTTAGTTTCCTGAAGGCATACGATAGCGCACCCACTAACAAAGATCGCGTTCGATAACGCTAAGAGCTTTTTATCTGAGTTTAAGCCATGCACATTCCAACATAAGATATTCCAATTACGCAAAAGAGGCATGAGAACCAATAACTTAGACCGAAGAGGAGGAGCCATCCTCTCCACTGCCAGGGCCGGTAGTATTGGAGGTTGAGGCTAGCAGAGCATCTTTAGTTAGCTCCTCTGGAGGCACAGCGCATCGGTTAATGCCAATATCCTGCATGACACTGATAGGGGTTGGTGGAGGAGGATCTTGGCCCAAAATTCACGGCGGAGGAGCTGGGCACAGCCGAAGGAGTAACCCTGGGCTTCACCTTAGAGGTAGTGGTTCTAGTATCAGAGATTTGAGGCACCCTGAATCCATCAAAACGAGTAGTCCTGGTGCTGCGACGCACTTCAGTAGTAACCAAAGGGGCCTTGAGCTTGGAGCGGCGAGGACGAGGTGTAGATGGGGCTAGGGCATCAGATAGCAACTGGGCCAAGCCCACATCAGATTCCTGAATAACTGGGCCACCCAGAATAGCTTGAGGCCCATCATTCAAATCCACAGAAGGCGCTAAGGGGAGCAACTCTTCCGAGGCAGCAAGAATATCATTTTCTATGACAGTTGGAGAACTACTGATTGCAGTGGTATCTAAAGCCGGGGCAGTTAATCCGGAGTGCATCCAAGGGGTTATAGCCAAATTCTCCACTACAGACACAATTTCAGAGATTTGAACATTAGAAGGAGCTGGTATAGGGTTCAGTATGCGGGCCGAGAAGCAAACCAGGTGTGAAGTGCCCTGATCCTGGACCTGCAGCACAGTCCTGGGAGCTGGCAACTGCAACTCCAACGGGAAGGCCATATCCAGCACTCCAGGGTCCAAACGATGCGTCCACAGATAGAATGGTCCTTGAAAGCTGACAGTGAAGAAATTGCGAGGGATCAAGTCCCCGGCCAGCACTGTTGCGAGCTCATTCCCTTCCACGGAGATGCTAACATTATAGTAACGGCAGAAATTGCCACATCAACATTAACAGTGTTCTGGATCACAGGAGGGGCCACCAAAAGAGTGCTGACTTGCAGCCCAGACCCATAAGATGAATCTGTGTACTTGCAGTTGAGCTCGAATCAGTCTAGACAGAGTTGAGGCTATCATTGATATTATCTTCAGGCATGATACCATCTTGAACACGAAGACCTTGAGCCGCCAACCACGCCTAGAAATTGACCAAAGCAGCAGGCATTTGAGGTGTAGGGGGTTGCGGCCAAGGATCCCACTACGCATCTTGCGGGCCATCATGCTGAGGGGCAAGGTGTGGCGCCTGGTCATTCCCCAATACCATTCTGGAGCAGCCAGTTCTGAAGCTGCTGCTGATACAACTGCTCCGCTGTGAGCCCATCCCCAAACATAGGGTGAGGCACCCCATTGACAGGCGGCGACTCCTCATCAGCCGTTGGGACCTCCGGATCATGGGCGTTCCAGTCAGCGCCTCGGAGAATGTATATTGCAGCAGTCCAGCAAGCTCTGTCCCCTCCTAACTGACGAACCACAATGCTTTTGGGGATTAGACGCATGTGAATAACTTTGACCTTAAGTAGCACTATGGATCGATCCACATTAGGACTATTCCAAGTAACCAATCTGCCATATTCATCAACTGAACGCTGAAGATAAAAATCGGTTTGGTAATCATCAGGGAAACCAATATACATAATCCAAACCTCTGGACCCAAGGTGGTGGTACGCATGTTGAGAGCAGCATTGTGGTGCACAAAGGAGATGACTAAATCCTCATCATCAAGTTGGAACGTGGTATTGACTGCTGTATCACGGATGAACGAGTTGGCAAAAGCAAACATACCAATACCCAAAGGATGGTCGGAGGTCTCTATGGAGTGCAGACCAGATTCATGCAGCAGTCCTTCAATGGTGTTGCGGAGATCTTCCCTGAGATGCAGAGGTACAAATCTGCTGGCTTCAGCGATAGCGAGGAAGCTGTTGTTGAGCGGTGGTATAGGATTGAGGGCCATGTCCGCACGAACCTTGCGATCAGCTGGCCCGGGCTCGATTGACCAGCCTGCGGGGATGAAGGGCAGTGGGTTGACGAGGAAGTTGGCCATAGTGGCGGGCGGTGCGACGGTATTTGCGACGATGAGGGTGGAGACGGCGGTGGTGGTGACAGGGGTGGATGGTACTACTAGAGCAGAGCGCTCTGCAGCATTGGGAAGCGGTATGGGCGAGGGTGGCAATGGAGGGGAATGCGGGGCGTCAAGCGTGGGGAGGGTTTTTGGTCGCCATTGCCAACACAGAGCCCAACGGCGCCACCAGCAAGAGTGCGCCACGTGGCCATAGCGCCCACACGATTCACATCGAACGATGGATACAGGTCGGCTCGGGGGGGCCTTGAAAGGGCAAGGTAGCATGCTGGAAGGGAAATTGATTTCCTGCGCAGGCTGAGTTGATTTGACTGAAAGAGTATGGCCTGGGTCCATCGGATAATTACCATCGATAGTGCTACTAGACCGAGCGGGGCAATTAACACCTTCGTGCCCTGGGGCCGAACAAAATATGCAAATAATCCGGGCATGGCAATCTGACTTGGTGTGACCCCATTGTAAGCAACGGGAACAAAGAGCAGCCCAGCGATCAATCAGATAGTTTATTTCCTTGTCAATATAACCTGCCCGCGATAAATCCGCAATGTGGGCCTTGGATAATAAAGGCGGCCATGAAGTGTGCGGTGGAGCATATTTGAAAGCGGAAGAAAGGAAACATTGAGGCAATTTTGGGTAAGTGACATTATACGAGAATTGGAAATTGCCAATCGAGAGTAAATGCTCCGGAGGATTCCTTGGGCCTTGACTGCCAATCGCGAGTAAATGCACCGGAGGATTCCTTGGGTCTTGACTTGATGTGGGTAATGATTCCGAAGAACTCGGAGATCCTGTCGTGTGAACCCTAATCGAAACTGGTGTCTTCGAACCCGAGGCCTCATGACTATGTGAATTACTGAAATCCATGGAGGCTAAGGGAACAAGACCAAATTTGCATAACTCGGATGTAGAGACATGATCAACGGCAGTAGCTTGTGTGAAAACAGAGGGATCAATCCGAACAGCCAATGGACTCCGATTAGCAACAAGATCAAGCCTTTCATCCGCATGCCAATGTGAATCCAAATGTTTATAACCAGTGAAACGACCATTGAACAGATGAAAATGACATACAAAATCCGGCCAAATACGGTCTTTGAGGGAATGAATAAAATGTCCAACCTTGTTCCCAGCCACCGAGAAACGAAATGACCTCTCAGAGATCTTAGTAACTTTGAATCCCAAACTATGGCCCCCAATGCAACACTGAAGAGCCACACCCATTGATTCTTCCGAGAGAGGAAGGGAAGCCGAGGAAAAGGAAACCACCAAGAAAAATTCCTTGGTCTTGCGAGATGGAGAGAAATGCACCGTTTCTCCAAAACGTCGACGTACCTGATCGGCCACTGCTTGGCCAGGCTTGAAATCCCAGTGGAGTAATCCTTCCATGACATGGATCAAGGGCTAGATCCATGGTGAGAGGTGGAGCAGGTGGGAGGGAGAGGGGTGAGGGAGGAGGGACATGGTGGAACGTCAAGTCGAAGGGTTGCCGTTCTGTTGTAACTCTTCATCTCCCCCCTCCAGCTTGTAAGACTTGTGTGATGCTTTAATATATTTGCAGTAGGAGCCTTTCCTACTGTTTAACCTTAAAAAAATCATATAAAATACCGGATTTTCATACAAACATTACAGATTTCATTACATTCAAATGAACTACGCGGTGCTAGTTCTGGACAGCACAGGTATATAATACCTGGCCTAAATGTTCGCCCGCCGATCCATTTGTGTTCCTCATGTCCGGCAGCATGATCACCGGACTGTCGGGAGCCCTAGAGGTATATGCTTCAGCGCAAAGGACGTCTCGCTTCCCCACTGCCCAACTGATATCATTGGCTGGTGCCGAAGATGATGGTGGCCGGCACCGGTTCGAGTTCATCACCGGCCACTACTTCACCATGGCCGGCACCGGCTCGAGTTCATCCTAACATTCCCCTCTTCCGTGGAGCCCATGCAGGGTCAACGAAGGTCCTCGCAACAAAAGGATCCGGCAAGACATCTGCTGTGTACGTCGGCGTCGTCTCCGTGGTGGCCTTCATGGGACCCAAGCGGCGGCGGCCTCCCGTGTTCTACTTCTCCTTGATGATGGCGGCAAACACGGAGGCGCTGGCCACCAACTCGTCGCTCTCCGCGCACCCGACTTCTGTCGCTGCTTGTATGGCGCGGCCGCCGACATGGGAGTCTCGGCCATAGAAACGGGAGACGCGGGTACGAGGCGGGCGTGGACGGCAACAACGACGCCCGCGCCGCTCCTCGCCGAGCTGGCACGAGTGGCGAAGTTGTTGAACCGCAGCGCCGGCTTGGGGCGGCAAATCGCTCCATCGTGCGAGGGAGGAGATGGATCAGCGAGCTGCATAGCTCAGATCCGCGAGCTACCCAGCCCGGCTTGGATGCGGAATAACTACTCTTCGTAAGCCATTGTAAGAGTGGACAAAATGGTGGAGGAGATAGGGGAGCGACGGAGGTGTGCGATTCTTGGCCAGCGTTTGGCCTCATTTAAATAGGAGATTAAATAGACGGCGGACGGGAGGAGCTCAGCCTGTGTTGCGTTTAACGCCGGCCTGGTCATGAACGGACGTGTGTCCAGAATGGGTTTCTCGGCTTCCACACGGGCGGGTTTCATGGAGGCGTTTGAATGCGGCACGGAGGCCTGTTCAGCCGGGCGTGCCACGAGTGGCGCCCTCGACTCTAACCTAGGACACCGCGCCGTTCTTCCACTGACGTGTGGGCTCTTTGGGTGAATGGCCTGCATGTCAGTGACCCAACACAGGCAGCGCACAGCAGAGGAACCTTTGGTGGGCTAGGGCGGTCAGAAGCAGGCATTTCATAAACCGATGATTGTTCATTGAGTGTGATGTCATCTTTTTCATGTAGATAAGCCTACTATGTTGATATCCCGTTCGATACGTTGTGATTCATAAAGACCGCTGCAAACATCAATGTTATGCTTATCACAGATAAGATTGATTAATACCCGTAACAATCCATGTCCTTAACAAAGGGTGCATGCACGTATAGGTTGAGCGTGTGTCTTGCGTCGTGTCTTTGTGTGCATGCAGCATGCGAGTGTTGCGTGCGTGCAAAGTGCGTTTCGAGTGTTGCATGCATGGGTGCGTGACGTGCGTGTGTTCGTGAGTGCATGTGTACGCGTGTCGGTGTTGCGCGCCAAAGATGCGTATGCGTGTGTACTTTATGTGCGTCGCGATTGTTGCACGCCTACATGCGTGCGTGTCTTGCGTGCGTGCATGTGTACGTGTGGGGTGAGGCTACACGTCGGTCGTGACTTTTCATCTCTGGTCATTAGATTTTCCTGCCGTTGGATACGAAATCAAGGGCCTCGGTTTGTCATCAAACTCCACCCCGAGCCGCCACCACCACCGGCCGAACAGCCAGCCCCACTGCGCCGCGGCCGGCCCTCCTCCCGAAACCACTCCCACCGCCGGGTCCTCCGCCACACCGCCATCCTCTAGCCCCCCGCCGAGCTTTTTCTCCGAGGATCCCCACCCCACCGCCCAATGAACGCCCCCAACCGCCGTGACTACCAACCAGAGGTCTCTCGACTTCAAATACCCACCGACCACTTATTTATTACCATTTCTGTCCTTCATATATGCGCTGACGGGTGGGCCCTATGGTAATGTGCGCTGCTGAATGTGGATCGTTTGACTGGTCAATTGATCATGTTATCAACAAATTATGGAGCTGTATGGTGAGCCAGTGACCGTATGATCACCCTAAAATGTACTCCTATTTTATTAACACAGTATAGACTCAAACTACCATTTCTTTCTTTCATATACGGGCTGACAGGTGGGCCCCATGGTTACGCGCCCCGATGGTGCAACACTAGTTGCGCCGCGTGGAACGTTTGACTAGTCAATTGATTATGTCATCAACAAAATACAGAGTTGTACGGGTGAGCCAGGACCGTATAATCATGACATGTATTTGTTTAACACGGTACAGATGCAACATGCAAGGGCTCATATATACGCGCAAGTACTCACCGCTATAAGCGCACACACGCGAATCCTACCAGTCGTGGAATTGTCACGGCAGATGTCCTAGTTTGAGGACTTAGTCGTGAGGCCAACGCATCTATGTGGTAGCTTGAGAGGGGTTGAGCAGAATCGAGAGATACAACACAGGACATGGATTTAGACAGCTTCGGGCCCCGGGAAACATCATCCGGTAACAACCCTACATGCTGTTTGAGGCTAGGTCTCATTATCATCACGAGGGAGTCGCCGTAAACCGGCTCTCCTCTTTGTGTCTAGCCCTAAGATTGTTTCTTCTTGCTTGTAACTTGTCCCTCTTTGGGGAGCCCTACCCCTCCTTATATATGTTGAAGAGGCGGGTTACATGTAGAATCCAACTCGGACTTAAGACTTAACTATTCTAACTTATCTTCATGGGCTTCTTAACATCTTGGGCTTCATAACGTCTTGGGCTTCGTAACCCCTAGCAACCCAGTTATCACTGTTTGCCGGTTTAACATTGTCTGCCGGTTTAACATTTTCCACCGGTTTAACATTGTCTGCCGGTTTAACATTGTCCGCCGGTTTAACATTGTCTGCCGGTTTAACATTGTCCGCCAGTTTAACATGATCTGACTTAACTCCTGCCGGTTTACCACCTGCCGGTTTACCGTCTGTCATAGCCATCTGTCTTAACTGTCTGTCAACTATCCGCCAGTTTAACATCCGCCGGTTTACCAAGTCCCTAGCCGGTTTTACAACTCCGGTCGGGTCATATCGCGGGGTATATCCCCGACACTACCCCTATGAGCACCTTCGAGAGAGTGGGCCAGCATATATGATCTTGAGATTTTACGAAGTCACCATAGGTGCCTCTTAGTCGAGTGGAACGTTTCCTCCCACTGAACGTACATCGCCGGAAAATAATGAAATTAACACAAGATAAATGCGAGCATCGGGACTTTAACCTTGGTGGGCTCGAGAAACCACTGTCCTCTAACCATCCAACCACATGTTGGTTAGCACGACAAAATGTATGTGGTGACCGTGATGAGCTTATTCTGAAGTCCAGTGACCATATCGTGATTTTGCTTCAAATACAATGACCGTAAGTGCCGTCAACAAAAACGGAGCACGCATCAAATGCAAAGTCCATCAGTGTCATCAACAAAATATGGACACGTATCGTGAGCTAGATACCGTTGTACTATTGTATATGCTTATTTTCTTAGTGGCCGATTGCGTGTGTGGTGTGGTGGGCACATCATTTCTAGTTGTGGTGGGTCAACATGAAGACTCATGGGTCGGTTCCATCCTGCACCACATATAGGTTGGACCGAGACGTGTTATACGAAGACCCATGTGGAGGACTCGCCGTACAACACGAAGCTACCAGAGTCGCGGAGGACTCTATCCCCATTGGTGATAAGCCGACTATATATGATTTGTAACCCTAGGCCCTTGGTATGTTATACAAGCTTGGGGGCTAGTTCGTCGATAGTATACACACACACGCACAATGCCTGGTATTCATGTGTACTTTGTACACACCCCTATCACTAATATACAGTACCAGGAGTAGGCTCTTTCTTCAACTGCAAGGGTCCGATCCGAACTAGGGTAAAACTTGGCTCGTATTACCATCCAGCCTAACAACCAGGGATATCCTACCGGATGATATAATGAAATCATATCTGCCAACTACTAAGAGAGAGGTGTGTCGGGGGGGCAATGAGTGCGAGAGAGGCCTAAAGATAATGTGCGTGCGGGAGACACGTAGGCACATATATGTGCGTATAGAGGGCTAGTAGAGACCGTGCATGTGTATATATGCATGTGAGAGAAATAGTGTTTTCCAACTGAGATTAGTGAAAAGAGTGGTACATAGTAGTCAGAGAGAGAGAGAGAGAGAGAGAGAGAGAGAGAGAGAGAGAGAAACAGAGAGAGCATGTGCGTGAGACACCCCGACACCCTGAGAGAGATTGTGAGCATGTGTGAAAGAGAAATACCGATGCGTATAAAGTGTGTGCACTTATGCGTTAGATAGAGAGATATATAACGCGTCTATGAGAACGGGGCGAGGCACATTGCATCTACGCGTAAAAGGAGGTTCTATGCATTAAATTAAAATATAAATGGCATTATTATTTTTGGATGAGATCACGAATTTTGCAAATTGCATATGGACGAAAATCGGTCTATCAGACACCCATACTCTATTGAATTCTAGCATGTGCATGTGTTTATTTCATATTATCGATCCATAGAGTGACAGCGGTTTGAAATACAGGCAATGGATGCTTTTGCAATTCATATGTAAACATTAATTAGTGCACTCCATGTTGTTAGTGTGAAGCACTTTATACATTTGTCACTTGCATGGATACATTCCAAATTGCTAGCTACGAAATAGAATACATGTTGAATTCAACATAAAGGGGGTTTCGAAGATTCGAATTCATAGGAAGTGCATTCATCTATTTGAACCCGAGATAATGGCATTTGTAAATCAGATGTAAAAGGGGGCATCAATCTTTGTTGTGAGTTTGAACATGCTATATATATTCATACGCATATCTAACTTTTTTTTGCAACCAAGAAGATTATATCTGGAACCATGCATGAACTGAGGTAAGTTGCATATTTTTTAATATATACTCGTGTACAATGTATATTCAAATGTACCCCCTCCATTCCAAAATAATCGTAGCTTTAGGATTTTCAAGAGTAAAGATTTGTGAAGTTTGACAAATCCTGAAAGTTCAATTCAAGAGAACCGAAAACATTAATGCTTCTGCTCCCAAATATTGAATGAAGCGCCAAATATGCCTCTGGTCACCCGAAACTGCGCGAGACTAATGTTTTGGTGGTAGGACATTCTGTCGACTGCCCGTGTAGCCTATCGGCCCGATGTCCAAAGGTCTAAACCGGGGTAGGTTTGTAACTTCACCAAGACGCCAGTCTCAACCACCTCCGAGAAGCATTCATACGCCGTGGGCGCCTAAACACCCATGCGCTCGGCCGAAATCTATCCCGCCCACATTTGGGACACCTGACATGACTGTCCTACCCCCAACCCGCAATATGTCCGAAATTTTAGATGGGGGCAAAGTTTGTAACTTTCCCCAAATTTCAAACAAGCGCGTCTCAAACCGAAACATTGTTCCCCCTTAGTTCCCCGCCTCCCTCCGTTTCCCCATTCATACTCCGTGGGCACGAAAACGCCCTCTCCACCAGCCGCGAAACCCCAGCCTCCTCCGTCGGTCCGTCCTCCACCCCATAGCGGCCAATCCACCGCCGCCCTCCTCCATCACGCCAGAGCCGGTACCCCGACGTCGTCGTCCAACGCAACCGCAACCGCAACGCCCTCAAGGACTTAGTAGCTGAAGCCGAGGCAGAGCTGCCTGCACGACGCCGACGCCGACGTGCGCCATACCAGAACCACTCCGACCATGCCGTCCTGCGCCTCACTACTGCGGCTCCACTGTCGCAACCGTCCACCGCACCGGAGCTGTTCCCGCTACGTCGTCGTTCATCGCCTCGGATTTGCTTCCCCGCCGCCGACAGACGGCCACCACACCACACTCAACAACTTGGCCATGGGTTCGTCCAAGGCTGCACCATCCTCCACAACTTCTGGTTTCCGGCGAACAACAAGAAGATCGTCGGAAAAACAAAAGGAGGACACAACACTGCCAGCAGAAAGAGGTAATCCTCTTCCCTTATTCGTGCAAATCTTACGTCTCCGCTCACACCGTATTCATACCACAAAAGAAACTAGTTGAGCGCTTCTTACTGCATCTTCTTCGTGATACTAAATTCACAAGGTTTCCTCCCTTTTACTATTTCACCTTTGCTAGAGGTCAGAGCTGCATGGATTTCAATTCAGGTCGGTCAAACCGCAATTAAAGAAGCAGCACCGCTTAGGCGCGGAGCACCTAGTCCTTTGTTCCTCGGGAAGCGGTGCATCGGTGTCTATCATAGGGGTGTGGGTGCAGGAGCTGCTTGCGCCCGATCTTGAGGTCGATGGGGCTTGAATGGATGGCGGGCGGTGCCAAGCACGGCGGTGCGGTGAGGTCGAGGAGGCGCGGGCATGGGAGAATCTTGGGCGGTGGTTCTTTGGCGTTTGAGGAAGATTGTCAACACCGACTGGCTGGAGGTAGATGAAGGCGGTCTGCCCGTTCTTTGTACATCGGACGGTGCAGAAAAAATGGACTGACCTATTTGCTTTCAGTCGACTGTTATTTCCATAGAATCTTGTAGTAATTTAGTGTGCCATGCATTTTGTAGAGCTATCATATGTCTCCCGTCATTTATTTCTCACCGACCTGCTATCTGCTACCTTTACACTGTACTAATTGTGAACACACTTCACCCATACTCACACTATTGTTTTTTATGCATGGGTATTTCAGACTCTAACGCAGTGTTGATGAATGCAAAAAAGAAAAGATGAAGTCGCTCGGTGTAATTAGAAGATAAGCACTAAGCGTTTCAGCGCTCTAATGGGTGCGATGTCGACAATTGGAGCGATGGCGTAGCTCGCAATTGATGATCTCAATTGCCACACACAACCATCCCAGGTGCTTGCTTTAACTTCGCACTATCAAATGTGGTTGCATGTTGCATATGGTGTCTAGCTTGTATTGCTTCCAATTTGGTTAAATTGCATCTGCTTACTTTACACATTATGCCTTTGATAATGACATGCCTTCCTGTTTTTGATACATACTACATATGTCTATTAACCATGTTCGTACATCAAACTAATGCTCTTTTGTATCCCTCGTCAATCACTTATAATGAGACAGTCACCCGAGTGAGTTACTGTGAGACGCCCTACTCGTTTAAAGAGTGCAGTGTCATCCTCCCCACATGATTCTCAAGAAACAGCAAGGCTAAATGAAGATAGTCAATGTAGCTCTCTAGTTGATCACCGCAATTCCCCCACACCACCATCGCAGGTGCTTGCTCTTACTTGGCAGTGTGATATTGTAACGCCCCGGATTCGATGCGCCAGGTGTCTGCCAGTTATTCGCCGTCTTTGCCATGTCATTTGCTTGCGTGTTGCATTTTTCCATGTCATCTTTTGCATTTCATATCATGTCATCATGTGCATTTCATTTTGCATACGTGTTCGTCTCATGCATCCGAGCATTTTCCCCGTTGTCCGTTTTGCAATCCGGCACTCCAATGTCTCCCGGCGCCCCCTTTTACCTCTTTTCATGTGCGGGTGTTAAACGGTCTCGGAATGGACCGAGTTTTGTCAAGCGGCCTTGGTATAGCACCGGTAGACCGCCTGTCAAGTTTCGGGTCATTTGAAAGTCGTTTGATACTCCAACGGTTAACCGGGTAACCGTAAAAGCCTCTTTTGTGTGCAGCCCAACACCCCCTCCAAAGTGGCCCAAAACCCAGCAAAGTCCCCTCCATGCTCTCGGTCGTTCGATCACGATCGTGTGGGCGAGAACCGCACCTCATTTGGAGTCTCCTATCTCCCTATGCCTATATAAACACCCCCCCTCTGAAATTCGCGGTCAAATTCCCCCTAACCCTAGTTTTCTCCTCTGCATGCTGCGCCGGACGCGTCCGCCGGCGCCGGACACGCCCGCCGCCGCCCTCGTCTAACGGAGGCGCGCCACGTGGCCCCTCGCGTCCCGCCGCTTGCTGCCCGCTGGGCCAGGGCAAGCCCGCCGAGCCCATCGGGCCCGCCCGCCAGCGCCGCCGTGCCCGCTGCTCCCAGCCGCCTCCTCCGTCGCCGGCCGACCCGCCGCCGGTGCCCTCTGCCGCCGCCATGGCGAGACGGCCCCGCCCTTGCCGCCCTACGCCGCCGCCCGCGCTTCGGCGGCGCTTCGCCGCGCCCGCCGAAGCGGCCGGCCTCGCCGCCCTCCGCCGCGGCCGCCTTGCCCGCCGTCCGCGGCCATGGCGCCTCCCGCCGCCTCTCCCTCCGGTCGCCCGGCCTCTTCCTCAGCGTCGCCCGCACCGTCCGGCCGCTTCCCGTGTCGCGCCGCCGCTCGCCGTCGCCGTCTCCGGCCGGATCCAGCGAGATCCGGCCCGGAACCGCCTGGTGGATGAGATCCACCAGGCCCGCCAACCAAACGCGCCTCCGCCCGTCCCGGGTCCTCCTCGTCCACGTTTTCGCGAGGTTGTTTTCCCTCTAAGTCATTTTCTGCCAGTATTTTCTTGCCATTTTCATCGCATCGTAACTCTGCATCAGTAGCTCCGTTTCGTGCGTGTAATATATCAAATTGTTCGCCTCGAAGAGTAGATCATTTCATCTCCTTGAATCATTTTCATTTGAGCTCATCTTGATGCCCGAAATTCTGTTAGAAGAGGGCTATGTGATGTTAGTTTCCGATTCTTATCAGAACATGCACTTTTGTCATTTTTGCCATGATTGATGTGTGCACCTTATGAACTTGAGTCCTGCATGTGTTTTGTAATATGCCATGCTATCTTTATAAGGGTGTATGCCATGTATTTTTGTGATCTCTGTGGTGACTAGCACAAGCATGCAAACTAGGCTTCATGATGTTGCTGATTTCAGCCCTGTTTTGCTGATATTTTTTGCCATGTAAACTTGATGCTACCGAGAGATCCATGCTTATTTTGAGATACTTCAGTAAGGATTTTTTGAACATATGGTTATGCTCTATCCATCCATGCCCTTGTTTGCAATTATGGAGTGCCATAGCTTGAGTCAATCGAGCTCTACTTTTGCTATAAAATGTTTCCTGTCAGGTTGTTTACATGTTATTCAATTTTGCCAAGGTTGTTGTAGTTGATCCGTGTATGCTATGTTGTTGTTTCTTGCCATGTCTAGCTTCTATGCCATGTCTTCTTACTGTGAGTTGCCTTGCCATGCCATGTATTGCTCTGTGGTGAGTGGTTCAAGCTCACCAACATGCCTACTTATTGTTGTTCCTGCCATGTATGAATCTGTCATATAACTTGCCATGTTTACATGGGTGCCATCATATTTCCTGATCCTTTTTGGCTCATGGTCAGTAAAGGACTTCTGTTCTATGCAATTATTAGATTCATGCCATGCCTTTGTTTGCCATGTTAAGTTCCTGTAGCATGTTGTTTGATAGCTCTAAACATTGCAACTTTGATGTTATTTACGCTAAAGTCAAACTGTTATTATTTGCAATCTTGCCATGTCATTTTGAGCATTTTCTAGTGATTTCTGGAGATAGCTCAGTGTTCATGTTTTGTCATGCTTTACCTGTACATCATGCCCATGCCTTTTGTTATTACGTTGAGATGCTGTAGCTTGTTGTTTTGATGCTTGCAATATGCCTACTTGCTGTTTTGGACAGATTGTTGTCATGACTTGTATAGAGTGTATGTGTTGAACCGTTGCTCCGCTTTGAGTGTGCTCTATATGAAACTTGATTGATTTTGCATGTAGTTTCATAATATCATGTTGCATCCTTGTTTTGAGGTGTTTGCTTCATGTTTGTATGCCTTTTGCATCAATGCCATGCTTATCTTGTTTTGCTCATATCTTCTAGGCCGTAGCTCCGAATTAAATGAACTTTATATGTAACTTGACTAGAATTTCGTGTAGATCATCGTGGTGCATCTTAAATTGCTGTTTAACAACTTGAACATAAGGTTTATTCAGATCTGGACCAATTTCGAAATTTGCATATGAGGACTTACCGGTATTGTTATATGTTGTTTCCGGCCTCATTTAAACTTGCCTTGATGTGTTGCTCTTGTTTGCATCATCTCTTGCCATGAGTAGCTTCATCTAGATTTGTCATGCATCATGCTTGTTGTGCATCATGCCTTGTTCATGTGTGGTGTGTTTACTATGTTGTGTGCTTCTTCTTGTTAGTTCTGTTTCGTTATGATCGTGAGGATTCGTTGGTCTCACGCTTGGTTCGGCTTCATCCGTTCGTCTTCTTCATGGACTCGTTCTTCTTCCTTGCGGGATTTCAGGCAAGATGACCGCTACCCTGGATCTCATTACTATCATTGCTATGCTAGTTGCTTCGTTCTATCGCCATGCTGCGCTACCTATCGCTTGCCCTGTCACTTGCTGCTCAAGCCATCCCAAATTGCCATGTCAGCCTCTAACCTTTTGCACCCTTCCTAGCAAACCGTTGTTTGGCTATGTTACCGCTTTGCTCAGCCCCTCTTATAGAGTTGTTAGTTGCAGGTGAAGATGAAGTTTGTTCCTTGTTGGAACATGGAGATGTTGTTCCTTGTTGGAACATGTTTACTTGTTGGGATATCACAATATATCTTATATTATTAATGCATCTATATACTTGGTAAAGGGTGGAAGGCTCGGCCTTATGCCTGGTGTTTTGTTCCACTCTTGCCGTCCTAGTTTCCGTCATATCGGTATTATGTTCCCGGATTTTGCGTCCCTTACGCGGTCGGGTGATTTATGGGACCCCCTTGACAGTTCGCTTTGAATAAGACTCCTCCAGCAAGGCCCAACATTGGTTTTACCATTTGCTTCACCACCACCTACATTTCCCTTGGGAGTAATTAACCCAAGGGTCATCTTTATTCAGCCCCGGGCCAATGCTTGTCTAAGTGTTGGTCCAAACTAGAAGTCTTGCGGCGCCCCTCAAGGAAACTTGAGGTCTGGTTTTAGTTATAACGGACTGCTCATCCGGTCGTGGCTCGAGACGAGATCTGTGCGGCTACTATCGGGGTGTCGGCACGCCGGAGGTCTTGTTGGTCTAGTTTTATTGTTGTCGAAATGTCTTGTAGCCGGATTCCGAGACTGATCGGGTCTTCCGGGAGAAGGAATATCCTTCGTTGATCGCGAGAGCTTATCATGGGCTAAGTTGGGACACCCTGCAGGTATAAACTTTCGAGAGCCATGCCCGCGGTTATGTGGCAGATGGGAATTTGTTAATATTCGATTGTAGTAAACTTGAAGCAAACTCTTCTAAAATACACCAACCGTGTAAGCGTAACTGCGTGAGTGTCTCTTTTGGGGTTGATCGAGAGGAGAACACGGTTTCGGGTTATGTCGGCGTAAGTAGGAGTTCAGGATCACTTCTTGATCATTACTAGTTGACGACCGTTCCTTTGTTTCTCTTCTCGCTCTCATTTGCGTATGTTAGCCACCATATATGCTTAGCCGCTGCTGCAACCTCACCACTTTACCCCTTCCTTTCCCATTTAAGCTTTGCTAGTCTTGATACCCATGGTAATGGGATTGCTTGAGTCCTCGTGGCTCACAGATTACTACACCACCGATTGCAGGTACAGGTTTGCGATGATCATGGCGAGAGCGACGCTTGCTTGCGTTGAGTTCTTCTTACGCTTCTTCTTGATCGGGGATAGGTTCGGTCGGCAGCCTGGGCTAGCGAGGTGGATGTCGTTTGAGTTTCTGTTTATGTTTCATTCGTAGTCGGATGTTGATCTTGTATATGATGTTGATGTATTCTTGTGGCAATTGTGCATTATGTATGTATCCCCATCTATTATGTAATGTTGATGTAATGATATCCACCTTGCAAAAGCGTTTCAATATGCGGGTCTATCCTTGGTGGGACCGTCGAGTTCCTTTTGGATAGGGTCGCATATTGGGCGTGACAGATATGTGGTTGCATGTTGCATATGGTGTCTACCTTGTAATGCTTCTAATTAGGGTAAATTGCATCTGCTTAGTTAACACATTATACCTGTGAATATGACATGCCTTCCTGTTTTTGGTACATACTACGTCTTTCTATTAACCATGTTCTTACATCAAACTACTTTTCTTGTGTATCCCTCATCAATGCTACTAATTTGTTAAATTGCATCTCCTTAGCTTACACATTATACATGTGAATATGACACGCCTTCCTGTTTTTGGTACATACTACATCCGCCTATCACACCATGTTCTTACATCAAACTCTGTTCTTGTGTATCCGCGTCTATCGCTTATGATGAGACAGTCCACGTGTGGGTTAATATGAGACATAATACTCTTATAAAGAATGCAATTTCATCCTCTCCACATGATTCTCAAGAAACAACAAGCCTAAATGAAGATATTGAACATAGCTCATGCACGAAGACCGCACTTCCCTACACCACCATCACAGGTTCTTGCTCTAACCCAGAGTGTGATATGTGGTTGCATGTTGCATCTGTGTCTAGCTTGTAATGCTTCTAATTAGGGTAAATTGCATCCGCTTAGTTTACACACTATACTGTGAATATGACATGCCTTCCTATTTTTGGTACACACTACATCTATGTGTTAAACTTGTTCTTACATGAAACTACCTCTCTTCTGTATCCTGCATCAATCACTTACGATGAGTCACCTTTATTCGTTGCATATTGCATATTATTTCTAGCCTGTTGCCATGTATTGCTTCTAATTTGGTCAAATACATTTGTTAGGGCACCCTTTTAATTTGGTAGAGTGATATTGGTTTCATCTTTCATATGGTTTCTAGCTCGCATCGATTCTAACAAGTTCAAGCACCTTGTGCTTAGTTTACACTTTATACATCATACATGGAAATATGTCATGCCGTCCTGTTTTTCATACATATTCCATCCTCCTATCATGCAGCTGCCTTACATGAAAGTAGTGTTCGTCAGTATCATGCATCAATGAGTTCTGAAGAGCAAATTTTATTCCTTTTTCTTGTGGGTTTGACTTGACAAGGCAAAATCAAGAAAGAGGAAGGAAAAGAGTAAGGAAGGCGATGATGGTGGTCCTCTCTGAGCAACATAAATGGAGCATTTGTACCGATTCTCCTTGTCTTGATAGTGCATTACAAGGTCCAAGTCTCCGCTCCCTACTCCACCATCCAAGGTGCTTGCTCTAACTTGGCAAAGTGTGATATCTGGTTGCATGTTGCATGTGGTGTCTAGCTCGTATTGCTCCTAATTAGTGTAAAGCTGCATCTTCTTAGCTTACACATGATACATGTGAATATGACACGCTTTCCTGTTTTTGGTACATACTATATCATCTATCACACCATGTCCTTACATGAAACTACTCTTCTTGTGTATCTTGCATCAGTCACTTATGATGGGACACCTTTAAGTTGGCGGTGTGATATTGGTTTGCGTCTTGAATATGATTTCTAGCATGTATTGTTTCTAGTTTGATGAAGCGCCACCTATGACGAGACAGTTTTAACTTGGCGAGTGATATTGATTGCACCTTCCATATGGTGTCTTGCGGTGTTTCTAATTTGTTGAAGTGCCTTCTGCTTAGTTATCACATCATAGGTGTGAATATGTCAAGCCGTCCATTTTTTCATACATATTCCATCCTCGTATCATGACTCTGCCTTTCATCAGAGTAGTGTTCGTCAGTATCATGCATGAATGAGTTCTGAAGAGCGAATGATATTCCTTTTTATTGTCGGTTTGACCTCACAATGCAAAATCAATGAAGTCGAAGGAAATTGGCAAGGCATTGGATGATGGTGGTCCTTCCGAGCAACTAAAATGGAGGTTCTCTACAGATTCTACTCCGCCATCCTCCCAACAAGATTCGCAAGACAACGCAAGGCTAGACAGTCAACATAGTTGTGTAGATGATGAGCACATCTCCTCTACTCCACCATCACAGGTGCTTGCTCTAACTTGGCACTATTATATGTGGTTGCATGTTGTGTATGATGTCTAGCTTGTATTGCTTCTAACTTTGTTGAATTGCATCTGCTTACTTTACACATAATGCCTGTGAATATGACATGTGTTCCTGTTTCTACATTAGACTACTATTCTTGCATATCCCGCATCAGTCACTTATGATAAGGCACCTTTAAGTCGCCACTATGATATTGGTTGTGTCTTGCATATGATTTCTAGCATGTACTGCTTCTAATTTGTTGAAACGCCATATAGTTTGAACTTGGCAGAGTGATATTGGTTGCATCTTTCATATGGTGTCTAGCTTGCAGTGTTTCTAATTTGTTGAAATGCCTTCTGCTTAGTTACCACATCATAGGTGTGAATATGTCACACCATCCTGTTTTTCATACATATTCCATCCTCGCATCATGTGTTTGCCTTTCATCCGAGTAGTGTTCGTCAGTATCATGCATGAACGAGTTCTGAAGAGCGAATTTTATTCCTTTTTCTTATCGGTTTTACTTCACAATGTAAAATCATTACAGCTGAAGGAAATTAGTCCGGCAGTGGATGATGGTGGTCCTTCGGAGCAACTCAAATAGGGGGTCTCTGCAGATTCTACTCCGCCATCCTCCCAACAAGATTCGCAAGACAACACAAGGCTGGACAGTCAACGTAGCTATGTAGATGATGAGCACATCTCCCCTACTCCACCATCACAGGTGCTTGCTCTAACTTGACATTATTATATGTGGTTGCATGTTGCGTATGATGTCTAGCTTGTATTGCTTCTAACTTGAATTGCATCTACTTACTTTACACATAATGCCTGTGAATATGACACGTGTTCCTGTTTCTAGAACATACGTGCACATGATGAGCACATCTCCCCTACTCCACCATCATAGGTGCTTGCTCTTACTTGGAATTGTTATACGTGGTTGCGTTTTCCGTATGATGTCTAGTTTGTATTGCTTCTGATTATGTTGAATTGCATCTGCATAGCTTACAACTTATACCTGCAACGATCACTTACCCATAAGACACATTTAACTTGGGACTGTGATGTAGGTTGCATCTTGCATTGTCTTCTAGCTTGTCTTGCTTCTAATTTCTTGAAATGGCACTTCTGACGAGACACTTTTTACCGATAGAGTGATATTGGTTGCCTGTTCATATGGTGCCTAGCTTTCATTTCTTCTAATTTTGTTGAAATGCCTTCCGCTTCTGTTTTTTCATACATATTCCATCCTCCTATAAATGCGTGTGAATATGAAACGCTATCTTTTTGTATATATTCCATCCTCCTATCCTGCGCTTGCCTTACATTAAAGTAGTGTTAAATCATATCATGCATCAACCAGTTATGCAGAGCTAATTTTATTCATCTTCTTGTGGTTTTGACTTCATAAGGCAATATCAGAAAATAGGAAGGAAAAGAGTAAGTTAGGGGATGTTGGTGGTCCTCCGCACCGACGCAAACAGAGACTCTCTAGATTTGCCCCTGCTACTGCTAATGAAGTTGAAGTCCCAAGTCTACATGATAGGGATACTACTAATTGATTAAGTAATCAAATTGTTGTATCAATTCTTTTCTTTAATGGATCATTTTGCATTAATCATTTTGTCAAACGTTGATCGGTACCTCTGGAAATCGGTACCTGGTATTTGCGCCCCCGGAGACCGGACTCGTAGGGGGTTGTCCCTGTCAACTAGAAAGTACGAGAAATCGGGACAGTTCTCTGTCCGTTCTGCTGAAAAGGGTCCCATGATCCCGAGCCGATCTTACCTTGGCTCGCAAACCCCAAGTTTGTCTATGAAGAGCTAATCTAATTGTATTTTTTTCTAGAATGGATTTCTTATGTGGATACGAAAACTGTCAATTCTCAGAAGATCTTCTTCAGTCTTACTCAAAAGGTCCAATAGTGTATGTATATTGGCCCTTTTTAGACAATTATACGTTCTAGAAGTCAATTCTAATTGATCAATAAAAATACAATTCAATGGAATTCCTTCG
>CM038680.1:334153223-334306962 GCA_021605205.1 Aegilops longissima
GAGTTCATCTCCCGTTCTCCACCATCGCAGGTGCTTGCTCTAAGTTGACAGTGTGATAATTGGTTTCATGTTGCACATGTTGGCTAGCCTGTATTTCTTCTATTTTGATTAAATTGCACCTGCTGAGTTTATACGTTATACATGTGCATATGACATGGCTTTCTGTGTCTAGAATACACTGCATCTATCTATCATACCATGTTCTTACATCAAAGTACTGCTGTTGTGTATCCCGCATCAGTCACTCATGATTGGACGCTTTTAACATGGTAGTTTGATAGTGGTTGCATCTTGCATTGATTTCTACGTTGTCTTGCTTCTAATTTTTGAATTGCCACTTATGACAAGACACTTTTAACTTGGCGAGTAATATTGGTTGCATCTTTCATATGGTGTCTAGCTTGCATTACTTCTATTTTCTTGAAAATCCTTCTGCTTAGTTTGGACATCGTAGCTGTGAATATGTCATGTTGTCTTGTTTTTCTTACATATTCCATCCTCATACGGTTGTCTTACATCAAAGTATTGCTTGTCTGTATCATGCATCAATGAGTTCTGAAGAGTGATTTTATTCTTTTGTGTTGTGGGTACATCTTGACATGGCAAAGTCAAAAAGAGCAAGGAAAATAATATAGTAGGGAGTCTTTGTTACTCGTCGGGTGAAACGGAAAAGGTTACGCGTCGAGATTCTCACTGGTACTTATAGTGCAGAGAAGGTCCAAGTCCACCGCTAAATCTACAAACACAAGATCACCTGCTCCACCAGCTGCAGCATCCGCTTCAACTGTATCAAACATCTCAACCAGCTACTCGTTCGTTTGCTCGGGCGGCCAGTTCCCAAGCTGCCTTCACACCTAACACTACTTCGAAGCACTATTGACACAACAGACTTGGCAAGATCAGATGAACCTCATGAGCATCAACACCAAGGCGGTACTGATCGAGTCAAGTTGCGATTGCATGCTCCTTTATATGTACTCTCACAGTTTGATGTACACTAACACTTTCCATATTCGTTGTTGAACTAGCACCACGGCGCAAGCGGAAACAGACATCAGGGATAATGCTTGACAGATTAACAAAATCTAAAGGAGGAAGAATGGAGATCCATTTTGAGGCAGGTTTAAAAAGGCCACGTGATGCTACGGAGTCAGCCAAGTTAGTATCAGAGGCAGCCGTTGCCGTTAGGTGTCATGCACGTATCCTCCCAACGTGGATCTAGTACAGGAATGAGAAAGACAATACCTAGTTTAACACCTTCCTTGACCATTTATCCATAAGTAATGTTATTCATCGCAATTAGTAATATTGCCTTGCTCTGTCCCATACTTTCTAGCTTCCTCCTAATAAGACTCACATTCTTTTTTCAACAAATGAGGTTCAAGTTGGATCCGAAAGATGATGCAACTAAACAAGCATGCACTCATGTTTTTCGATCTGCTCTGACAATGTCGGTACCACCTTAGAAAATCTCACTTTGAAGGCAAGGCTAACAATGAAATCGCCCAAACATCTCCGATGGAATATATTACTGAGATGAAGACTGGACAACCCTCGTTAAATCTTGGTGCGATCCAAAGTATCAGGTAGGCTATATGTATTTGATCAGACCACATATTGGACTTGTATTTATGTATGTGCCTTACAAGTGTATTTTCTTCTACGCTAACTGTTTGAAGAACAAAACTAATTGTTCTAAAGTGAAATTCCAACAGACAACAGGATCTCGTAGCTATATTGCACACTGCGAGGCTCTTGTAAATAGCTGCTACCTCCTTCTTTTTTTGTGCCATATTATCGTATCTATATTGACTTGTTCCAAATATAGAGGAAAGCCCGTACGGACCAAAAAGAACCTGAACCGAATGCAGTGCAAATCTTCAAGGATTGCCACACTAGCAAGATGAAGGGCATGAGCACACCAGTTCAAGCCACTGTTGTAAGTCCTTACTCCTCCTGCCTTGAACTGATTGGTACTGTGATGTGTTCATTTAACTACTTGGTTTGCAGCCAATGTCGATTACTCTGTTCACTTTTATACAGCTTGTCTTAACGTATCATTTCATCTTACATGGTTTAAAAGAGATGAAGGATATTCTTTTGGTCTTGATCTGTAATCTAGTTGTTATGTTCACGTGCGCACACAATGATAAAATACGCTGTTTGTTTTATATCTGTTTGCCCATGATATGAATGATGTCATACTATGTTCATCCTACTTTAAACCATGTCTCTTTATCCTTAGATGTTAAGGAATGTGAGGAAATAGACAATACAGTAGGCATGCTACATGGACATATGTTCTGAAAGTGATTTTATTATGTAGTTGGCACTACAATACATGCTAATGTATTACAGTAGTTCACCAAAATAAGTTATGTATAAACGTTTAACCTACTTTGTTTGTTTTTATCTCATTAGTAACTTATCTGGTACACTAATCTACAAGTTCAAACTTTCAGGAAGCTATGGAACAAATGATTGAACAGCCACAACCACGAAGGTGACGAGGCTACTACGAGCACAATGTCACCTCTTGCTGCGATCGTCGGTATCTCTCCACTAACAAAGGCAAAAAGCACCTTCTTGCGTAATTCAGGTTGGTTGTCAAGGTAACCTCGTCCAAATCGCCCTCTTGAACAAAATCTTCCCGCTAGGCAGAGTGATATATCATGCTCCGGACACAAGTCCAATCCCTAATGGATGTTGTTTCGAAACAAGAATAGTGGTTGAGAAATGTCGTCAAGATATGAATGGTTTTGAAACTAGACTATCGGACATTCGCCGTTGTTCAAGAGCAGCGGCGGAAAAAGGTGGAGATCGTCTTGCTCCATCGATTCTCTGACTCAAACATTAGCACTCAAGTCAAATGATCGTGCTTCTATACATCGATGGTGCTTTTATCGGAAGGATGTAAAATTTATGCCAACAGGCCTTTTGTTGTATGGTTGGAATTTATTTTGTTGTGATACAACATTTATGATGCTGCCCTAGGCTGCAGTAATTACAGCGCTATTTTTGTATGGTGTAGGTTTATCTTAGTAATGTATTCGCCGAAAGCTTCAGAGGAGCCCAACATGCCAACATTCGCGGGCCCATTCCAATTGGGCTAAAAGCGATTCTGGGCGAAATTGGCATGTAGCCCACTAAAAATATCTGGGCTTAAATCAGCATAAGCTTTCATATTTTTCGGTAGGCTGTGCCCATAGTGGGCCTTTACGAGCCTAAACATAATTTGGGCCCTCGGTAAAAATAGGTCGTTTACAGGTGTAAATATCTCGAGCCCATAAAAACATGGGCCTTTAATAGACCGAAAGGGCCCTGATTGTGCCAAATAACCCACTGGACTTAGCAGGCCAAAATGGTGGCCCATTTACGACGCGGATCTTTGAGAGGCCGAAATTCGGACGGGCCGTAAATGCGCCGATCTAATACACGGGCCTTTAACAGGCCGGAACTTCGGTCGAGCTAGATTATCGTCATTTTTATATGGGCCGTTAATGGGCCCGATATGACATTGGGCCACATATGGCCCATGGTTTACGTCCGGCGTTAACAGGCCGAAAATGACAACAGGCCGAAAGTGGCCCAAATCTATAGTGGGCCTCTAATAGGCCTAATGTCAGACATGGCAAAATATGACCCAAGTCCTTCACGGTCGTTTATGGGCCGAAAGTTTTGATGGCCTGTAAATGGGCCCAAATGAAGCCAGACCTTTAACAGGCCGGAAATACACCGGGCCGTGATTCGGCCCAATTACATAGTGAACTGTTAACGGGCCAGAAGTGACCATGGGCCGTGTTGATGACAAGTTAAGGACAAGCCGTTGACGGGCCAATTTGACAAAGAATGTTGGGCCTTTAGCTGGGCCGGCCCATTATGGTCTGCAGAATCTTGTGGGCCTTTAGCTGGGCCGGCCCATTATGGCCCGCAAAATCTTGTGGTCCTTTAGCTGGGCCGGCTCATTATGGTCTGCAAAATCTTGTGGGCCATTAGCTGGGCCGGCCCATTATGGTCCGCTAAATTTTGTGGGCCTTTAGCTGGGCCGGCCCATTATGGTCCACTAAATCTTATCGGCCTTCGGTTGGGCCGGCCCATTTAAAATTTGTGGGCCACTGTTGGGTCGGTCCACGTGTCAACATATCATAGGCCCATCTCAACCGTTGGATGAGTGACACCTATGCCAACGCGGAGCTGACGCGTGGATCCGTCAGCCAATGAGAATTCTACACGTGGAAAATCGGCATTGGTCGTGGCTGTTAACGGGTTATCGGTTCCAAAATCCGACCCGTTACTTAACGGCGTTCCGTTACGGTGGATGCCACATGTCGGTCACCCTTGACGAAAGCACTTCTGTGACGCGCGATTTATCGTCATGGAAGTGAACACTTCCGTGATGATAATTTTGGTAATGTCATGGAACACTTCTATGATGACAAAGACGTGTATGACTATCTTGATTCTGTCATAAATTTGTCATGGATGTACATGCATGACAAAAAACGCGACCTACTGTGACAAACACGTATCATCACGGAAGTGTATGTTTTTTGTAGTAGCAGCACCCAGCGCGGCGACCATCCTCCCCAAACACCCGCACATAGAGCGTCGCGTCACCGTCGTACTTGAAATGGAGGGTGCGCCGCCTGCCTAGGCCACACGCGTGGGCGAACATTTGCCAGCGACGGTCCAGAGAAATGTTGCCCGCGGCGGAAGTCTCAACCGCGACCCAAGAGGCCCTGCTGCAACAGCCATCCGCCTGCAACCAGAGCCCACCTGGGCCAGAGTCCGGCAGTTCGTCGATGAAGAAGCGCGGGAGCTGGAGCCAGTTACCGGCCGGGTTCTCCGATCAGACGATGAACTCTGGCAACACCTCCGACGAGTAGAAGCGCGGCCGAGAAGGCCGCGCAACCATGGCACACCTCCCTTCGCCGACAGGGCTTCCACGACTGGAGCGACCCCCACCACGCACAGTGGCGCTACTGCGACGGAGGGCCGCGGCGGGGGTCGCGGCGTGCTTGTGGGGACGGCCGCGTCCATGCTTGGGCGCCGGGGAGCCGGGCCCCTCGCGAGGTGCCTTCCCCTTGTCGGATTTCGGGTTCCGGCAGACCCTCTAGGTTCGAACTCTGGGGTGCACGCGGAGATCTCACCTCCTACCTACCTACACCTCATCGCCTCGCAAGGATCTAAACTACACAAAGAGCAACACAAGGGACACAAGGTTTATACTGGTTCGGGCCACCATTGTGGTGTAATACCCTACTCTAGTGTGTGGTGTGGTGGATTGCCTCGGGGATGATGATGAGCGATACAAGGAAGAACAGCCTCATGAGGGTCTGTTTGGCAGTCTGACGAACTGCTAGGGAGAGTTGGCCGCTCTCTCTCTCTAGATTGCTTGGTCTCTAGCTCTGTTCTAGATTCCGGTCCCTCTACCTGTGGGTGGCTAGTCCTATTTATAGGCAAAGGCCCCGGCCTCTTCCCAAATATTGAGCGGGAAGGGCGCCAACAATTGGCCATTTTGAAGGGAACATCTAGTACACTTATCTGACTAAAGTTGGTCCTCGCCGCCAAAGGCTCGACGATGACGCCTTGGCTTGGGCTCCACGATGACCTCCTTCCTGCTGTTGTGTTGGTCTTGGTCTTGTTGCATCAAATGGTTGCCTTTGCTTGATACTCTCGCTGCGCTTGCCTCCTTTGCACCAAAGAGGAAATGAGGACACCGCTTGGTGGCGCCACTGGTGCCCTTGGTCGTCATGGCTTGCGTCATGGGCACCTCATGAGGTACCCCGCTTGATCTCTCGCCTCCTCGCGAGCCAGCCCGACGAGGCCGTGCTCGAGGAAGCTTCTGTCATCCGCCCATGAGGCTTGGCCCCTCGCGAGGGTCTTGAGCTGTCTGCCGATGAAGATGGGCCATCTGGGGCCACCCTTTGAGCCACGCCGCAGCAGGCAGCGAGCAAGTCAGGTACCCCGTTCCTGAATGCCGACAAGATCCCGGGCCCAAGGCGCGCCTAGACTTGGCTTAGCGGAGAAGCGAAGGGGCAAGTGCGAAACGCCGCGGTGCCTAACAGCCCGCGGCCTTGGGCGCCGCGTGGCAGTTGATTGGACGTGGGCGCCCCTGCTTCCCCACGACGCCTCAGCAACGACATGAATTGACAAGTCCCTGCATGCAAAGCGGTTCATGATTACCTGTGATCGTGGAGGTCGACGGTTGGGCTTCCCCGGCTATAAGTACGGAACGATGCGTGCCCTTCCAGTCCATCTCTTCTTGCTTCTCCTTCTTGCCCTTGCTCCACATCGCAGTAATGGCTCCGATCCGCCGGTTATCCGCAGAAGAGAAAGGAAAGGCCCCCCAAGAGGGTCCCGGCCTGCTTCCGCCGAAGAAACGGCCAGCCCTCTGCCGTCGAGATGAGGGCGCCCGGCAGGAGGTGTCGAGGCCCTGGTACGAGCGGCCACCGCCAGGGTTCCCGCTGCCCTTATACGCCCGCATTGAGGGCCCTCGAAGAGTCGACGCCGGCGCCATGGACGACGCCATTGCCCGGCGCCCATGGTCCTCATGTGCGCGTTGTTCCCCCGAGTCCATGCCGAGGGCTCCTCCCGAGAGTTTTTGCTCCATGCCGCCATGCCTCCTCAGTCTTGGATTCGCCTTCCTCCCTCCTTCGCCTTCGCGATTCCGCAAAGGGATCTTTGGAGCTCTGGCTGCAGACGCGGCTGCAGCACCTTGCGATCGAGCGAGGTCGCGGTCGTCGCTCGGGCAAGGTCTTCATGACTCGAGGCTGGGGCGAGATCGCCCGGGTCTGCAGGACGAGGGGCGCCCTCGTGATCCACCTGGAGTACGACGGTGCTTCCGCAATGTTCTTCAAGGTCTTCGACGCGGAAGGACGCCGGCTGGAGTGCTGCCCTGAGAGAGGTGGTCGGGGCTCGCCTTGGGCGAGACCAGGCTCGCTGATCGCTCCCCCAGCAGCTCCTCAGGCGGCGGAGGCGTTGGAGGATCCAGCGACTCCGCCGAGCTCTTCACGACTCCGGAGATGGGCGACGACAGCTACGAGCCTCCGAGCTTGCGTCGCTCTCGGAGCAGGGCGGGCTCGTCAGGCCGCCGCCGCCTCTGATCTGGATGAGGTTGGCGCCGGCGCCTGACGGCCTACTGTTGATGATGGCGTCTCTTGCGGAGGCGCGTGTAGTTAGCGTTCGGGTAGCATTATCCCCAGGTCGCATGGGCCTGTCCCTGCGACGTGTATCTTTTTGCATCTTTAGCTTACTCTGCTGGGAGCACCTCTCGGGTTGCATCATCCCCAGGCCGCTCGGGTCCGTCCAAGTGGCATGTAATGTTCTTTCATCTATCTAAACTAGCTTGCCCTCTTGCATGGATTACCTTATGATTATCACCTGCCTGTCCGCTACTTCGATACCATGAATGTTGCACGCCCTTTCAAGCCCGCCCATGACCGCCTCATGATTAAGTACTAGCACGACGTCTGTGCTCGAGTCCGTCCCTATAGCGTCGCCAAACCCAAGAGGCTGAGCTCTGGCTCGTAGGCCCGCTCCCGTGTACGTCACCTCCCATGGCCCTTGGTGTATTGTTCTCGCCTGAGCTAATCACAGACGGACAGGCCAGGGCGCGCGACCCGGTGCCTCGACACCACGGGAGCCGCGTGCCGGTCGTCTTTCTTCAGGATTCTTCGCATGAGAAGACTAGGCAAGGCGTCTGTGCTCGGGTCCATCCCTGCAACATCGATAAACCCAACGACTGAACTCTGTCTGGCGGGTCGGCCTCCTAGGGTTGTTAGTGTTTGGCCTTCTCATGTGATCGCCTCAGGAGATTCGTCCGGTGCATGTTTCCTAAGCATCTCGTAGAGCCACTACATCCATCAAGAATCAAGACCAGGCACAACCCGGCTTGAGGTAGGGCCTCATGAGTCCCGCGCTGGCTCACAAGTGCCCAGACACACCTCGTCTAGCCCTGCCGTGCAAGCCACGTGTCAGGGCAGGGCTGTACACGCCCCGGGGGCTCCACTCAGAGGGAGCCCTCACCCACGCACCAGTGGAAGCACCATGCTCCGTCTTTGGCGGTCGACACTGGTCGAGGCGGTTATGCCGTGCAAGTCTTGAGCGCTCGCCGCGCTGGTGATAAACAACTGAGGGCGGCCCCATGGCCATACCAACCTCAGGGGGCCTCCGAGCTCAGTGTCCAGCCTTGTCGCAACACTTCCCCTCGGAAGAGTCGCGCGTGGGGGCTTGGCATGGGGGCTACGCTTGGGTCATGCCAGAGCGTACGCCACCCTGCCAGGTCCCTCGGACCTGGTCGTCACGCGTCCCTCCCGAGTGGAGCTTCGGCGAAGGAAAATGTATGAAGGCCGTTTGGACGTCAAGGGGGGCTCCTGAGCATCGCGACTCAGGAGCCTAACTGGCCACATAGCCCCTCACCCCTTGGCCCCGTCCTGGTGATCTAGACGGCCCAACGGCGGCTGAGGTACGCGCGCGGCTGGGCCCTGCCGACATAGAACGCTAAGGCCTACTTTCGCATCTCCTCCACATAGGCCGTTTGCGTGTCAAGGGGGACTCTTGAGCATCATGACTCAGGAGTCTAACTGGCCACGTAGCCCTTCACCCCTTGGCTCCATCCTGGTGATCCGAACGGCCCAGTAGCGGCTGAGGTATGCGCGGGGTCGGGCCCCGCCGATGTAGAACATCAAGCAAACGGGAAGGAAATCGCGGAACATTAGCAAAATATTACAAAACATATTCTTCTTCAAACACTGAACATAACTTTTGACGCCTTCACGAGGCACGTTGCATATCACAGGAAAGTTCGCGGGAAAATAAAACAGGAAGCAGCGCCACCGCTCACCAACAAGCCTTCTCTTCATCCCTGAGCACTGTCGCCAGGGAGCGCCTCCCCGTCGGCAGCATCGCCGTTGCCCGTGTCATCAACCGTGGTCGCGGGATCGGCGATACCGTCAGACGGAGGTGTAGGATAGATGGAGAGGAACTTCTTCAGCAGGGCCTCCACCTGGCCCTTCATGGCTGCGGCAGCAGCTATGCAGTGACCTTCCTCCACGGGCTCGAGCAGCTCGCCAAGATCGGCGTCGGGGTCGCGAAGACGGAGGTGGCTGAAGAAGCATGTCAGAGCTGAGGAGAAAAGCGCGCGGGCTCGCCCCTCCACCATGGGGCTGATCCCGTCGACGACGCCCTCGAGCGCCGCGACAAGATGACGGAGCAGCTGGGCGGGGCCCTCGTCATCGGTCGCCAGCGGCTTCTCCAAGCCCTTCTCGTAGAGCTCTTGCAGTGCCTTGCGGGACCTCTGCTCGAGAGACTTGAAGGCCGCGCGATCCTCAGCCAGAACCTTCGCCTTGGCTTCCAGCTGAGTCTTCTCCGCCTCCACCTTCTTCTCCAGCTTCTTGTAACGCCCACGATGCGGCTATATCTCTCACGTGTCGAGGCACGACTTAGAGGCATAACCGCATTGTAGGTTTTGTCGCAAGAAGGGTCATCTTCACACAATCCCATGTAATGAACAAGAATGGGATAAAGAGAGTTGGCTTACAATCGCCACTTCACACAATACATAAATAAGTCATACATCAACCAGAGTACACGGTAAAAGCCAAAAGAAAAGAAGATAACCCAACTGCTAGATCCCCGATTGTCCCAACTGGGCTCCACTACTGATCAACCGGAAATGAAACATAGGAACGACCAAGGTCTTGTAATGCCCACGATGCGGCTATATCTCCCATGTGTCGAAGCACGACTTAGAGGCATAACCGCATTGTGGTTTTGTCGCAAGAAGGGTCATCTTCACACAATCCCATGTAATGAACAAGACTAGGATAAAGAGTTGGCTTACAATCGCCACTTCACACAAGTACTTAAATAAATCATACATCATTCAGAGTACACACATAGTCCGACTACGGACGAAGCCAAAAGAAAAGAAGATAACCCAACTGCTAGATCCCCGATTGTCCCAACTGGGCTCCACTACTGATCAACATGAAACGAAACATAGCAACGACCAAGATCTTCGTTGAGCTCCCATCTCAGCTCAGTTGCATCACCTGCACTGGCATCATCGGCACCTGCAACTGTTTGGAAGTATCCGTGAGTCACGAGGACTCAGCAATCTCACACCCGCGAGATCAAGACTATTTAAGCTTATGGGTAGGAAAAGGGTAATGAGGTGGATCTGCAGCAAGCACTAAGAAAATATGGTGGCTAACATACGCAAATAAGAGCGAGAAGAGAAGCAACGGAACGGTCGTGAAGCTAGAAGTGATCAAGAAGTGATCCCGAAACTACTTACGCACAATCATAACACAAAGACCGTGTTCACTTCCCGGACTCCGCCGAAAAGAGACCATCACGGCTACACACGCGGTTGATGCGTTTTAATTAAGTCAAGTGTCAAGTTCTCTACAACCGGACATTAACAAATTCCCATCTGCCTCATAACCGCGGGCACGACTTTTGAAAGATAATACCCTGCAGGGGTGTTCCAACTAAGCCCATTATAAGCTCTCACGGTCAACGAAGGATATTCCTTCTCCCAGGAAGACCCGATCAGTCTCGGAATCCCGGTTTACAGGACATTTCGACAATGGTAAAACAAGACCAGCAAAGCCGCCCGAATGTGCCGACAAATCCCGATAGGAGCTGCACATATCTCGTTCTCAGGGCACACCGGATGAGCAGTCCGTACAACTAAAACCAGGCCTCAAGTTTCCCCGAGGTGGCGCTGCAAAGGGCTCTAGTTTGGACCAACACTCAGAGGAGCATTGGCCCGGGGGGGTTAAAATAAAGATGACCCTTGAGTCTGCAGAACCCAAGGGAAAAAGGCTTAGGTGGCAAATGTTAAAACCAATGTTGGGCCTCTTTGGAGGAGTTTTATTCAAAGCGAACTGTCAAGGGGTCCCATAAATCACCCAACCGCGTAAGGAACGCAAAATCAAGGAACATAACACCGGTATGACGGAAACTAGGGCGGCAAGAGTGGAACAAAACACCAGGCATAAGGCCGAGCCTTCCACCCTTTACCAAGTATATAGATGCATTAATTAATATAAGAGATATTGTGATATCCCAAAATAACCATGTCCATCATGGAGAAATCTTCAACTTCACCTGCAACTAACAATGCTATAAGAGGGGCTGAGCAACGCGGTAACATAGCCAAACAACGGTTTGCTAGGAAAAGATGGTTAGAGGTTTGACATGGCAACATGGGAGGCATGATATAGCAAGTGGTAGGTATCGCGGCATAGCAAAAGAGCGAGCAACTAGCAAGCAAAGATAGAAGTGATTTTGAGGGTATGCTCATCTTGCCTGAGATCCCGCAAGGAAGAAGAACGAGTCCATGAAGAAGACAAACGGACGTAGTCGAACGGATCCTTACAAACGCAACGTTTCCGGAACTATCAAGGATAAGCGCAACCGGAAAGAAGAAAACATCATAGTAAACACACCATCATAAACATGGCATGATGCACAATCAAGTATGATGCATGTCCAGTTTAAATGATGAGGCATGGCATGGCAAAATGTACCAAACAATACTACAAATTAAGTGGAGCTCAATATGCAACGACTTGCATATTGACGAAACACCACATTCGATTATTTAGTTCACTTCCAGTTAGGTACTCAACAATATTAAATGTTATTAAACATGGCAAGAGATGAAGCATAATTAAACTAACTATTTAAGCAAGTTTAAGTGAGGCCGGAAACAACAAACAACAATTCCGGAAATCCCCATATGTTATTTAGCAATTTAACGCAAACAACAATTTTAGACATTTTAATTGTTGTTATCACGATGCGGATGACATATGCAAGTTTTAAGCAATTGTTTGAAAATGTTGACATGAGCAAGATACGAGGCATTTGTCACCGTTGCGGAAAGAAAGGGTGTCAAGGCGACGAATCCGAAAACGATGCCACGGCAACATATCGGTTCCGGTAGCTCATGGAGATACTGGTGCAAAAGGAGGCGTGCGGATGTGCGCAACATGCTAGAGATGGTGGGGTGCTCCCGACTACCGGGTTCCCACGGGTTAGTGGCATGGAAACGAGTGACAATTCGGACAAGGTGCAAACCCGAGCATCTCATACAACATATGCATTCGGTCCACGGGTGATCATCTCGGGATTATACCTTCGAAGCGTGCGTTTCGGAGCGGGTCGAGTTCAACGAAGGAAGTAGTGGTACACGGGCCGTAGTGGAAGTAGTCGTTCTCACGGCGGTAGTGGAAGTAGTGGTTCACGGACATCATGGAAGTAGTCATTCACGGCGACGGTAGAGGTACTCGCGATCTTGGTGACGGTAGTGGTACACGGTCGCGTTGTGGAAGTAGTGGTTCATGGCGGAGAGGAACTTGCCGTTTCTGCTACCCGGGTCTTCGGCGATGGTAGCTGTGCATGTTCCAACATCAAACTTGGAGGGACACCGACGTCGTGGTACTTGGTGAATCCCGGAGACGGTACTTGACGTCAACAGAGCTAGGCAGCGGAGAGCACGCACAACAAGGCATGGCAGCAACGGGTCGGCCAAAGGAGGCACAGGCCATGGCGCCATGGATGAGCGGTGACAACGGATCCGGGTCGCGGGAGGGCGGATCCAGCGGGGCGCGACAAGCAGGGGCCTGATCCAGACGGAGTCGGGACGAAGGCGATCTCCGGCAGTGGGACTTGGCGACGGGGCCGGCGTGAGGAGACGGGGCGGCGTCGGGCACGCAGGGCGAGGAGAACCCGGGCCAACGGGAAGGTGCAGAGGCGAGGCAAGGCGTCGGAGGAAGCTTGCGAGAGGCCATGGCGTAGGCAGAGGCGCTGCGAACTACAGCGGCGGGCGTGATCTTGGAGCACCCCAGCCGGAGGACGAGGCAGGGGCATACCCAGGCGGCGGGGATGGAAAGCGTCGGTGGAGATGCAGGCAACAGCGATGGCGGGGCTTGACGGGTCCAGCGAGGTCCATGACCGGCGACGGGCGCTACTGGTGATGATGGGGATCGGGCGCGGGGCTCCTGTGTGCGGGATCGAGCGAGAGGCTCTCACTCCTCTCTGGCGGCGCGAGCAGGGGAAGGATATGGGGATCGAGACGAAGGGGTGGCGGCGCTGTGAGGGAACGAGGGAGCGATCGAGAGGAGGGTTCGATCGGGCTAGGGTTATAGAGGCGGCTGGGCCTAGGCGCAGATGGGACTGCCTAGCTAGGCTGCTGGGCTCTCTTCTCCGTCTCTCTTATTCTCTAGAAACAGAAAATAACAAAGAAGAAAAGGAGAAGAAAAGGAGGTGTTGGGGAAGAAATTGGACCCGCGGATAATTTTCCCGGACCCACAAGAATGTGCTTGTTCCGAGAAAATAGAAAAGGCCATGGTTGAAAGATGTAAATTCAAACTCATTTGAATTTCACTCAAATGGGTTTGAACAGGGACTTGGTTTTTGAAGTGTCCAAAAATGTTGAGATTTTTGGTGGAGCTCCGAAAAATGATGAAAGAAATTATGGGCAAGGTTGGAGACCAAGAATTGAGATAACAAAGGCATTGGGATTTATTTGCAAGTGTGTTACGATCAATTCCAAATAAATGGAATAATTTTATTATAGCTCCCTAATAATAGTAGGAGACTTTGAATATGTTTTAAAGAGAAATCACCATGTGAATATCCCTCGATTTAAATAGATCAACGATCTATGCAATTTATTTAGGTGAGTTTTCAAAAGGGGTTGCATGATGACATGATGCAATGCACATGATGCAAGGATGAATGCAGCAAACAAAACAAATCACATGACGAATCTCGTAATACAAGGAAGGCATCTGGAGCGTCGGTCTCGGGGTGTTACAGGTCTTCATCGAACTCCCACTTGAGCTCGGTTGCATCACCTGCACTGGTCTCATCTGCACCTGCAACTGTTTTGGTAGGATCTGTGAGTCACGAGGACTCAGCAATCTCACACCCACGAGATCAAGACTATTTAAACTTATAGGAAGATGGGTAATGAGGTGGAGTTGCAGCAAGCACTAAGCAAATATGGTGGCTAACATACGCAAATAAGAGCGAGAAGAGGAGCAACGCAACGGTCGAGAAGCTAGAAGTGATCCTGAAACTAGTTACGTTCAAACATAACCCAAGAACCGTGTTCACTTCCCGGACTCCGCCGAGAAGAGACTATCACGGCTACACACGCGGTTGATGTATTTTAATTAAGTCAAGTGTCAAGTTATCTACAACCGGACATTAACAAATTCCCATCTGCCACATAACCACGGGCACGGCTCTCGAAAGTTAATACCCTGCAGGGGTGTCCCAACTTAGCCCATCACAAGCTCTCATGGTCAACGAAGGATATTCCTTCTCCCAGGAAGACCCGATCAGACTCGGAATCCCGGTTACAAGACAATTCGACAATGGTAAAACAAGACCAGCAAAGCCGCCCAATGTGCCGACAATCCCGATAGGAGCTGCACATATCTCGTTCTCAGGGCAACACCGGATGAGCACTACGTACAACTAAAACCAGACCTCAATTTTCCCCGAGGGGGCGCTGCAAGTGGCGCTAGTTCGGACCAACACTTAGAGAAGCATTGGCCCGGGGGGGGTTAAAATAAAGATGACCCTCGGGCTGGCCGACCCAAGGGAAGGGTAATAGGTTGTTAGGCAAATGTAAAACCAAGGTTGGGCCTTGCTGGAGGAGTTTTATTCAAAGCGAACTGTCAAGGGGTTCCCATAACACCCAACCTCGTAAGGAACGCAAAATCAAGAAACATAGCACTGGTATGACAGAAACTAGGGCGACAAGAGTGGAACAAAACACCAGGCATAAGGCCGAGCCTTCCACCCTTTACCAAGTATATAGATGCATTAATTAAAATAACAGATATTGTGATATCCCAACATATCCATGTTCCAGCATGGAACAAACTTCATATTCGCCTGCAACTAGCAACGCTATAAGAGGGGCTGAGCAAAGTGGTAACATAGCCAAACAATGGTTTGCTAGGAAGGATGAAAAGGTTAGAGGTTCGACATGGCAATATGGGAGGCATGATATAGCAAGTGGTAGGTAGCGCGGCATAGCAATAGAGCGAAGAACTAGCAAGCAAAGATAGAAGTGATTTCGAGGGTATGGTCATCTTGCCTGAGACCCCGCAAGGAAGAAGAACGAGTCCATGAAGAAGACAAACGGACGTAGTCAAACGAATCCTCACAACTCCGGAGCGAAACCGAAGCTAACGAGAGAAGTAAACCGGAAAGAAGCAAACAACATGGTAAACAACCAACACATAAGCATGACATGATGCACAATCAAGTATGATGCATGTCCAGTTTAATGAGGCATGGCATGGCAAGGTGCACAAACAATACTACAAATTAAGTGGAGATTGATGACCCACAAGTATAGGGGATTTATCGTAGTCCTTTCGATAAGTAAGAGTGTCGAACCCAACAAGGAGCAGAAGGAAATGATAAGCAGTTTTCAGCAAGGTATTCTCTGCAAGTACTGAAATAAGTGGTAACAGATAGTTTTGTGATAAGTTAAATTGTAACGAGCAACAAGTAACAAAAGTAAATAAGGATCAGCAAGGTGGCCCAATCCTTTTTGTAGCAAAGGACAAGCCGGAACAAACTCTTATAATAGGAAAAGCGCTCTCGAGGACACATGGGAATATCGTCAAGCTAGTTTTCATCACGCTCATATGATTCGCGTTCGGTACTTTGATAATTTGATATGTGGGTGGACCGGTGCTTGGGTGTTGTTCTTACTTGAACAAGCATCCCACTTATGATTAACCTCTATTGCAAGCATCCGCAACTACAACAAAAGTATTAAGGTAAACCTAACCATAGCATGAAACATATGGATCCAAACAGCCCCTTACGAAGCAACGCATAAACTAGGGTTTAAGCTTCTGTCACTCTAGCAACCCATCATCTACTTATTACTTCCCAATGCCTTCCTCTAGGCCCAAATAATGGTGAAGTGTTATGTAGTCAATGTTCACATAGCACCACTAGAGGTTAGACAACATACATCTTATCAAAATATCGAACGAATACCAAATTCACATGACTACTAATAGCAAGACTTCTCCCGTGTCCTCAGGAACAAACGTAACTACTCACAAAGCATATTCATGTTCATAATTAGAGGGGTAATAATATGCATAAAGGATCTGAACATATGACCTTCCACCAAGTAAACCAACTAGCATCAACTACAAGGAGTAATCAACACTACTAGCAACCTACTAGCACCAATCCTGGACTTAGAGACAAGAATTGGATACAAGAGATAAACTAGGGTTTGGAGATGAGATGGTGCTGGTGAAGATGTTGATGGAGATTGCCCTCTCCCGATGAGAGGAGCGTTGGTGATGATGATGACGATGATTTCCCCCTCCCGGAGGGAAGTGTCCCCGGCAGAACAGCTCTGCCGGAGCCCTAGATTGGTTCCGCCAAGGTTCCGCCTCGTGGCGGCGGAGTCTCGTCCCGAAAGGTTGCTTCCAATTTTTTTCTCATCGGAAGACTTCATATAGGAGAAGATGGACGTCGGAGAGCCACCAGGGGGCCCACGAGGTAGGGGGGCTCGCCCAGGGAGGAGGGCGCGCCCCCACCCTCGTGAGCAGGGTGTGGGCCCCCTGGCCTTCATCTTTGGCGACGATTTTTCTTTATTTATTTTAAGGTATTCCACGGAGTTTCAAGACTTTTGGAGTTGCGCAGAATAGGCCTTCAATATTTGCTCCTTTTCCAGCCCTGAATTCCATTGCCGCATTCTCCTCTTCATGTAAACCTTGTAAAATAGGAGAGAATAGCCATAAGTATTGTGACATAACGTGAAATAACAACCCATAATACGATAAATATCGATATAAAAGCATGATGCAAAATGGACGTATCAACTCCCCCAAGCTTAGACCTCTCTTGTCCTCAAGCGAAAAGCCGATAACAATAAATATGTGCTCATGTTTAGAGGTAGAGGTGTCGATAAAAATAAAATATAGACATGAAGGCATCATGATTATTTCGTGACAACAACATAAATAGATTTTGTCATATGATTAGTCATGTTCAAATGATGATCTTTTCAAAGCCAAAGTATGAATCAGAAACCTTATTGGGCCCCAACAAATTATACCCTTAGTCATTGAAACAATTGCAATTTATCATAACATTGGAAAGAGTCTATGTCAGAGCTTCAAAGCAAGTCCACATACTCAACTATCACTTAGTCCTTCATAATTGCTAACACTCACGCAATACTTGTGGTTACGGAGTTTTAATGGGACACGAGAGAAAGATAGGGCTTATAGTTTTGCCCCACAACCTTTTACCTCAAGGGTAATGTCAACAATAATAATTCATGCTCCCCACATCCAATTAGATATATATATATATATATATATATATATATATATATATATATATATATATATATATATATATATATATATATATATATATATCATGTTCTTTCCAACATTTGGGCTTGCCAAAGGATAAAATGAAAAAAGCAAAGGTGAAGGTCACCGTGACTCTTGCATAAGGTAGAAGATAATAATAAAAGATAGGCCCTTCGCAGAGGGAAGCAGAGGTTGCCATGCGCTTTTTATGGTTGAATGCACAAAATCTTAATGCAAAAGAACGTCACTTTATATTACCCCTTGTATGTGAACCTTTATTATGCAGTCCATCGCTTTTATTGCGTCCACAACAAGTTCATACAAAGCTTATTTCTCTGCACTAATAAGTCATGCATATTTAAAGAGCAATTTTTATTGCTTGCACCGATGACAACTTACTTGAGGGATCTTACTCAATCCATAGGTAGGTATGGTGGACTCTCATGGCTAAACTGGTTTAGAGGTATTTGGAAGCACAAGTAGTATCTCTACTTGGTGCTGAGAATTTGGCTAGTATGAGGGAGAAAGGCAAGCTCAACATGTTGGGAGATCCATGACAATATACTTTATCTCAGATATAAGAAAACATAACTCATTACGTTGTCTTCCTTGTCCAACAGCAACTCTTTAGCATGTCATATTTTAATGAGTGTTCCCAATCATAAAAGATGTCAATGATAATATATCTATATGTGAAACCTCTCTCTCCTTATTACTTCCTATTAATTGCAACGATGACCAAAGCTATATTTGCCAACTCCCAACAACTTTTAATCATCATACTCTTTCTATGTGGAGTCATTACTTTCACTAAGATCAATATAAACTCTTTGATTCTTTTTATTCTTTTTCTTTTATTCACCCAAGATCATGGCAAAGTAATCAAGCCCTTGTCTCAACACAATTATATATAGCTCGCGGACTCGATTACATAGAGAAATCATAAAGCAAACTCAAAACTAGATCATGCCATGAGTTTTATTCTACTAAATCAAGATACTACTAATAGGATCGAACTAAGAGAAATGGTAAAGATAGGAGTTGTGATGGTGATACGATACCGGGGCACCTCCCCCAAGCTTGTCAGTTGCCAAGGGGAGTGCCCATACCCATGTGATTATGTCTCCTTCTTTGTTGTTGGCGGTGGAGGTGTTGTTGATGATGCAAGCTTGTCGTCCACCTTCCATGGCATAGGCTCACCCTCATAGAAGGATGATCGAGTCTCCGGAATCCTCAAATCTGCAACGGAAACAGCTCGAAACGAAAACAGAGGATATTTGCGTGATACGGTCGTCAAAACCTTCGGGAGAATATATAATGAATTTTTACCGACTAAAATATGTATCATGCAATAAAACGGAGTCCGGAGGGCACATGAGGTGCTCATGAGGTAGGGGGCGCGCCCAGGGGGGTAGGGCGCGCCCTCCACCCTCGTGGAGGCCTCGTGTCCTCCCCGGACTGCTACTTATTTTTCTATTTTTCTAAATATTCCAAAACGGAGAAATATTGCCTTAGAATTTGTTTTGGAGTCAGTTTACTTACCGTAACACATACCTATACCTTTTCGGAGTCTGGAACGTTCTGGAAAGTGTCCCTTATGTATTCCTCCGGGGTTACGGTTTCAATAATATTAGTTTCAACATTTATAGGATTACCTGAGATATAGTGTTTGATCCTTTGACCGTTTACCACCTTCGGATTTGTGCCTGCGAAGTTGTTGATTTTTATGGCACCGGAATGATAGACCTCCTCGATAACATAAGGACCTTCCCATTTGGAGAGAAGTTCTCCTGCAAAAAATCTTAAATGAGAGTTGTATAGCAATACATAATCACCTACATTGAACTCACGCTTTTGTATCCTTTTTTCATGCCATCTTTTAACTTTTTCTTTAAACAACTTGGCATTTTCATAAGCCTGGGTTCTCCATTCATCAAGTGAGCAAATATCAAATAACCTCTTCTCACCAGCAAGTTTGAAATCAAAGTTGAGCTCTTTAATAGCCCAATAGGCCTCATGTTCTAGTTCGAGAGGTAAGTGACATGCTTTTCCATAAACCATTTTATACGGAGACATACCCATAGGATTCTTATATGCTGTTCTATAGCCCCATAATGCATCATCAAGTTTCTTGGACCAATTCTTTCTAGACTTATTAACAGTCTTTTGCAAAATTAATTTGAGCTCTCTATTACTCAATTCTACTTGACCACTAGACTGCGGGTGATAAGGAGATGCAGTTCTATGATTAACGTCATATTTAGCAAGCATTTTACGGAAAGCACCATGAATAAAATGTGAACCACCATCAGCCATTAAATATCTAGGGACTCCAAACCTCGGAAAAATAACTTCCTTAAGCATTTTAATTGAAGTGTTATGATCAGCACTACTAGTTGGAATAGCTTCTACCCACTTAGTAACATAATCAATAGCAACTAAAATATGAGTGTATCCATTAGAGGCAGGAAAAGGTCCCATATAATCAAAGCCCCAAACATCAAATGGTTCAATAACAAGTGAATAATTCATAGGCATTTCTTGACGTCTACTAATATTACCAACTCTTTGACAATCATCACAAGACAAAACAAACTTACGGGCATCTTTGAAGAGAGTAGGCCAATAAAAACTAGATTGCAATACCTTATGTGCAGTTCTATCTCCAGCGTGGTGTCCTCCACAAGCTTCAGAGTGACACTTGCGTAGAATCTGTTCCTGTTCATGCTCAGGTACACAACGTCTAATAACACCATCTACTCCTTCTTTATAAAGATGTGGATCATCCCAAAAGTAATGTCTCAAATCATAAAAGAGCTTTTTCTTTTGTTGGTATGTGAAGCTAGGTGGTATAAATTTAGCAACAATACAATTAGCATAATGAGCATACCATGGAGTGCTACGAGAAGTTCTTATGACATTTAATTGTTCATCAGGAAAGCTATCATCAATAGGTAGTGGGTCATCAAGAACATTCTCTAACCTAGATAAGTTGTTTGCAACGGGGTTCTCAGCTCCTTTTCTATCAACAATATGCAAATCAAATTCTTGCAGCAAGAGAACCCATCTAATAAGTCTAGGTTTAGCATCTTTCTTTTCCATAAGATATTTAATAGCAGCATGATCGGTGTTAATAGTTACTTTAGAATCAACAATATAGGGCCTGAATTTATCACAAGCAAATACAACTGCTAAAAGTTCCTTTTCGGTAGTAGCATAATTTCTTTGAGCATTGTCTAGAGTCTTACTAGCATAATGGATAACATTTAATTTCTTATCAACTCTTTGCCCTAGAACAGCACCTACAACATAATCACTAGCATCACACATAATTTCAAAGTGTAAATTCCAATCAGGTGGCTGAACAACAGGTGCAGAGACTAATGCTTTCTTAAGTATTTCAAATGCTTATACACAATCATCATCAAAGACAAATGGTACATCCTTTTGTAATAAATTAGTCAGAGGCCGAGAAATTTTTGAGAAGTCCTTAATGAAGCTCCTATAAAATCCGGCGTGACCAAGGAAACTTCTTATACCTTTGATGTCCTTGGGACATGGCATCTTTTCAATAGCATCAACCTTGGCTTTATCAACTTCAATACCTCTTTCAGAAACTTTGTGCCCCAAGACAATACCTTCATTAACCATAAAGTGGCACTTTTCCCAATTCAAGACAAGATTAGTTTCTTCACATCTCTGCAAAACTCGATCAAGATTGCTCAAGCAATCATCAAAAGAGGAACCATAGACGGAAAAGTCATCCATGAAAACCTCACAAATCTTTTCACAAAAATCAGAGAATATAGCCATCATGCATCTTTGAAAGGTAGCAGGTGCATTACATAAACCAAAAGGCATACGTCTATAAGAAAAAGTACCAAAAGGGCATGTAAAAATAGTCTTTGATTGATCTTTAGCCGACACAGGTATTTGAAAGAAACCAGAATAACCATCTAGAAAGCAATAATGTGTATGTTTGCATAATATTTCTAACATTTGATCAATAAAAGGTAAGGGGTAATGATCTTTCTTAGTAGCTTTGTTTAATTTGCGGAAATCAATTACCATCCTATAACCTGTGATAATTCTTTGCGGACTCAATTCATCTTTATCATTAGGGACAACAGTAATACCTCCCTTCTTGGGGACACAATGGACAGGACTTACCCACTGACTATCAGCAACGGGATAAATTATACCTACCTCCAGAAGCTTGAGTATTTCTTTTCTTACCACTTCTTTCATTTTAGGATTCAAACGTCGTTGAGGATCACGAACTGGTTTGGCATCCGCTTCCAAATTTATGTTATGCTGACATAGAGTGGGACTAATGCCCTTAAGATCATCGAGAGTATATCCAATAGTTGCACGGTGCTTCTTCAGAGTTTTCAATAATCTTTCTTCTTCATGCTCTAAAAGGTTAGCACTAATAATAACATGATATATTTTATTTTCATCAAGATAAGCATATTTAAGATTATCAGGCAATGGTTTAAGCTCGAACACGGGATTACCCTTGGGTTGAGGAGGATCCCCTAGGATTTCAACAGGCAAATTATGTTGCAGAATAGGTTCCTGTTTAAAGAATACATCATCTATTTCCCTTCTTTCATTCATGAACATATCATTTTCATGGTCTAGAAAATAGTGTTCCAAAGGATCACTAGGAGGTACGGCAATAGAAGCAAGACCAATAATTTCATCCTTACTAGTTTCTTCCTCACTATGTTGTTTACTAAATTTAGAGAAATTAAACTTATGAACCATATCATCCAAGCCAATAGTAACAACATTCTTTTCGCAGTCTATCTTAGCATTAACAGTATTCAAGAAGGGTCTACCAAATATAATGGGACAAAAGCTATCTTGTGGAGAACCGAGGACAAGAAAATCAGCGGGATATTTGGTTTTCCCACACAAGACTTCAACATCTCTAACAATTCCCATTGCGATATAGTATCTCTATTGGCAAGTTTAATTGTAACATCAATATCTTCTAACTCAAAGAGTGCGATATCATGCATAATTTCTTTATATAATTCAATGGGTATAACACTAGCACTAGCACCCATATCACATAAGCCATGATAACAATGATCTCCTATTTTAACAGAAATAACGAGCACGCCTACCACAGGTCTATGTTTATCTCTATCACGAGGTTTAGCAATTCTAGCAGTTTCACCAGAGAATTGAATGACATGCCCATCAATATTATCAGACAAAAGATCTTTAACAATAGCAATATTAGGTTCTACTTTGACTTGCTCAGGAGGTGTGTAAGTTCTAGTATTGCTTTTACGAACAACAGTTGAAGCTTTAGCATGATCCTTTACTCTAACAGGGAAAGGTGGTTTCTCAACATAAGAGGTGGGAACAATAGGATCATTATAAGTGATAGTCTTTTCTTCAACTTTAATAGGTGCAGCTACTTTTACTTCTATGGGAGGATGATATTTAAACCACTTCTCCTTAGGGAGATCAACATAAGTAGCAAAAGATTCACAGAAAGAAGCTACTATCTCAGAGTCCAGTCCATATTTAGTGCTAAACTTACGGAAAATATTGGTATCCATAAAAGATTTAACACAATCAAACTTAGGTGTCATACCTGACTCCTTACCTTCGTCAAGGTCCCAATCTTCAGAGTTGTGTTTAATTCTATCCAATAAATTCCATCTAAATTCAATAGGCTTCATCATAAAAGAGCCAGCACAAGAAGTATCGAGCATGGTGCGATTGTTATCAGAAAGCCGAGCATAAAAACTTTGCATAATCACTTCTTTTGCGAGCTCATGATTGGGGCATGAATATAACATTGATTTAAGCCTCCCCCAAGCTTGAGCGATGCTTTCTCCTTCGCGAGGCCAAAAATTATATATATAATTGCGATCACGATGAACAAGATGCATAGGGTAATACTTTTGATGAAATTCCAATTTCACTCTTTTATAGTTCCATGATCTCGTATCATCACATAGCCTATACCATGTCAATGCGTCTCCCTCCAAAGATAAAGGGAAAGCCTTATTCTTAACAACATCATCGGGTATACCTGCAAGCTTAAATAGTCCACAAGTATCATCCACATAGCGTAGATGCTCGTCAGGATGCTTTGTTCCATCTCCTGCAAAAGTGTTAGCTAGCAGTTTTTCCATCATACCCGAAGGAAATTCAAACGGAGTTTCATTTTCAATAGGTTCAGAAGGTTGAGGAGCAACTCCTTTCTCTACTGGACGGGGTGAAGATACCCCGAACAAGCCCCTCAGAGAATTACTTTCCATAGTAACAAGTGACAGGAAATTTCAGCACACTATATAAATTTTTCCTTACCAAAGGCGCTACACTCCCCGGCAACGGCGCCAGAAAAGAGTCTTGATGACCCACAAGTATAGGGGATCTATCGTAGTCCTTTCGATAAGTAAGAGTGTCGAACCCAACGAGGAGCGGAAGGAAATGATAAGCAGTTTTCAGCAAGGTATTCTCTGCAAGTACTAGAATAAGTGGTAACATATAGTTTTGTGATAAGTTAAATTGTAATGAGCAACAAGTAACAAAAGTAAATAAGGTGCAGCAAGGTGGCCCAATCCTTTTTGTAGCAAAGGACAAGCCGGAACAAACTCTTATAATAGGAAAAGTGCTCCCGAGAACACATGGGAATATCGTCAAGCTAGTTTTCATCACGCTCATATGATTCACGTTCGGTACTTTGATAATTTGATATGTGGGTGGACCGGTGCTTGGGTGCTGTTCTTACTTGAAAAAGCATCCCACTTATGATTAACCTCTATTGCAAGCATCCGCAACTACAACAAAAGTATTAAGGTAAACCTAACCATAGCATGAAACATATGGATCCAAACAGCCCCTTACGAAGCAACGCATAAACTAGGGTTTAAGCTTCTGTCACTCTAGCAACCCATCATCTACTTATTACTTCCCAATGCCTTCCTATAGGCCCAAATAATGGTGAAGTGTTATGTAGTCGACGTTCACATAACACCACTAGAGGTTAGACAACAAACATCTTATCAAAATATCGAACGAATACCAAATTCACATGACTACTAATAGCAAGACTTCTCCCGTGTCCTCAGGAACAAACGTAACTACTCACAAAGCATATTCATGTTCATAATCAGAGGGGTAATAATATGCATAAAGGATCTGAACATATGATCTTCCACCAAGTAAACCAACTAGCATCAACTACAAGGAGTAATCAACACTACTAGCAACCTACTAGCACCAATCCCGGACTTAGAGACAAGAATTGGATACAAGAGATAAACTAGGGTTTGGAGATGAGATGGTGCTAGTGAATATGTTGATGGAGATTGCCCTCTCCCGATGAGAGGAGCGTTGGTGATGATGATGACGATGATTTCCCCCTCCCGGGGGGAAGTGTCCACGGCAGAACAGCTCTGCCGGAGCCCTAGATTGGTTCCGCCAAGGTTCCGCCTCTTGGCGGCGGAGTCTCGTCCCGAAAGGTTGCTTCTGATTTTGTTCTCATCGAAAGACTTCATATAGGAGAAGATGGACGTCAGAGAGCCACCAGGGGGCCCACGAGGTAGGGGGCGCGCCCAGGGGGGGAGGGCGCGTCCCCCACCCTTGTGAGCAGGGTGTGGGCCCCCTGGCCTTCATCTTTGGCGATGATCTTTCTTTATTTATTTTAAGGTATTCCGTGGAGTGTCAGGACTTTTGGAGTTGCGCAGAATAGGCCTTCAATATTTTCTCCTTTTCCAGCCCAGAATTCCAGCTGCCGGCATTCTCCCTCTTCATGTAAACCTTGTAAAATAGGAGAGAATAGCCATAAGTATTGTGACATAACGTGAAATAACAGCCCATAATACGATAAATATCGATATAAAAGCATGATGCAAAATGGACGTATCAGAGCTCAATATGCAACGACTTGCATATTGACGAAACACCACATGACTCATTTAGTTCTCTCTTGATTATGTACCCAACAAAATTAAATGGTGTAATACATGGCAAGGGTTGAAGCATAACAAAACTACCTATCTAGGCAAGTTTAAATGAGGCCGGAACAACAAACAACAATTCCGGAAAATCCTAATATGCATAAATAGCAATTTAAAGGAAACAACAATAATAAACATTTTTAAATGTTGTTATCATGATGCGGATGACAATGCAAGTTTTATGCCATTTATGAAAATGTTGACATGAGCATGTTATGAAGCATTTGTCACCGTGGTGGAAGAAAGAAAGGGGTGCCACGGCAACGAATCCGAAAATGATGCCACGACAACATATCGGTTCCGGTAGCTCGTGGAGATACCGGCGCAAAAGAGAATTGTGCGGATGTGCGAAACATGCTAGAGATGGTGGGGTGCTCCCGGTAACCGGGTTCCCACGGGTCGACGGCATGGCAAACTAGGAGAAACGTGTAATGACAACTCAGACACGATGCAACCACGGGCATCTCATACAACACATGCATTCGTTCATGGCGATCGTCCCGTTGGTTATACCTTTGAAGAGTGCCTTTTCGGTGCGGATCGGGTTCGACGGTAGTGGAAGTAGTCGTTCTCGCGACGGTAGTGGCACATCTTGTAGTGCAACTTGGGCGTAGTGGTACATGTTTCATAGAGGAACTTGATGCCCACGGGGTCGACGGTATAGGTACACACGTTGTCGGGGTACTTGTCGTTCCGGTCTTGGTGTAGATGTACGTGGCAAACGTAGTGGTACTAAGCGCAGGTCGTCGAGGGACTTGCCGAAAAACCATAGAGCCGGTGTGCTTGTTCAGGCGATCTTGTCGATCTTGAGGGTCCAAACAAAGCAACAAAAGGGGTCTCGGGTGACAACGAGATGAACAAAAACCCACGGAGAAGCAGGGGGTGCAGACGCGTTTGAAGACGGACTTGTTGGGGATCGTTGCAGAAATTAAAAAATTTCTACGCATCACCAAGATCAATCTATGGAGTCATCTAGCAACGAGAGATAGGAGTGCTTCTACATACCCTTGTAGATCGCGAGCGGAAGCGTTCAAGAGAACGGGGTTGATGGATTCGTACTCGTCGTGATCCAAATCATCAATGATCCTAGCGCCGAACGGACAGAACCTCCGCGTTCAACACACGTATGGTTGGGAGAGACGTCTCCTCCTTCTTGATCCAGCAAAGGGAAGGAGAGGTTGATGGGGATCCAGCAGCACGACGGCGTGGTGGTGGAAGCAGCGGGGATCTCGGCAGGGCTTCGCCAAGCTCAGCGAGAGGGAGAGGTGTTACGGGGGGGAGAGGGAGGCGCCAGGGGCTTGGGGTGCGCAACCCTCCTCCCCCCTCTTTATAAAGGGGCCACAGGCGCCGCCCCTCAGATCCAATCTCAAGGGGCGGCGGCACAGGGGTGGGCGCCCCACCCCTGTGGTTTCCAACCTTAGGCGCAGGGGGAGGCCCATGGGGGTGCACCAGCCCACCAAGGTCTGGTTCCCTTCCCACTTCAGCCCATGGGGCCCTCCGAGATAGGTGGCCCCACCCGGTGGACCCCTGGGACCCTTCCGGTGGTCCCGGTACAATACCGGTGGCCCCTGAAACTTTCCCGGTGGCCGAAACTGGACTTCCTATATACAAATATTTACCTCCGGACCATTCCGGAACTCCTTGTGATGTCCGAGATCTCATCCGAGACTCCGAACAACTTTCGGGTTACCGCATACTAATATCTCTACAACCCTAGCGTCACCGAACCTTAAGTGTGTAGACCCTACGGGTTCCGGAGACACACAGACATGGCTGAGACAACTCTCCAGTCAATAACCAACAGCGGGATCTGGATACCCATGATGGCTCCCACATGCTCCTCGATGATCTCATCGGATGAACCACGATGTCGATGATTCAATCAATCCCGTACGCAATTCCCTTTGTCTATCGGTACGATACTTGCCTGAGATTCGATCGTCGGTATACCGATACCTTGTTCAATCTCGTTACCGGCAAGTCTCTTTACTCGTTCCCGCAACACATCATCCTGTGAACAACTCTTTGATCACATTGAGCTCATTGTGATGATGTCCTACCGAGTGGGCCCAGAGGTACCTCTCCGTCACACGGAGTGACAAATCCCAGTATCGATTCGTGCCAACCCAACAGACACTTTCGGAGATACCTGTAGTGCACCTTTATAGCCACCCGATTACGTTGTGAAGTTTGGTACACCCAAAGCATTCCTGATGATCCGGAGTTGCACAATCTCATGGTCTAAGGAAAAGTTACTTGACATTGGAAAAGCTTTAGCGCATTTAACTACGATCTTGTGCTATGCTTAGGATTGTCTTGTCCATCACATCATTCTTCAAATGATGTGATCCCATTATCAATGACATCAAATGTCCATGGTCAGGAAACCATAACCATCTATTGATCAACGAGCTAGTCAACTAGAGGCTCACTAGGGACATGTTGTGGTCTATGTATTCACACATGTATTACGATTTCCGGATAACACAATTATAGCATGAACAATAGACAATTATCATGAACAAGGAAATATAATAATAATCATTTTATTATTGCCTCTAGGGCATATTTCCAACAGGACTTGGCGTTCCTGGTACGGTGGTGGTGCTCGTGGGTGCAAGTCGGCCGGCGAGGAACAACAGCCGAGCAACGGCAACGGCGTCCTTGGAGGCTTGAGCAGCCGGAGACAGTAGGGAGACGAAGTGGTCGCTGAGGCCTTGGCGCGACGGAGGTGGAGCAGAGGAGGGGGCGGAGCAGAGCAGGTGCAAGGACTCGCTGGATCTAGGCAGAGCAGGTGGCGGAGTGGGAGCTTCGGGCGGCGATCCATGGCGGTCTCCTGCCTCGTGGTCGCCGGCGGCGGCGCCGGTCCTCGAACGACGAGGCGAGGTGAAGGAGCACGGGGAGGCGGCTCCATGGACTTGGCGAGGCGGCAGGAACCGAGTCGATCCGGCCGGAGTTGAGCGGAGAGCAGCGAAGGCGAAGGAGAGGCCGCTGGTGGAGGTCTGGCGCTGCAGAGGGAGGCGGGGATCGAGCAGGGCTCTCCCTGGCGATGTGTGTGTTGCGTGTGGCGGCGCAGGAGGGAGAGATCGATGGGAGATGAGGGGGACGAGCAGGGGAGCCTAGGGTTTACAACGGGGCGCGACTGGGCTTTGGGCTTAGAGGCCGGCTGGGCTGCAGGCTCTCTTCTCTCTCTCACTCTAAAGAAAATAAAAAACAGAGATGAGAAAGGAAAGAAAGGGAGGTTAGGGGAAGAAGTTGGACACGCGCATAATTTTCCTGGACTCACAAAAATGTGCTTGTTCCGAGAAAATAGAAAATGCCATGATTGAAAGATTTCAATTCAAACTCATTTGATTTAAATTCAAATGATTTGAATAGGAAGTGAGGGTTGGGAAGGTCCAAAAATGTTCGGATTTTTGGTGGAGCTCCGGAATATGATGAAAGAATATATGGCAAGGTTGGAGACCAAGAATTAAGATAACAAAGGCATTGGGATAATTTGCAAGTGTGTTATGGTTAATTCCAAAAGAATGGAATATTTATTATAGCTCCCTAATATTGGGAGGATATGTTATAAAGAGAAGTCACCATATAAACTCCCTCGATTTAAATAGATCAAAAATCTATGCAATTTATTTAGTTGAGTTTTAAAAATTAAATGACATGATGGCATGATGACATGATGCAATGCAAAAATAAAAGAGCAAGCACAAAATGAAACACACGGTGATCACGAAAATATGGAAGTCTTCTGAAGCGTCAGTCTCGGGGCGTCACACTTCTCCAGACGGTTGCGTTCTGCGGCCTGCACCTTCACCGACTGCTCCAGCTCGGTGTCACGACCGGCGACCGCGTCTTCTCGGGCCCTCATCTTCTCCTCCTCCGCCTTGCGACCGCGAGCCTCAGCCGCGCGCTCATTGCACACGGTCTCCAGCTCGGCCTCCAGCGACCAGCAGCATTCCTTGGCGGCCTCGGCGTCCTTCAGCACTGCTTCACGGGCGGCAGCGGCCAGACCAACAGCCCGCTCCCCTTCCTTGGAAGCCCCTACGACCTGGCTCCATGCCGCCCGGATGGACGCGTCGGAACGCAGCCACCCCGAAATCAGCTCCAGGTGTCCTGATGCCAGGTGGCGACCGGGGCCTTGGAGGTCGCCCCGAAGCTGGGTCAGCATAGAAAAAGCCTCCTCCAGGGTGTCAGGTGGAGCAGAAGGGTCGCGGGCCAGCGGCATGATGTGAGGAGGAGGAGGCAGCGTCATCGCCGTGGCCTACGCGCTAGCTTTCAGTGTCAAAACCGGCGGATCTCGGGTAGGGGGTCCCGAACTGTGCGTCTAGGATCGATGGTAACAGGAGACGGTGGACACGATGTTTTACCCAGGTTCGGGCCCTCTCTATCGAGGTAATACCCTACTTCCTGCTTGATTGATCTTGATGAATATGAGTATTACAAGAGTTTGTCTACCGCGAGATCGTAGTGGCTAAACCCTAAAAGCCTAGCCTGTATGACTATGGTAATGAATATGTCTCCTTTCCGGACTAACCCCTCCGGTTTATATAGGCACCGGGGGGATCTAGGGTTTACGTAGAGTCCATGCTAAGTAGAGTCCAATCCGGACACGGGTACAGTCTTCGGCCTTCATGTCTTCACAGCCCATCAGTCCGGCCCATGGATAACAGGCTAGATTCCCGAGGACCCCTTAGTCCAGGACTCCCTCAGTAGCCCCGAACCTAGCTTCAATGACGAAGAGTCCAGCACGTAGATTGTCTTCGGCATTGCAAGGCGGGTTCCCCCTTCCGAACTCCTAGTTGATCTTCAGATGTGATGATTGTATCCGGACTTGTATACACAACTGCAGAGGACATAATATTTCACGAATTCAACCCACCGACCACTTTTTTGGTAATATGACACCACGCCTGCCCGACCACTACTTGTGAACCGTTTTAGCCGGCCCGTCGCCCTACGTCCCAAGACGTGGTCTTATTGGCGCGTCTTATCCAAGCGGCGATCGTGCCTCCCTTTTTTAAGGGATTCCTGTCAACCCGGACGTGGGTAACCCAACCGTCGCTTGGGTACAACTCCTTGGAAACAAGCAAGTTTTTTAGGCCCAAGAGGGGACGTTTGATATTTGCAGCCTTTATATAGGGGTACAGACCCTTCTTTTTCTTCCACGCTTGCCTCTTCCTCAACCCCTGCTACCCCGAGTTCCAACACCCAGGTTTCGGTCGCCACCAGCCCCAATCATGTCCGGATCCAGCCGTCAAGGCCGGTGGGTAGCTTCTTCTATTGTAGAGGAAGACATTGCAAAGCTTCGGGCGGCGAGGTACCTGACCGCTGAAATCCGTCATCGGCTTCCTGCCGAGGGGCAGGTTATTCCCACCCCCAGATCTGGCAAGAGGGTCGTGTTCATGTCCCACTTCCTCCGCGGGTTGGGGTTTGCACTTAACCCCTTCGTCCGAGGGCTCATGTTCTATTACGGGCTAGACTTTCATGATTTGGCCCCGGACTCTATTCTTCTTATCTCGGCATTTATCGTCACGTGCGAAGCCTTCCTCCGAACTCCTCCGCACTTTGGCTTGTGGCTCAAGACCTTTGATGTGAAGCCGCAAGTGGTAGAGGGGGAGCAGGCCGAGTGCGGTGGCGCTTCAGTGAGCAAGCTTGCTAGCGCCGTTTGGCTGAAAGGATCCTTCCCCAAATCTTACGGTTTTTGGCAGCAGGGGTGGTTCTATATCATCAAGCCCCGCGGCTCTAAGTGGGCAACTGCACCCGGATTTCGATCCAGCCCCCCAACTCAGCTTGCATTGTGGAGCTGGATTGGGGATCAATGAATGATGTGCAAACTCTGCAGAGTCGCATCCGAAGCCTCATTGAGAGGGACATCGACATAGCCAACGTCGTTCAAGTAATGCTAGTTCGTCGGACCCTGCCGTGCCAGCGACGGCCTCTCCGCCTATGGGAGTTCAATCCAGAGGGGCCGCTGACTCTTCAACACTTCTTCGGCACTACGCACGAAGGAATGTGGAGATTATTCTTCGAAAAAAGGCAATGGCCGGACACCATTGAACATGTCGGCCTAGACTGTAACCATCCGGATACACCGGTAAGGACCCGTTTACCGAATACCTTATAGTCAGATACCCAGTGGCAAGATACCAATAGTATCATCCTTTTTCAGGGCTGGATAAAGAAGGTGCAACGGATTAGGTGTCCGCTCCCTTCCCAAGACTCGGTACTCTGTGTTAACAAGGATCTTGGCCTCGGCGCCATACCGAGTGCACCATAGGAGGGAGGCGAAGACCCAAGATGACCTTGGTTCTGGAGCTAAGTTGGACACTGAGTCTGAAGAAATCGACCTTTCCTCGCTCGAAGACGGAGGCGAAAAAGGACCCAATATCCCTTCTCCAAGCAGGAGGAAAAGGGCCGCCTCCCAAGATTGGGAGGGGCGGTCTCCCAAGAAGGGCAAGATGCCACCGTCGATCGGCTTGGGTTTGGAAAGTGATGCCGTTGAGCAGCTCCAATAGGGGACAAGCCCTCGGCCAAATCATAAGAGAATCCGGAGTACTTTGATAGTGTCCCGCTCTGTTATTGTTACCGAAGATATACGTAACGCATTTATGCATTTTTACAGGTCGGCACAGAATTTTTCTGGGCGGTCCTCTTCTTCGGGGAGCCTCCTCCCAGAGATGATGGAGAGCGAGACGCCTCCTCCGACCTCGCCCAATAAGGCGGATGACTCTGAAGTGTCATCGCAGAGGGTACCTTTAGATCAGGGGACAAAAGAGGCAGTACCCGAAGGTGGACCTCCGACCATCCGGGATTCTGGGGCTGATGATAACAAAGGCCCCGGACTGTCTGGTTCACAACCGACAGTGATTTTGGAGACGGGTGAATAGATTCCTTCAAAGGATGATTGTGCTTTTGGAGCAGCTTCCGGAGACCCGGGGACTCCGGATATGTTGCGGGACATGTTGCGGAAAGCGTCTGTCTCGGGGGAACAGCGTACCTTGATGGGTACAGTGATTGAAAAGATTTCGTCCGTGAAGAACGGATTAAATGAAGCCTTCATGAGCCTACTGAAGGGCTTCGAGGTTTGTGACATAATGTTTTCAGCTATGTTTCATTTGCAAAGATGCGCTTGTGTATAGGTAGTAGCCCCTGATACTCGGGTTGGCTTCCACTGGGAAGCAAAACGGAGGATCGAAAAGGATCTTTTGAGGACTAACCTGATCAACTTTGAACACAGGCCGCTTCCTGGACTATGGAAATTGCCGAGTTGCAGCGGAAGCTTGATGTGGCAGGGGATGATCTTGCTTTAATCAATATGCGTCTTGACGAGTCGCAAGGTATGTATTCGGGGAAATCCTCATACATTTTAATGGTATAAGCATGATGCTGAGATTTAGATGCTGGAATATGCATGGCTGCAGATGGTGCTGCCGCCGTTGAAGTTCTTAGAGCGGAGCTGGCCCGGGCCAAGGAGCAGGCCCGTGGTAGCAATGCTGCTGCTGAAAAGGCATCAGCTGAATTAAAAGGCGAACAAGTTGCACGGCGCCAAGATGAGGAGAAGATATCCACAATGACGCTCGAACTGGAGAATGCTGCCGGCCGCTGTGAATTTCTGGAGAAGGGGAGTAAAGCCTTAACGGCTAATCTGGACAAGGCCTTACGAGAGGCTAGAGCAGCACGGTTGGAATCCAGAGCAACCCGTGAGGAGGTTCGACAGGCGAGGGAGATTGCGGCTGGAAAGCCCTTTCTGCTGCAAACTAAGTTCGGTGACCCGAACTATGTGCAGCTTAACCAAGTATGGAGTTCTCCGGACGAGTTCTTAGACTTGCCGAAGAGTTCTACCGATGCGGCGTAGTATTACCAGGCGCGAGATGGATATGCAACGAAGAAGCTTTTTTGGTCGTTGTTTGGCGCATCAAAGCGCCCTCTGTTGCTCAATGAACAGATGTCCCAGTGGGCCTAACTTCATAGGATATCCGGCGCTGCCATGAAGGATGTCGTAATCAGGTTGTGGCCAACCGAGCCTGTTGCGAATAGCTATTTTAGTTTGGTGCAGAGGCTTGTTGATGCGGTGCCGCGTATTGATGTTGTGAAGCGATCGTCATGCATTGAGGGTACGCGGATGGCTTTTGCCCAAGTCAAAACATTCTGGGGGAAGATGAAGGCCATCGATGTCGCGACGAAGCATCCACCCAAAGGCAAGGACCGCCCGGAACTGGAGCATTATTTTGAAGACGTCTTAGAGGCCGCCCGCTTTATAGAGGGTCGGTGCTCGAAAGACATAATGTTCGAGTGAGGTGTATGAAAATTGTAAAAGACAATTTTATAGTTAATCTATTTATGTTTTGCTTGAAAGCTTGAATTCCTCCTGTGCGGCCGTTTTGATATAATCTGAAAGTTTTCCAGTCGTCGGCTTCAGCCCCATCGTAGGAAGTACGGGGGAGTTCGAAAAAGCATTTAATCACTCTTTATCCAACGTCTTGGTCCATGAAGGAGGTGATAATGCGGCGAACCAGGCAATCAGACTATAGGGGGTTAACGCTTTCACTTAGCCATAGGAGTTTTATTATGGGGCTACGACATAGCCCCTGGTGTGTATGCGGCGTATCGTGCCTTACATATTTGATCTAAAAAAGATCCCTTGTGTGACACGGAGAATCACTAAAGATTCCAAGAAGTCGTCAAGTGGTTGACCAGCTCACGCCGCATCATCACAGTCAGTTTTCGGCTTTCTCTACTGAGGTTCTCGTCCGATTTAGACCAGGGGACAATCGCAGTAGTTCTCGCTTTACTACCCTAGCCGATAGAGCGGAACGTAGGGTAGCAAGCACAGGAGCCGGGCAACCAAACTATTGACCCAAGACAATGATTCGGAGCTGATGCATATAAGGCCAAACTTGCGATGACGAAGTATGCTATAGAGCTGTTCGGACTTTTACTGGCAACTCATTTGTTCCCACACCGAGCCCCTGGCAGGTTATGCCAAGGTATTTTTGTGAAATAACCCTAGGAGCCATATTTGTCGGGGAAACAATACGGATGATTAGTTCTGATATTGTTTACTGGGAACTGAGCGATATGCCAATGATTACTTATGATATTGTTTAGTTATTGTACATACATGCTCAGGGTTGGAGGCGGAGGAACATGCATAGTACAGGCTCAAGAAATAGAGAGTGCAGTCTACAAAAAGTTATTTTGGACCTCCTGTCGCACGTCTGCGCCGCCAATCCTTGATGGGGGGAATCCTTGATGGAAATAGCCCCTTAGGTGAGTCTACGGATCCGGACTCCGATAGAGCCAGTTTCAGATGTTTATCCTGTTCGTCACCTGTTTTTAAAGGATAGCAAAGGAAGAAATAAAAATAAAATAAATAATAAAAAAAGTTACTGGAGTGCTTGCAGGCTTGTCCGTATTGTGCTTCCGCCAATGCCCATGGTATCTTGAGTGCGTAATGATGTATGCGCGGTACAAACTTTGTAGGTGTATGGAGTGGGCGGCGGAAGCCGGGTTGCTATTTCCGTTCTAGGAGTAGTTGATCCTCGGGTGGAGATTGCTTCTGATCCCCGGTGTTTTGTTGGTGAACCTTTCTGTCATCCCTGTCGCTTGGCGGCCTCCTCCCCCTGTATTCGGCGTTGAGCTTGCCAGCCTGTTTAAAGACCCAACAGTTTCTGTTGGTATGGTTAGCTGGTTTATCGAGGTGGCCATGAATCTGGCAGGGTCGGTCCGATTGCTACTTAGTACAGGCATAGTACAGGTTGGATGGTTCGTCTCGATTCACCTTGAATGGCTTTTTCCGCTGGCCGGGCTTGGGGTTGCTGAATCCGGTGTTGACCGCCGTGTCGCCTCATCTTTCATTGTCATTGCGACTGTTGTTTTTGCTTCGTCGTGGCTTGTCGTTGCCATCTCGGATTTCGGAGGTGCCCTGGTTGCTGGCGCTATTGCTTCTACGAGCGAGCCAACTGTCTTCTCCCGCGCAAAAGCGGGTCATCAGAGTAGTGAGGGCTGTCATGGATTTAGGTCCTTCTTGGCCGAGGTGGCGTGCAAGCCATTCGTCCCGGGCGCTGTGTCTGAAAGCCGCAAGGGCTTCCGCGTCCGGACGGTCGATGATTTGGTTCTTTTTGACTAAGAACCGAGTCCAGAGCTCCCTGGCTGATTCTCCGGGCTGTTGGACAATGCGACTTAGGTCATCGGCATCTGGTGGCCGGACATATGTTCCTCGGAAGTTATCGAGGAAGGCCTCTTCCAAGTCCTCCCAGCTGCCTATGGAATTTTCAGGCAGGCTGTTTAACCAGTACCGAGCTGGCCCTTTTAGTTTTAGTGGGAGGTATTTAATGGCGTGGAGGTCGTCCTCGCGGGCCATATGGATGTGGAGGATGAAATCTTCTATCCATACCGCGGGATCGGTTGTCCCATCGTATGATTCAATATTAACGGCTTTGAATCCTTCGGGGAATTCATGATCCATTACTTCATCAGTGAAGCAAAGCGGGCGTGCGGCGCCTCTATGTTGGGCCACACTGCGACGTCACTCCGAAGGAGTCCCTTTGTGGTTTTCGGCTCGGGTGTGGTGAGGTTTGACACGTCTGTATAGGTAGCCATCGTCGTGTGTCGAAGCATGCTTTCGTGATCCGTAGATCGGTCTTGTGTGTCCTGCTCTATTGTCCCAAGTCCCTCTGCAGGTCGTCTGGGTAATCGTGACCTGCATTGTTCTTGCCTTTACGGTGAGGTGGGGCAGTCTGGTGTTCGGCTTGAGTTTCCTCTTTATCCGGACAGAGTTGTCGGTGACCTGCCGCTTTGTGTGATGATGGTATGGGCTCCAACACCCCGTCATCGGACTGGTATAGCAATCTATGCTTTGGGTAGTTTTTGTCTAGGCTACTAAGGCCATATTCTTCGGCGACCAGGACTTTGGTCCATCTGTCGTTGAGTAGGTCTTGGTCAGCTTGAAACTGCTGCTGCATCTTTTTCAGGCTCCTTGAAGTAGCAATCAGCCTGCGCTTGAAGCGCTCTTGCTCGAGGGGCTCTTCGGGTATGATGAAGTCTTCGTCGCCGAGGCTTACCTCATCTTCGGAGAGCGGAAGGTAGTTGTCGTCCTCCGAACCATCACTGGGCAGGGCCTATTCATCAGGGCTGGCTTGCCCGTTTTCCTGTTCCTCCTGCTCGGATATTGCCCCCACAGGGTCTTCATTGCTTTTGGCGCCATCCGGAGTATTATTTTCTCCAGTGCCATCGTTGCTGCGGCGTGACTTGGGGCGGCGTTTGGGGCGCCGGAACTTAGACTGTGTCTCAGGAGTTTTAACTAGATCTCCCTTGTCTTTGCCGCGAGGCTTTTTAAGTGTATCGATTATGTACACGTCATATGAAGGGGTGGCTGTCTCACGCCTGATGACTGGCGGGTCTTGGCCTTGCTCCTTATCGGCATCGTCGTCTATACCGTCAGTGTCTTCCGAGCGAGAAGCGGGCATGTTGGTTAAGTCCTCGACAGTGGCTATGCAGTGGGTGGCGGGTGGGAAGCAAATTCTCCATTATCAGCCTCTAGCTTGAACCGGACATAGTTTGGCCATGAGTCCCCCATCGGGGACAGGTTTTTCAACGAATTCAGCACATCGCCGAAGGGCGAGTGTTGGAAGACATCTGCGGTGCTGAACTAGATGATTGATAACCAATCCAACTCGGTGTTCGAGGGCGCGCAAGGTTCGGAACTTATAGCCGGAAACGAGTCCGAAATTCCGTTGACGCTGATATTGCTTGGTGTTGAGTTTGTGTGCGGCTCCAACGCCGCGGACTCTGTGGCTTCGGATGGTGCAAACTGCTCCGGATCTAAGGTCGTAGCAGTTACAGGAACCATCTCCAGAACCTGCTCCGGATTTATGTCATGTTCATCGGAGCGAGGGGGAGCGATCGTCGCGGTCTCAAATCCATTGAAGATCAAGTCTCCACGGATATCCGCGACATAGTTCAAGCTTCCAAATCTGACCTGATGGCCAGGGGCATAGCTATCGACCTGCTCCAGATGTCCAAGCGAGTTGGCCCGTAGTACGAAGCCGCCGAACACGAAAATCTGTCCGGGGAGGAAAGCTCCACCTTGGATAGTGTTACTATAGACGATTGAAGGGGCCATCGAACCTTTCGTCGACGACACAACAGAACTCTCAATGAAAGCAACAATGTCAGTGTCAAAACCAGCGGATCTCGGGTAGGGGGTCCCGAACTGTGCATCTAGGATCGATGGTAACAGGAGACGAGGGACACGATGTTTTACCCAGGTTCGGGCTCTCTCTATCGAGGTAATACCCTACTTCCTGCTTGATTGATCTTGATGAATATGAGTATTACAAGAGTTGATCTACCGCGAGATCATAGTGGCTAAACCCTAAAAGCCTAGCCTGTATGAATATGGTAATGAATATGTCTCCTTTCTGGACTAACCCCTCTGGTTTATATAGGCACCGGGGGGATCTAGGGTTTACATAGAGTCAGTTACATAAGAAGGAATCTTCATAGTCGGTCTCCAAGCTTGCCTCCCACGCCAAGTAGATTCCAATCCGGACACGGTTACAGTCTTCGGCCTTCATGTCTTCACAGCCCATCAGTCCAGCCCATGGATAACAGGCCGGACGCCCGAGGACCCCTTAGTCCAGGACTCCCTCAGTAGCGGCAGCAGAAGAAGAAACTGGGGGCTCCTGAACCTATGGAACATCAACGAGTGAGCTAGGGATAGGCGTCTCCGGAGCCGCCTTGGTTGTGGAGGTCGCCTTATCCTAAGGCCGAGCCATCGGGCCTCGCGAGGATGACTGAGCTGGAGAAGCGTGGGCGCCGTCGCCACCCTTCCGTGCTAGAGGAGGCGCGGCCGCGGCGGGCTGCTGGTTCCCAGAAGGCGTAGGCGCTCCCTCTTTTCTTCTTCACCGCCGACGTCGGCCTGGCGGAGCAAGGAAAGGCGTCAAGAATCGGCAGCAGGAGCAAGGACGAAATCAGGGCAAAGTAGTTACTGGAACACGGCGGCGTAGTCCCTCGGCCTCTTATGGAGCGTGAAGCCCGAAGGCTTCGCAGCCTGGGGCGCTGGCACGCGGACCTCAGGAGCAGGCGAGGGGGCAGCAGTTGGGCCCATGGCGGCACCGACTGGTGTCAGGGCAGGAGCACCACCCCGGGAGATCAACGTCGACCTGCCCCTCGTCGGGACTCCTGCCGGCGGCTTCTTCGAGGGGGTGACCTTGGACCTCGTGGTGACCCCACCAAGGGGCAGGGCCTCCCTCACCGGATGGTCATCGGTGTCGTCGTTGTCTGGGAAAGCGCAGAGGAGATCTTTCATGTGCTGAGGGGAAGTCTCCCCTGCCCCCTCCCGGGTCGCCTCCAAGTCCGGCTCCTCCTCTTCGTCGGAGTTCCCGGAGGACAGCTCCACTAGGGCCTCGGCGGGCGCCGGAGGCACGGGCCCATACTCGTTGAAGACGGACATGGCGGAAACGATCACTGCCCCGTCAGCCGGTACAGCGGGAGATGCGAGTCCGGCGGGAACCCCAGGTCCTCCCCGACCAAGAGGCGCAGGGCCGCATCCAGCTCCTTGTCGGACAAAGAGTCAGGGCGCAGGCGGAGGTCGTCCCCCTCATCCTTGAGCTTCCACAGGGGGCGCGACTGTGCTTGGAGCGGGGTCAGGCGCTGCGCTAGAAACTCCTTGAGTATCATGGCCCCCGTCAGCTTCTGCGCCTTTGGGTCATCAGGCTTGAAGTCGGCAGCCATCTTCTCCAGCACTTGCTTCACTTTGGGGTCGGCGAGCTTCACACTGAGCCAACCCTCATGAGAAGAAGGCATCCCCATCGGCAGCGACAGCCGGGGGTAGGAGCACTTGGCGTCCATGAGGACCCATTTGTTCTTGAAGCCCTCGGCCTTCTTCCCCGCCTTCGAGATTGCGTTGGTCCCATTGGCTGCGACGAAATCGGCGCACCCCGAGCAGTGGCCGTCCTTGACCCGAAGGTAGAAGAAGTGGCGCAGCAGCACCACGGATGGCATCACCCCCACGAATGCCTCGCAGTAGAAGGCAAAAATCGACAGGAGGAGAACAGAGTTGGGATGAAGGTGGAGAGCGTGGATGTTGGATTTCGGGTTCCGGCAAAACCCTTGAGGTTCGAACACTAGGGTGCATGCGAAGATCTCCCCTACCTAATCACGCCCTCAGCCTCCCCGCAATCTCAAAGCCTAGCTCGACGAACTCGCAACACCAGAGACACAAGATTCATACTAGTTCGGGTCACCGTTGTGGTGTAATACCCTACTCTAGTGTGGTGTGGTGGATTGCCTCTCGGGCTAAGGATGAATAGTACAAGGGAAGAACAACCTCCTGAGGAGAGGTGTTCTTGTGCTTGGTGAGTGTGAGGATGGAATGGATCTTGTCCAAGATGAGTTGCCTCCTATGGTGGTGGCTAGTCCTATTTATAGAGGCCCTGGTCCTCTCCCCAAATATTGAGCGGGAAGGGAGCCAAAAATGGCCAAACTCGAAGGGGGACAACTAGTACAAGTTATCCTGACTAAAGGTGGTCTTCGCCTGCCAAAGGCTCTGGTGGTGACGCCGTCTTGGGCTCCATGGTGACTTCTATCTTGCTGTCGTGCTGGTCTTGGTATCGTTGCACCGATACTGAAACCTTTGCCTGATGCCTCGGGACTCCTCGGCAAGGCTTGCCCCTTTGGCACCAAAGAGGAACGAGGACACGCAGCTATTGCCGCCCGCCTCGCTCCAATCGCCATGGCTTGCATCACAGAACCTCGCGAGGTGTCCCTTGCCTTCTTCTCCGCCGCCTCGAGCCAGCCCGGTGAGGCCGCCTCCCGAGGAGGTCTCAGGTCGTCCGCCGCCCACGAGGCCCGGCCTCGCGAGGGTCTTGAGAGTTTGCTGGTGAAGATGGTCCGTACGGCCTGGCCGGTGGAGCCACGCGGGGCCGCAGGCATGCAAGTCCGGGGACCCCTGCTCCTGTGACACCGACAGAGTCCCCGGCCCAAGGCGCGCCGGACTTGGCTTTGTGGTGAAGCCAGCAAGGCGCGGATAATCGGGCCCTAACAGCCGCGCGCCTTGGTCGATGCGTGGCGATTGATTGACGCGGGGCCTATGCTTCCCATGCTCGCTTCGCAATCGCCCATCGACAGTAAGGCGCTTAACGCTTGCCTTCATTGCTTTCCTTCGCCTTGCTCTGAATCCCCTTTCTCGTTCCTTGCTTCCAAAACCTCCAGATCTGCTTCAATCCTCTTCCGAGCTTTCGACCTATGGCACCCCGCAAGGTCAAGGCCGCTTCGCCGCCAGCTTGGTACGAGCCGACTCTGGATGCGCCCAACATCTCGGAGAAGAACCTCGCCGCCACGCGCCTGTTGACGGCGGGGGAGAGCAACGAGAAGGGGAAGACCGAGCTCCAGGCCGGCTCCGCCGAGCCGGAGGCCCAAGGGAGCACCTTCTACCCCTTCTTCATGAGCAGCATCATCGCGGGCCTGGTTCCGCCCTTCTCCGACTTCTTCTATGCCGTCCTCCGCCATTACAGGTTGCAGGCCCTTCATCTACATCCCAATTCCATTCTTCTCTTGTCGGTCTTTGCCTTCTACTGTGAGGCATATGTCAAGGTGATGTCGTCCGTGGCACTGTTGCGCCACTTCTTCTTCCTCTGAATCAACAACGGACACGCCTCGGGGTGTGCCAACTTTGTCGCGGCCAGCAAGGCCAATGCGATTTCAAAGGCCGGGAAGAAGGCTGATGGCTTCAGGAGTAAGTGGGTCATGATGGATGCCATGTGTGTCCACCCCCGGTTGAGGCTGCCGACGGAGATGCCTCAGTCTGACGAGGGGTGGTCCCACGTGAAGCTTACCGATGACCGGGCGGCGTCGGTGCTGGAGTAGATGACCGCCAACCTGAAGTCGGGCAATGCGAAGGCGGCGAAGGCGGCGAAGCTGACGGGGGCCATGCTCCTGAGGTAGTTTCTGATGCTGCAGGTGGCCCCGCTCCAGACGCGATCACGCCCCCTGTGGACGCTTGGGAGCGAAGAAGACAAGCTTCGCCTGAGTCCGTTGGCCTTGGCCGACGAGGAGCTGGCCGTGGCTCTCCACCTCCTGGTCGGGGACGACCAGGAGTACCCACCGAGTGCCATCGCTCCCATGTACCTTCGCAAGGATGGGGCGCAGGTTGTGGCCGCCAGGCCCACCTTGGACGAGCGCGGCCTGGTGCCGCTAGCACCCCTTGTGGTCCCGGAGGCGACAGCGCCGGTGGACGTGTCTTCTGGCGACTCCCGCAAGGAGGGGGGAAGAGGAGGATGGCGAGGAGCGCGACTCGGAGGCGACCCCTGAGGGGATGGGGGAGGCCTCTCCCTTGGGCAAGGCCGACATCCTCCGCACCATGCCTGACGATGATGACGAGGCCAACGTCCGTCTGGAGAGGGAGGAGCCGCTCGTGGTCCCGATGACGGGCAGGTCGGCGCTGATCCCCCAAGATGATGCTTCCGTTCAGACACCGCCTGGATTTATTTCTGTCCCATCTGCACCCACTCCTGGAGGCCGTGCGCCTGCGCCTCGGGCTGCGAGGCTTTCAGGATTCAAGCTTACGAAGCAGAGGGACTACGCCGCGGTCGACCAGTAAGTGCTCTTGTCCTATTTTTTTTCTTGTTTATGCTGCTTGCGCTTGACGCTCTTTCGTTGTGCAATTAGGCCGATGCCCGCGGCGAAGAAGAGGAAGGAGGAAGCGGTGGTGCTGCTTGGGACAGAACTGCCACCTGCAGCTACGCCTCCCTCCACGGAGAAGGGCAGCGTTGGTGCTCACGCCTCTCCGGCTCGATCATCCTCGCGAGGCCCAAGAGAGCATCCTCGGGAGGAGTCAGCCCCTGTGGCCCCGCTGGCTCTGATGTCTTGTTCGGTTGCTGAGGTCCCCAAAGCTCAGGAGCCCCCAGTCTCCCAGGCTATGGTGACGATGCCGCCTCCTCCTCCTCCTGTTGCACCACTGGTTCCAGGTTCCTCCACCTCCCCTGACGTTTTGGAGCGCGCTCTTTCTGAGATGACCCGGCTGTGAGAAGATCTTCAGGGCGCCGACCCCCACCTGGTAGCTGGGCGCCTGGAGCTGGTCTCTAGCTGGCTTCATCTCGACGTGTCCGTTCGGGCGGCACTGAGTCAGGCCACGGTGACCTCCGAGAAGGAGAAGCAGGCCGCTGCCCAAGTAGCGGCCGCTCAGGAGGTGGCGCTGAAGGACGTCAAGGTCGCCCAGGATCGCTGCCGGGTGCTGGAGGCCAAGCTGAAGACCCTGCGCAACGAGCGTGCGGAAGAAACTCGTAGACGCAAGGCAGAAGAGGAGAAGATGAAGGCCCAGGAGGACGCCATCAAGGGTTGCGACACCGAGCTGGAGGAGTTGGCGAAAGTTCAGGCCGCAGAACGCAAGCTGGAACAGAAGGTGGGGGCGGAGAAGGCTGATCTTGATGCTAAGGCGAAGGTCCTGGCTGAGGATCGCGGGGCCTTCTAGCTCCTTGAGGTGAGGTCTCGGACAGCGCTGCGGTCGCTCTAAAAGAAGGGCTTGGAGGAGCCGCTGGCCGCCAGCAACGAGGGCCCCACCCAGCTGCTCCCTTATCTGGTTGATGCGCTTGAGGACGTCGTGAGTGGTATCAGCCCCATGGCAGAGGGGGAAGTCCGCATTCTTTCCTCAGCCGCGTTAAGGCACGTCTTCAGCCACCTCCATCTTCGTGATTCCGCCGCCCGCCTTGACGAGCTGCTGGAGCCTGTGGATGACGAGCATTGCGCAGCCGCAGCCGTGAAGGGTCAGGTGGAGGCCCTGCCAGAGAAGTTCCGTGCCTTCACTCTTGCGCCTTCGACCAGCGGTGCTACTGATCCTGCAGCTCTGGCTGGTGGCACAGGTGAAGGCGGCGCCATTGGAGAAGAAGCGTCCCTTGCGGGCGACGGCGGTGTCCAGGGGTGACTTGCTTGTGGCTTCTTCCCTGTTTAAACTCCTGCAACATGTACCGTGCCTCGTGGATGCGTTTAAACTTGCGTTTGGTATTTGGAGAACAATATGTCTTGTAATTTTTGCTTTGAGATTTTGCGATTTCCTTCCCATTTGCTTTACGTTCTATGTCAGTGGAGCCCGACCCCGTGTATACCTCAGCTACCGTTGGGTCGTCCGGATCACCAAGATGAGACCAAGGAGTGAGGGGCTACGTGGCCAGTTAGGCTCCTGAGTCGCGATGCTCATGAGTCCCCCTCGACGCAAATAGCTTACTTAAAAGGAGATGCAGGAGTAGGTCTAGTGTTCTACGTCGGCAGGCTCCGACCTCGCGATACCTCAACCGCTGGTCGTCCTGGATCACTGTGACGAGACCAAGGAGTGAGGGGATACGTGGCCAGTTAGGCTCCCAAGTCGGCGATGCTCAGGAGTCCCCCTTGACGTTCAAACGACCTTCACACCTTTGCCCACGCCGAGGCTCGGCTTGGGAGGGGGGCGCGACGACCAGGTCAGGGGGACCTGGCTGGGTGGCGTACACTTGGGCGTGACCCGAGCGTAGCCCATGTGCCCAGCCCCCTCGCGTGACTCTCCCGAGGGGAGGTGTTACGATGGGGCCAGACACTGAGCTCAAGGGCTCCCTGAGGTTGATATGACCGTGAGGCCGCTGTCGGTGTCAAAACCGGAGGATCTCGGGTAGGGGGTCCCGAACTGTGCGTCTAGGCGGATGGTAATAGGAGACAAGGGACACGATGTTTTTACCCTGTGTTCGCCCTCTCGATGGAGGTAAAACCCAACTCCCGCTTGATTAATATTGATGATATGGGTAGTACAAGAGTAGATCTACCACGAGATCGAGAGGCTAAACCCTAGAAGCTAGCCTATGGTATGATTGTTGTTCGTCCTATGGACTAAAACCCTCCGGTTTATATAGACACCAGAGAGGGCTAGGGTTACACAGTAGTCGGTTACAATGGGAGGAGATCTACATATCCGTACGCTAAGCTTGCCTTTTGTCGGGACCCGATTCCAAGTCACATCGATCTAGCCGGTAACACCTCATATCACTTTATGCCTCACGCACGGTATTCCAGGTGTCGCTACCATGGCCCGGACCGCTTATGCCTTTTGGCTCACGATATGATTGTGTCGCTAGCATCCATATGACAGAGAACTCGGCCGACATGGCTAGTCGTGAACCCAAAGCGGCACTAACCCATGGGGACAGGCATACATGAATCAACTTGAGCATGTCGGTCAAGAAGCGTGTGAATCCGGGCTGTAGCACTGGCTACCAGGACTCGGGAACCCGGGCTGTAGCAGGCTAGGCAGGACTCGGATGTCACTGTGTGACATTTTCAAGGGATGTATACGTGAACGAAGTGAAACACATGCCGCCAACCAAGTGTCCAGCAGTAGTGCTGGGCTAGCAGGACTCGTGAACCGGGCTGTAGTGGACTACTATCGCTCAGAAGCACTAGACTACATTTCCCCATATGAGAGGCTGCCAAGGATAAACAACTAGATTGTCGGATCCCACACATACCAAGCATTTCAAACATACACACAATATGCTCAATATGTGTAAATACAACATGGCATCACAACATAACTCTACGACTCAAATATTTATTCATTAGGCCCGAGGAGCGAGATATTACAAACATGGGTCTCATGACCCAACATTCAGAGCATACAAGTCAAAGCACAAGCGGAAGCTTAACATGTCCTGGGTACAGACATCTACAAATGAAAAAAGGCCGAGAAGCCTAACTATCTACCAGATCTCGCCGAGGGCACAAGATCGTAGCTGAGGTAACAAGCTAAACGTCAAGTCCACGCTGAACTACTAGCGAGACCGACGCCTCTCTCGCAAAACATAAAATAAGCAAACGTGAGTACAAATGTACTCAAGCAAGACTTACATCGTAATCTAACTACATATGCATCATTATCAACAAAAGGGGTGGTGGAGTTTGACCGCAGCAAGCCAGCTTTGACTCGGTGGCTATCCTGAACTATGACCGCAAGTAACTCTTTTGAGGTGGCGCACGAGTCCACATATTCACCATATCAATACACCACTATGGATCCGCCTCCGCCTCCCTACGAGAACGCCATCCATAGCACTCATGCTTATCTTGCGCATTTTAGAGTATCCACTTTCACTTGTCTATGAACTGTTATAGGCAACCCAGAAGTCCTTTACCGCGGACACGGCTATTCGAATAGATCATATTAACCCTGCAGGGGTGTACTTATTCACACACGCTCCCACCACTTACCGCCGTTTACACGACATGTACTCGGCAACCTTCAAGCGGAAGCCCAACGTGGGTGTCGGCCACGACCTACCTAAACACTCAAGTCTCTAGTCCGGTTTATCGCCTATTCAGTTCCATCCGCAGTAGTCCGCCGAGGTTTCCACACACGCCCCGAACGATGTGTGCAGGGTTCCCGAGATACCAAACGGGCATTCGGTACATCGTGCCACGTGCCTACCGCAAAACAGCCCACCCCTAAGGTCAGCGCTGCGTGCGGCCCCCAGCATACTACAAACACCAGAAACTACTTTGCAACTCCCGAACAGAGGACAAGAGTGGTTAAGAAGCTGAGAGGGTCCATTGGTTTCGGGCCCAATGCGTGGTAGTAACTGTTTCATGGATCACAAACACAAAACTCAGTTCCTGAGGACGGCTTCAATGAGACAACCCACCATGTACTCCTACATGGCATCTCACCGCTACCTTTACCAAATCGTGTTCACACACTTAGCTCTCAACAGTAGGACATGTTCTCACACCTCCGATTCATCCCCGATGAATCAGACCTGACTCAACTCTAAGAAGTAGCAGGCAAGACAAACAAGCATGAATGAGTAGGCACATCAGGGCTCAAACAACTCCTACTCATGCTAGTGGGTTTCATCTATTTACCGTGGAATGACAGTCATGCAGAGGATAAAGGGGTTCAGCTACCGCAGCAAGTAATGTATGAATTGTTGTTGTCCTAATGCGATAAAAGAGAGCAGGAGCGAGAGTGGGATTATATCGGAATGAACAAGGGGGGTTTGCTTGCACGGCATCGCTGAAGATATTATAGCTCTTCATCGGTGTCATCGAACTCATCGCCGGAACCACGTCTATCGAGAGGGACAAACACCGGCAACTGAGAAAGAACACAATCAATGCAATGCCACAATATGATGCATGATCATGACATGGTAATATGCTGTGATTTGAGCTAATGCATCTAGCTATGATTTAAATGAAGTTGGTTTGAATACATGATTCAAATTCCAACTCCATATATGATTATTTAAATGCCCTTTATTTGTTTTGTCCAAAACAGAGGACAAACATTGTTGAAACATGCATGCAAATGGTACAGATGGATAGATTGGATTTTTCTGATCATTTTTCATATATAATTTATTTCATTCTGAGCTACGGTTGAATTTTTATGATTTTTAGAAGTTTATACTAATTTCTCGAATTTCTGAATAATAATAAATCCGAAAATGAGTTATTGCACAAGATTAGGTCATGCTTGACCTCAACAGTCAACAGGCGGTCCAGTCAAACCTGACCAGTGGGGTCCTTTGGTCAGTGATCGGGCTGATTAGTGTCGATGACATGTGGGCTCGATCCATGTACCACGCGGCCTGGTCAAAGCCGACGCTCATGGGCCCACCGAGGTTAATTAAAACTAAGCGAAATTAGCTATGTTTAGTTAGGCGGTGGGGCCTAGTTGTCGGTGTCTCTAAGCTTAATTAGTGGGGCTGTTAGTGGCTAATGATGGGCCACGTCATCTCACCATAGTTCAGCGCCGGCGAAAGCACACAGACGCTGGAGGCGCCCACCCTAGAGGCCACGCCCGACAAACCGAGGGCACCGGGGTTGCCTTGCCCACCGCATCAAGAGGAGGCGGAGTTAGCGCAGGAGTCGCGGAATCATGTCGGTGACGAGCTTTGGCGGCGGCCGGAGTTCGTGTGGGTGGGGTTGGCGCATGATGCGCAAACATGTGAGGCGAAGGTCTAGCGGGGCACTACTGGCGTTGCGCGGGAGCAAGGTGGACTCCGCCGGGTGACCATTTGGTCATCGGTGCTGCGTCGGGCGACGAGCTCAAGCGGGCGCGGCTATGGTAAATCAAGGGGCGACGCGTCACGGCTCAAATCAAGGGAAGGAAGGAGGGATCCACGCAGGAGCTCACAATGTTCGCTCGATGGCCTCGGTGAGCTCGGGAAGCGTCGGAGCGGGCGCGACGATCGCCGGGCGATCTCGGTGGCCCGAGGTTGAAGAAGACGGCGGTGAGGCGTTCGGCGGCGTCCGGCGTCGCTTGGCTTGGCGAGGAGGTCGAGGACGAGGTAGCCGAGCTACTGGGCACGACGAGGGGTCGAGGGGGAGGCTCTGGGTGCGGCAACGGCGAGCGGTGGCGACGAGCTCCGCTCGGGCTGCGCGGGAGAGAGAGCAGAGGAGGGGGAAGGGGTCCAGGGAGTGAGAGGGTCGGGGGTTGCGTGGCGTCATGAAGACGCCCAGGTGACGAGGAACAACCAGCAGCAGCAGCTGCCGGCGTGGCACGCCATGGGCGCCGTGGCTAGCTTCTCCTCCGCCTCTCGGCAGAGGAAGAAGCGCGCGCTCTCGGTGGGCGGCCAGTGGCTGGGCTGCCAGATGGGCTGGGTCACTGGAGGAGCTGGGCTGTAAGTGTGCCTGCCAGTTAGTCTCTCTCTCTTTTATCTCTGCTTCTATTATTTTTATTTCAGAGGTTTGTTGCATTTCTAAAATACCTAGGCAACTCCAAAAATCACCAAACAAAGACATGGCCACTAGTTGGAATATATCCAGATGGAACATTTTAGTTTGGGGTTATTTGAGCATTTGAAATATTTTATATAATTTAAATGCCCAAACTCAAATAACTAAAGATTTAATCCAAAGGACCTTAGAGTGACTCTAGAAATTTGTGCATCACTTTTGACGGTGGTTTAAGACCAAGGCAGAGGTGATGAACATTTTAGAAGGGCATTTCAGGTTCATTGAAAATGTTTTTATGTTGAACCTATTTGATTTGATCTGGTGCTAGGGTTTGATCAATCCCCATTTCAAGTTTCAAAATAATTTAAACATGATGCAACAGGCAAGTGCTATCCTGGTGCAAGGTAAGGCTAGGGATGTGACAGTCTTCCACGCCAAGGAAAGTCCCATCCGGACACGGGACGAAGTATTCAATCTTGTATCTTCATAGTCCAGGAGTCCGGCCAAAGGTCATAGTCCGGCTATCCGGACACCCCCTAATCCGGGACTCCCTCAGCCGCCCTCAGTTGTTTATCACCAGCGCGGAGCATGGCGCTTCTGCACTTGCACGGGCATAGCCGGTCCTCGGCAGTGTCGACGGCCAGTGCGGAGCATGATGCTTCCACTGGTACGTGGGGGGGGGGGGGACTCCCTATTGCGGAGAGCCCCCGGGGCGTGTACAGCCCCGCCCTGACACGTGGCTTGCACGGCAGGGCTAGACGAGGTGTGTCTGGGCACTCGTGAGCCAGCGCAGGACTCACTAGGCCCTACCTCAAGGCAGGTTGCGCCTGGTCTTGGCTCTTGATGGCTGTGGTGGTCCTGCGAGATGGTTAGACGACCTGCGCCGAACGTATCTCCTGAGGTTATCACGTCAGAAGGCCAAGCACCAACGGCCCTAGGAGGTGACGTGAACGGGGTCGGCCCGCCAGACAGAGCTCAGCCGTTGGATTTATGGACGCTGCAGGGATGGGCCCGAGCACAGACGCCATGCCTGGCTTTCTTATGAGAAGGGCCCTGAAGAAAGACGATCGGCGCGCGGCTCCCACGGCAGGTGGTAATCAAGCAGGTGATAACCATAATAGATTATGCATGGAAAGTGAACTAGCTTAGGTAAATGCAAGACTGATACATGCCACTGGGCTGGACCAGTGCGGCTTGGGGATGGTGCAGCCCGAGGGGCGCCCCCAGCAGAGTAAGCTAAAGACATAAAAAGGGATACATGCCGCAGGGACGAACCCACGCGGCCTGGGAATGATGCAGCCCGAGGGGCGCTCCCAGCTAAATAAACTTGGAAGATGTCACCTGGTTCCGTTGTCGAAGGGGTGTCGAGGCAGCTGAAGATGCATGGCAAAGGGGTTGCTCCTCACGAGCCTCCGGGGCCCTGAGCCTCCGGAGGCTCTAGGGGTCCAGGCAGTTCCTTGAGGACCGTCTCCATCTCTGCCAGGACTGCGTGATGCCTGGCCTCCTGGGCCGCCAGGACGCTCCGCAGGTTGCGCTGGAAGGCGGATGCCAAGCTCGGCAGGCCGAATGGCATGTGAACATAGTTGTGAGGCGGGCCCTCGCAACGCCCCATACGCGAAGGCCAGAAAAGCTCCTGAGATGCGGCCCTGTTGAGCCCTGGGATGTCGACGCAAACGTGCAGCCTGCCATCCTCGCCTGGATGGGGAGCCGCGCCGGGTGAGCGGCGATCACCGTGCATGGCTCTTGCATCCTTCAGTGCCTGGGTGGTCTTGGCAATGAACTCCTAAGCGCTGGGTGCTCCTCGCCAGGTGTCTTCTTAAGGGAAACATGCCCCAAAGCACGCCTCCACGTGGTGCCCGAGCACCTCCCTCGTGATGTTGGCGAGGTCTGAGGCCCTCCAGAAGAGAGCCCCCGAGCCCTGCCCGAGGAGGGCGTCGGGCACGCCTTCCTATGTGAGGGAGGGAGGCGCCCCAGGCGCGGGCGCCGATACTGACGTGGCACCACTCGGGGCACCGCTCCCCTGAGGCCCTGCGTGGAGTAGCTGCTTCTTCTCTTGGGGACGACCTCAGGAGGGTATTGTGCTGCATTGTTGTCGGGGTCTTCGATGGATGCAGCTTGGAAGGCTCGCTCGAGGGAGCACATTGCATCTCTTTCTTCACGGAGGACCGTTATGATCCCGCCGCTCCTGGCATCTTGAGGACATTGTAGCCGTGGTGTGTAAATGCCATGAACTTGGCCAGGGCCGGATACCCGAGGATGGCGTTGTACGGCAGACGGATGTGGGCGACGTCAAAGTTGATGAGCTCGGTGCGGTAGTTGTCACGCTGTCCGAAGGTGACAGGGAGGCGGACCTGCCCTATCGAGGTGGTGGAGCCGTCGGTTACTCCTGAGAAGGGCTTGGTAGGCTGGAGCTGATCATATGGCACTTGGAGGTTGTCGAACGACTCGACGGATAGGATGTTGAGCCCTGCGCCGCCGTCGATGAGGGTCTTAGTGACTTGCACGTTGTTGATGACGGGTGAGCAAAGCATCGGGAGGGCGCCGGTGGTGGCCACGCACTTGAGTTGGTCTGCTGAGCTGGAAGTGATGGCGCACTTGGACCATCTGAGCGGGCGTGTGCCCTCGAGCCTGGGGAGGACTGCGTTCACCTCGCGAGAAAACTGCTTGAAGATACGCAGAGAGGTTGGGGCCTGAGCTCCACCCAAGATGCAGGCGATGGCACACGACTCTTGGAAGCCCCCGCCCCCTCATCTTGATGGTGGTTGTCGTTCCTTCTTGGCGGTGGCGGCAGTGGAGGAAGCCCAGGATTACCCTAAGGGCAATCCTCGCGAGGCTGATCCCTCCAGGCGCCCTCACGAGGCTGGTCCTGCCAGCGGTCCTCACGAGGCCGGTCACGCCACTCCTGGCGGGGGCCACGGTCATCCCAGCGTCCTTCGCCACGTCCTCCTCCTCGGCCATAGCCCCGGTCGCTGCGCTCGAGGCGTCGACCAGGCGTCTATCTCGAATGGCCCTGAGCTCTTGACAGTCGTTAGTGTTGTGGTTGTGTACGTTGTGGAAGGCGCAGAACGGACGGCTGCTCTTGGACGACTCGGGAAGGTCCCGGCCGCGCTTCGTGTCCGGCTCCGCTGCGAGCACGGCCACTCCTTTGCGCTTCATGTCCTTGGCTTTGGCCTTCTTCTCCTCGGGGTCTGTAGCCGGGAGCTCGAGGAGGGAAAGGCACCCTTCCTCAGCTCTCACGCACTTGGTCACCAGGTTGAATAGCTCCAGGGCTATGCACAACTCCTCATGAACGGCGAGCTCCTCCTTCATCTTAACGTCGCGGACACCATCAGAAAACGCGGAGATGATGGCCTCGTCCGTTACCTTGGGGATCTTGAGGCGAATGTTGTTGAAGCGCTGGATGTACTTCTGCAGGGTCTCCCCTGGCTGCTGCTTGATGCGGCGCAGGTCACCCGCGGCCGGAGGGCGGTCGCGAGTGCCCTGGAAGTTGGCGATGAAGCGGTCGCGCATCTCATCCCAGGAGGAGATCGAGCCTGGGGGCAGGTTCAGGAGCCACGAGCGAGCGCCATCCTTGAGAGCCATGGGGAACCAGTTCGCCATGACTTTTTCGTCGCCGTTGGCCGCCTCGATGCTCAGCTCGTAGAGATGCAGGAACTCCGTGGTGTCGGGGGTGCCGTCGTAGCGAGGAGGCAGGTCTGGCTTGAACTTTCCCAGCCATGCGACGCTACGCAGCTCAGGAGTGAAGGCGCGGCAGCCTGCAATGGCCACCGGAACCCTTTGCTGATGCAGAGCTTTCCCTTGATGCCCGCGCACCGTCGCCGCAGGCGGCGCCCGGTCTTGCCGCAGTGGTGCTGGGAGCGTGGGAGCGTTCTCCTACGGCCGGGGAACTTCTTGGCAGCTTCCTTCTTCGCGCACGGGTGCCCGACGCAGTGGGTCACGCCAGGGGGCCGCGCGCCTTGGTGCCAGGACAACGTCTTGGTGTAGAGGTGGTGGAGGCGCTCCACGAGCCACGTCGCCTGCAGCTGGCGGGGGGCGAGGCAGCAAGAGGGATGGCGCGGGGGAGCCCCATGTGGCGCTGACGAGCTCGGTGATGCGGTCCAGCCAGTCCTCGTAGAGGTCGTCGATGGTGGGCGGTAGCGCAGGAGCTCGCGGGCCATGTATAGCGCGGCCTGTGCATCCGTGGGAGCGCGGCGAGCGTGAGACACTGAGCCAGCCGAGGTCAGCGACGGAGTGGTGGTGCGGCCGTCCCGCCGCACCGAGGGGTGCAGCGAGGATGCTTGCTGCTCGTTTCCCGCCGGGCCGGAGGCGGCGTTGGCGGCGGGTGACGGAGAACAATGGGGAGGCCCGTCGACAGGAGCTGTCTCAGTGACACGGGCAGCGAGGATGACCCGACGCTCAGCGTGGGCTCGGCGAGCGTCCGCCATGGATGCGACGAAGCGACAGGACGCGGATCGACGGAAGGGAAGCTTCGGCGCACCCCTACCTGGCGCGCCAAATGTCGGATTTCGGGTTCCGGCAAAACCCTTGAGGTTCGAACACTGGGGTGCACGCGAAGATCTCCCCCTACCTAATCACGCCCTCAGCCTCACCGCGATCTCAAAGCCTAGCTCGACGAACTCGCAACACCAGAGACACAAGATTTATACTGGTTCGGACCACCGTTGTGGTGTAATACCCTACTCCAGTGTGGTGTGGTGGATGGCCTCTCGGGCTGAGGATGAACAGTACAAGGGAAGAACAGCCTCCTGAGGAGAGGTGTTCTTATGCTTGGTAAGTGTGAGGATGGAATGGATCTTGTCCAAGATGAGTTGCCTCCTATGGTGGTGGCTAGTCCTATTTATAGAGGCCCTGGTCCTCTCCCCAAATATTGAGCGGGAAGGAGACAACAATAGCCAAACTCGAAGGGGGACAACTAGTACAAGTTATCCTGACTAAAGGTGGTCTTCGTCTGCCAAAGGCTCTGGTGGTGACGCCGTCTTGGGCTCCACGGTGACCTCTGTCTTGCTGTCCTGCTGGTCTTGGTCTCCTTGCACCAATATGGAAACCTTTGCCTGATGCCTCGGGACTCCTCGCCTGCACTTGCCCCTTTGGCACCAAAGAGGAAACAAGGACACTGCGCGCACTGTCGCCCGCCTGGCACCCGCCTGGCTCCAGTCATCATGGCTTGCATCACAGGAACCTCGCGAGGTGTCCCTTTCCTTGATCTCTCCGCCCCTCGCAAGCTAGCCTGGTGAGGCCACTCCCGAGGAGGTCTTGTGTCGTCCGTCTCGCGAGGCCTGGCCCCTCGCGAGGGTCTTGAGAGTTTGTTGTTGAAGATGGGCCGTACGGGCCCGCTGGTGGATCAACGATGTGGGCCGCAGGTAGGCAAGTCTGGGGACCCCCGTTCCCAGGACACCAATGGTGGAGGTTGTACTGGCTGAGCACAGCATAGAAGAAATCGGAAAAGGGAGGGACCATCCCCGTGAACACGCTATTCAAGAAGAAAGGATGAAAGGTGCTACCCGGAGCCTCAGGCTTGGCGGAGCCGGCCCACAGCGCCGCCTCTCTTCCTTCATCACCGTCGCCCACCGTCATCTGGCGCGCGGTGGCAAGCTTTTCCTCCGAAACAGTGGGCGCGCTCAAGACTGGCTCATACCAGGTGGGTGAGCGCGAGGCCTTAGCCTTGTCGGGCGCCATCAAATGCAAGCTCGGGGAGGATTTCCGGCAGATTGGGGGTCTCTTGGGGCGAGAAGAAAAAAGGGGATCTGGAGCAAGGAGAAGGAAGGCAATGAAGGCTCTGCGGTGCGCGCCAGCCTTTTGTCAGTCAAGGACAGTTGCCGAGGAATCATAGGAAAGCAGAGACACCCGCGTCCTGTCAATCGCCACGCGTCAATCAAGGCCGCAGGCGGTTGGGGCCCGCGGCGCTCCGCACTTGCCCTTTGGCTTCGCCTCGAAGCTAAGTCCGAGCGTGCCTTGGGCCCGGGGGCTACTGTCGATGTCCTGGGAACGGGGGTACCCAGACTTGCCTGCATGCGGCCCACGGTGTGGCTCTTCCGGCAGCTCGGTATGGCCCATCTTCATCAGCAACCACTCAAGACCCTCGCGAGGGGCCAAGCCTCCTGAGGCGGACGACACAAGACCTCCTCAAGGGCAGCCTCGCTAGGCTGGCTCCCGAGGAGCGGAGATATCAAGGCAGGGGGCACCTCGCGAGGTTCGCGTGACGTGAGCCGTGACGACCGAAGCCAGGCGGGTGCCAGCGGGCGCAGAGTGCCAGTTTCCTCTTTGGTGCTAAAGAGGCAGGCGTAGGCGAGGAGTCCCGAGGCATCAGGCAAAGGTTTCCATATCGGCGCAACAAGACCAAGACCAGCAGGACGGCAGGACGAAGGTCACCGCAGAGCCCATAGCTGCATCACCACCAGAGCCTTTGGCAGGCGAAGACCACCTTTTGTCAGGATAACTTGTACTAGTTGTCTCCCATCAAAATTGGCCATTGTGGGATCCCTTCCCGCCTAACATTTGGGAAGAGGACCAGGGCCACTATAAAAAGGACTAGCCACCACCGTAGTCAAGGATCGGCTCATCTTGGGTCGGATCCACTCCACCAAGGCCATCTCACCAGCTCATCAAGCTTAAGAACACCTCTCCTCAGGAGGCTGTTCATCCACTGTACTGGATCATCCTTAGCCCACGAGGCGATCCACCACACCACACTGGAGTAGGGTATTACACCACAACGGTGGCCCGAACAAGTATAAACCCTCATGTCTCTTGTTCCTTGGATTCGGCGAGCTAGGCCTTGAGATCGTTGCTAGAGCGAGCTAGGAAGAGAGAGATCTTCATGCACACCCCAGTGTTCGAACCTCGAGGGTTTGCCGGAACCCATAATCCAATACAATGATTGGCATGGCAAGGACTAGAGATGTGGACCCCTCAAAATGATAAGGACAAAGATTGGCAGAAGCTCAAGACTCTTCATTTCTATTTAAGTGATCCAAGATCACAGTGAGTCCATAGGAAAGCCAATACTAATAAAAGGGGATGAGGTGTTGCTTAATGATCCACTTGCTCAAGTGCTTAGTGATATTGCTCCAAAACTCTCAGCCAGTTTCTCCATCCAAATTTGTCCAAACCCTAATTCCAAACTCGGCCCCATTGATTCTTTCTACCCGGAGCCACTGAGTTCATTTGACATAGGCACTACAAGAAACCCTAACGATTTGGTCACACCGATACGGATCTCGGTCCCACCGAGATGGCCTCGCCCATGCTCTGTGATCTATTGGATTTGCTTCGTTTCCACCGAGTTTATGCAATCGGTCTCACTGAGTTGGCTTGACAGATTCTCTATTTCTTATTGCTTCAATTCAGTCCCACCGAGTTGATGCAATCGACACCATCGAGATGATGTTTGCCCAAAGCCCTAGTGTGTCGGTCCCACCGAGTTGTTCCATTCGGTCCCACCAAGATTCCTAACGTTCATATTTTTGAACATATTTTTGAATAAAGTGCCATAAATGACTATTAAGTCTAAGAGTAAACGCCCGACCGTTGCTGCGCAGAGTGACTTTAGACCTTCTGTATGTCGAGTGGTTTCTGTTATGGTTGAGTGACATTGATTCTTCCGAGTGGAATGTTTCTGGTCGAGTGGATGGTGGTATCCTTCGAATGCTTCTGACTTCATCATTAGCCCCCGAATGGATCAGGGTTTGAGTGGAGAAGGAGTTGAAAATACTTCCGACTCACTTTTCACGCTTCGGATGTGTCTTGTTTGGATCGATGAACCAGCGTGGTGACTCCAACTTCTTTTTCAGTCGCCTTGGTCCATTCTTGTTTTTGTCGAGTGAACTTTTACTGAAAAGCTTCGAGTATCAATATGGAGAAGATCTTCCGTCTGACGGGTTGCTCTGTTGTCCGCGGATCTCGCAGGATTCGAATTTTGGGAAGCGCGCAGGGCGGAGGAGGCCGCAGTAATCGGGCTGGATAAGGCAGGGCCACCTCAATTTCTGTGCCACCTTTTTCGCCACGTATCGCGCGCGCGACTGTTGCGGGATTTGATAAGATCACCCGGGCCTACAGGTCAGTCACTCAGAAGCAACCTCATATAAGGCGCCGGACTGGGGTTTTTGAACAGTGCATCCCCATTCTTCTCCTTTCCTCTCTGTTTTCTCCACTGCATCCGCCCCTGCCCCAGCGCCGCCGCTCCATTCGAGCTCCGCCCGCTGCGATGGGGAAGGAGAAGACGGTGGCTTTGGAGCGTGTGAAGAAGGCGACGTCGAAGGCGAAGGGGAAAAATTCCAGCTGGGGCGGATCCTCGTCGAGGTCCAATCTGCCGCGCGGCTGGATCCAGGGTGATTGGATCCGGTTGACGATCCGCCAGGACGACATCGACGATCTGGCAGAGGAGGGATTGATTCCCCACGGGTCTGCACGGCTCCCGGAGGGTGAGACTAAGCCTCGACCGCAGGAGGGTGAGTGTGTCCTCCTCGCCACTCACGTCGACCGCGGGTTTTCTTTGCCTCCGCATCCTTTTTTCCGAGCTTTCTTGAACTTCTTTGGAGCACAACTTCATCACTTTTCCCCCAACACCATCGTGTATCTTGCCGCTTTCGTGTCTCTGTGCGAGAACTTGGGTTGTTGACCACACTGGGGCCTCTTCAAGCACATTTTCATGTGTCACTCTCAGTCAGTCAAAAAGGCTAATCCGAGTGATGATAGGACAAAAGTGATCCAGATGTGTGGGGGTCTTGGGATTCAAATGAGGGGTAAGAGCTCTTTCCCAGCCATAATCCTTCGAGTCGGTCAGGGTGGCGATCAACCTGGTTTTACTGCAAAGACCAGCCGACTCCAGGACAGTCGACTGGACTTCCTCCCTTTTCTATGGCTCACGTGGAGAAGCCCTCCGCCTTGAAAGTGACCCCGGGGGAGAAAGCGGAGGTGAAGGTGCTGGTTGAGCGAGTGGTCCACCTCATCTGTGAGGGCGTGACTGGTATGGATCTGTTGGAAGTCTTCCTCAGACGACGCATTCAGCCACTTCAGGCACATGACCATCCGATGTGGATGTACTCAGGCATTGAAGATTCCACTCGGGTTCATCCAGAAGAAGTCGACGAGGATACGGTGGAGAAGTGGTTGAGGGGTATCACTGGCAGCAAAGATAACCCCAGGGGGGCCAGGAGAATCCCTCCACTCGACCAATCTTATGAAGCAGACAAGGTCCAACTCTGATTTACCGAGTGTTATCTTGATTTATCATGCAACTGCTTATAGTCAACCGACTGACTTTGTCTTGATTGTTGTCTTCTAGGCCCTTACTGAGATGTATTCAATGCCCAACGGAGAGCAGGAGTAGGACCCGGAGGGGGAGGCAAGCGGAGGCAAGAGCGGTGAGTGGCATTCTGATGGTGAAGAGGACGAGGAGAGCAACGACCCGAGTGATGAAGAAGAGGTCGACTCACCTCCCCGCAGGGAAAGGCGATCCAAGCTCACCCACGATCCGCAAGCGCCCGCGACAAGGTGACCGTTCAGACCGGGCAGTCGTCAAAGCGTCCTCGGACGTCTTCTCCGGCGCCGACTGAAAAGGCCCCGAAGCAGTCCAAGGTTGTAGTGCAGAAGATTTGGAAGGCGCTGCCCAGAATCAAAATCGACATCCCTGTTGCCTCTGCGTGAGTGTTCTGCCATCACTTTTACTCGTGGTTCTGTGTTGTCTACTATTTTCTTGGTTTGACCGAATGAATCTTGAAACTAGCAGTGCCGCTACCTCTGGGACTTCTGCCTACAGAAACGAGGATGAGGATATGGAAGACGCGGTCACCTCCAACCCAGGTATAACCTTCGTGATCTTGTCTTTGTTTTGTTGATTGAACTGAGGTATAACCAACAAGGATGAATTTTTGGCGACTGGTCTTTTTGCAGCTCCTCCCAACATCATTGATATCCCAGACGACGAAGAGGATGAGCCACCGAGGCCCTTGGGAAGACGAAGCAAGAAAACGTCCACTGGCAAGACGCCTCAGTTGATGCCGGTGGTGGAACAGGTAATCCAGGAGGCTGGCGATGCCAATCGGACCTCTGTCACCTTTGCTATCGGTGTCTGAATCCGCCTCAGAACAGATATCTTCCTCTGGATTACAATCTGGAGAGGGGTGGGGAGGGTTTTCATTGAACCCACCATGGAGCGATGTCTGCATGACATTGTATTGTCGCGCAAAACTCTTCTCTTTTTCTCTACATGTTCAGCATGACTGTGTACAATATCTGACATTCATAAAAAAAAATATGGTGAGATTATCTAAGGAGAGCATGCAGAAATTTAGAGTGATGGTAACAACCGGTGGATGGATCCAAAATAATAATAGCGGTGATGATTGCTTTAATTTAATAAAAGGCAGGATGATGATTGCTCTATTATTTGTTTTCCACCCAAGATGAACAACATAGGCATACCCTAGGTGAACCAGATATTAGACGGAGATACTATTCATTGCTTCCTCGATATGTGCCCCACAACTAATTTAGAACTCAAGTTTGAACATTAATTTGGACGACTTGGAGTCAAGAGGTGAACAGACGATAAAGTAGCAGGTAATTTTAAGCAATGCATAACATAAGCAGAAACAAAAGAGTGCGACCTCTCTTGTGGACCCGTGTACTCCTCAGGTTCATTTGCTGAGTCGATGATGGTGATGCCGTTGCGGTGGGTGTCGGCGGCAGGGAAGGAGATCTGAGGCGGCAAAAGACGGTTAGGAGTCGTGATGTCTGGTATGGTGGATGTTTCTGTCGATGGAGCAGCTCAGTTGAGGTGGACGACGTCGCGGCAGGAGCAGGACAAACCACACAAAGTTCCTTTCGACACCTACATGTAACTGAAGTAATTCTGTAAGGGCTCATTTGGCTTGCATGATTCTAAAAACGCAGGGATAGGAAAAACACCGGAATAGGATAGGAATGCACATGGTAAACAGAGCATTTGTAAACACAGGATTTTTGTCAACTTGAGTGTTTGGTTTACAGGAATTGGAAGAGCAGAGGAATGCAAAGAAACATGGCCAAAATATAGTGAAACCATATGAAAGCGTGTACAGTTAGAATTTATTCTGCCACTAATGCACTTGGTCTTGTTTTCATGCATAGGATTTTGAAAAGTAGGTCCAGGTGGATGTTTTGCTTCATTCATTTCAACAAAATGCATGAATAATTGAATAGTAGAGTGCATTGGAAATTTCCCTATTGCTATGTTTATCTGTTGAACCAAAATAGCCCTAATGGATCGAAATGAATGTATAGTAATAAGTGATGCAACAAGTGTACAACCTATTTGTCGTAGCCGTGTCGACCTCAGCAACATTGAGTTGGTCTCAAGCGCTTGAGGCAGAGGTGGCTGTCGGAGGTGTGGAGGAAGATCGAGGAATCAGTAGGCGGCTTCGTGGCCTTTGCTCTGTTATGATGGATCATTCATCGTTGGAGCAGCCCGGTGAGCCGTAAGCGTCAAGGCTGAAGCAGCACAAGGCAGACATCGTCAATCTCAAGTGGGATTCTAATAGCATCTCCAATAGATGATGTAAAATAGATATAAATTTACATCACCAAAAACCACCCGACTACAACAGATGAGGTAAAAACTGTTGACTCTGAACTTAACTGTCAAAACTGAAATTCTTGTGGAATCTCAATATTCTTTGTCGGCTGAACGCAATGGTAGCAGAGAGGCACTTGACATGTAGTTTAGGGAGGGCTGCAGTTCATCTTCAACCTGCACCCCACGAGCCTTGACCACCACCGGCCAAACCGCGGCCCAGCGCCGCCTCGCTGCCCGAAACAACTCCCCACCGCGGTCCGCCGACTGCCAGCCCTCTGAGCCCCGCCCCACCCGAACCCTAAGATAGATAGTGGGGTACCTCTCTGGCGAGCCCCGTCCTTCTGCGGGTGGTTCTTCCTTAACTCCAGTGAGCCCCTCACCCCAAAATCGGTGACCCAAAAGTCGATTGATCGATGAAGTGTAGCTAAATCGGAGCAGAGCAGCAGCATGAGTGAGGGGGAGAGCAGCAGCAGCAGCGTGAGCAATCGAGCGAGAGCCGGAGCAGCAGCAGCAGCAGCGCGAGGGAGCGAGTGAGAGCCGGAGCAGCAGTAGATGGGCGAGCGAGCGATCGAGCAAGAGCCGGAGCAGAAGCAGCAGATTCGGTTGGTATGGACGCCGCCGTCGAAGGGGCCTCGCACTGGGGGAGAGCCTCCATGGAGATGTCGCCCGCAGCGCCGGCTTCAAGGTAGCCGCTCCATGGGGGTGCGGGATGGAGCACCGTCGGCGCCGGGAGGTCGAGCTAAGGAGAAGGTGCGATGCAATGAGTGTACAACCTCTTTGGTGGCGCCGAGTAGGCCTCGGCTTCGTCCGAGGAGTCGGTGAGGATGTTGCGGTTCCGGTGGAGCAGGTTAAGGCGGCGTTGTGGGGATGGAGCAGCCACTATGGACGAGGCGATCATCGGAGCAGCTCCTTGGAGGTGGAGGATGGGGCGGTTGAACCGGCAGGACAACGAGATGGACGACGGATCCTCATCCGGGGAGGTGGACGAGGGACGTCGAGCTGTTGCGGTGGACGACGTCGTCGGGAAGAGGCTCCATTTGGGCAGCGGTGAGGTGGTGGATGAGGAGGTGGGGTTTCAGCGGCTGGAGCGGAGAGGTTATGGCGGCTGGGATTTGAATGGCAAAAGGAGGCGATGGGAGGGTGAACCATGACTTAGGGACGCGCTTGTCCAAAATGTAGGGTGTGTTACAAAAGTACCCGACCGATTTAAACTAGCGGCCCTTTTGGCTCAGCGTTAGAAGGGGATTTCGCGTGTCGAGATTTGGCAGGTGGAGGGAGTTTTCGCAGCGTTGTAATTTCGGGATAGCAAGGCGCGGGCTGTGAAGCGCCAGTTTTGGGAGCACGATATCTGAATTTTCGGGATATAACAAGGCGCGGGTTGAATTTTAGGGACAAGCCTAACGTGTAATATTGTACTTGTACGTACCAAATCAATTTGCACTTCCCTCAACCAAAAACAAAACAAAAAAAATAAAACTATTCACACCACACAAAGAGAGAGTCTTGCCCCGTTTTACTATAAAAATGCTATTTAAAGCTATTCATACCAACAATTTTGTGCAATTAAATGCTATTCGGTAGTATGAATCCATGTTATGTCCAATTAATTTTTTTCGCTTGCTGTATAATGCATGTAACCTACTCATACCAACATTTTAGTGCATTCCAAATGTCTATACTACCGCTCCAATTCGAACTGAATTTGAATTCGTTTCTCTATTTCAATAACAATCTACAATCATGATCGTTGCCAACTTCAACCACCATTCGTGTATTACCTTAATAACACACCAGTGATTACTATAGAGATAGATATGAACTATGTGTACTACATGAACTCGAATTCTATTTTTTGAATACACTTGATGTTTGTAACGCCCCGGATACAACTTTCCATATTCGTAACTCCAACTCTTGCCTTTTCCGGAGATGCGATATGATATTCCCTTCGTGGTTGGGTTTTGTCTTTTGTTTTGCATTTTGTTCATGTCATGCATTTCATCTCATTGCATCATGCGCATTGCATCTGCATGTTTTCATAAAGTTTGCACCCGTTCGTAGTTGTCGCGTCCCCCCTTGCCTTCGTTGACCATTCCGAGACCAAACGGGTTTTGGCTTCCCTCTTGACCATGACCACCTAACCTCTCTTGCCAGCTCGCAGCCCCCTCGCGCGCGTCCGTAAACTGCTCCGAACCCGAACAGGGCTGTCGTTACCGATGAGTCCTGATAGAGGCAAAGGTGTCCCGTCTCATCAAGTCCGAATCATCCCCAATCATCTACAAAACATCTCTGTTTTCTCTTTTGGACTCCCTAACCCATTTATTCCGAACCATCCGATTTCGATTGGATGATCCAAACTCATCTCCCCTTTCCTATATATAAATATCCTTGTCCATTTTTAGACCAAACCCTAAATCCTAGGACATTTGTCCTCCCTAGCCGCCGCCACCTATAGCCTTCCCCCTCCTCGGATCAGCCGCCGCCACCCACTCACCAAATCGCCCTCGGGATCCATCCACCCAACCAGACCGCTGCAGCCATCCACCTGCCCAAATCCTCTCGCAGCATGCCTCCTCTTCCCTCCTCTGCTCGATCCTGAGTGGATCGTGAGCACCAGCTCCTCCCCGCCTTCGTCCGGCCAGCCACGTCGCCGGCGGACCCACAGTTGAGCGTCGTCCCTGCTCCTTTACCTTCCTCCTCTGCTCTTCTCTCTCCCTCACATCGCGACCCCTCTCTCTTCAAGTCGAACAGGAAGCCGTCATGGGCGCCCCGCTGCCGTGAGGAAACGATGGCTCCGGCCTCCTCCAGTCGTCTTCAACCCCAGGCGCCTCCGGAGCTCCCCGCTGCCGTTGGACGTCCTCCGGCGAGGAATCAGCATCCCACGTCTGGATCCGTCTGCCTTCACGCCTCCCCCGCCTTGGATTCGGCCGTCCCCGCGTCGCCGTGCCCTGCATCCCACGGCCAGCCACGCCAAGTCCCTTGTCGCGCCTTTCGCCAAGACGTCGCCGCTGTTCTGCTTCCTGACGAGCAGAAGACGAGGCGCCCGTTCGCCCACGCCTCGCGTTGATCGCGCCTTCACCAAGTCCAGCTCTGCCTCGCGCCGGAGTTGACCCAGCCGAGCGCCTCCTCTGTTGACCCGCGACCCCGAGCTCCCGCGCCGACCCCTCTCCATCCTGCCGCTTGCGGAGTCCCACTGCGTCCGTCCGGCGCTGATGTCTTCCTCGCTTGGCGACAAGGCAGCGCCGCCCGTCGTTGACCCGATCTGGCGCGGGGTGGTCAGCGCCAAGGCCCTTCGCCCTCCATCTCCCCGCCAAGGAAGCCACACCGATCGGGCCTCAGCCCATGGTGAGCGCCCCAACAGCCTGCAGATTCGGCCCGATGCGTGTTTTTTTCCTCTGCTGCGATTTTCGCATTATCCATTGTTCTGCAGTTTTTCAGAAAACCCCTCATGTTCATGCCTTTAATAACTCCACAACCGTGCATCGGATTAAAATGTTTTAAATATGTCAAATGCTTAGAATTTCATCTAGTTTCATAATATGCCACTTTCATCCATGTTTAAAGTGTTTAACATGCTGTTTGCATTTAATTTTCTCAAATGCCATGTTAAAATGATTTATTTCATAACTAAATAACCGTAGCTCGGTTATAAATAAACTTTATATGTAAATGGGGTGGAAAAATGCCTAGTTTAACATGGTATACTTTATTTTGCTGTTTAACAACACTAAAATATGATTTATAGCAGAAAATTACCAAATTTGAAATATGCACTTGGGGATTTTCCGGAATTGTTGTTTGTTGTTCCGGCCTCATTTAAACTTGCCTAAATAGTTAGTTTAATTATGATTCACCTCTTGCCATGTTTAATAACATTGAATCTTGTTGGGTACATAACCGAGAGAGAACTAAATAACTGATGTGGTGTTTTGTCAATATGCAACTCGTTGCATATTGAGCTCCACTTAACTTGTAGCATTGTTTGTTGCACATTGCCATGCCATGCATCATTAAACCGGACATGCATCATACTTGATTGTGCATCATGCCATGTTTATGTGATGGTTGTTTACTATGTTGTTTGCTTCTTTCCGGTTGTGCTTCTTCTCATTAGTTCCTGTTTCGTTGCGATCGTGAGGATTCGTTCGTCTACGCTTGGTTCATCTTCGTGGCTTCATCTTCTTCATGGACTCGTTCTTCTTCCTAGCGGGATTTCAGGCAAGATGATCGTCACCTTGGATCTCATTACTATCATTGCTATGCTAGTTGCTTCGTTCTATCGCTATGCTGCACTACCTATCACTTGCTGTTCAAGCCTCCCAAATTGCCATGAACCTCTAACCTTTGTCACCCCTCCTAGCAAACCGTTGTTTGGCTATGTTACCGCTTTTGCTCAGCCCCTCTTATAGCGTTGCTAGTTGCAGGTGAAGATGAAGATTGCTCCATGTTGGATTATGTTTATGTTGGGATATCACAATATCTCTTATATTATTAATGCATCTATATACTTGGTAAAGAGTGGAAGGCTCGGCCTTATGCAGTGTTTTGTTCCACTATTGCCGCCCTAGTTTCCGTCATACGGGTATTATGTTCTGGATTTTGCGTCCCTAACGCGGTTGGGTGATTTATGGGACCCCTTGACGTTCGCTTTGAATAAGACTCTTCCGGCAAGGCCCAACATTGGTTTTACCATTTGCCTCACCTATGCCCTTCTTTTCCTTGGGTTTCGGAGCCCAAGGGTCATCTTTATTTTAGCCCCCGGGCGGTGCTCCTTCAGTGTTGGCCCGGAATCGAGCAACTTCTTGCAGGGCCACCACGGGAAAATCGAGGCCTGGTTTTACTCGTAGCTTGACTTATCCGGTGTGCCACGAGAGCGAGTACGTCGACTCCTATCGGGATTTGTCGGCACATCGGGCGGCTTTGCTGCTCTTGTTTTACCATTGTCGAAATGTCTTGTAACTTGGATTCCGAGTCTGATCGAGTTTTCCCTGGAGAAGGAATATCCTTCGTTGATCGCGAGAGCTTATCATGGGCAAAGTTGGGACACCCCTGCAGGGTATAAACTTTCGAGAGTCGTGCCCGCGGTTACGTGGCAGATGGGAATTTGTTAATATCCTGTTGTAGTAAACTTGAAGTAAACTCTTCTAAAATACACCAACCATGTGTGTAACCGTGAGAGTATCTTTTCGGGGCTGATCGAGAGGAGAACACGGTTCTTGGGTTTTCTTTGACGTAAGTAGGAGTTCAGGATCACTTCTTGATCATTACTAGTTGACGACCGTTTGCTTTGCTTCTCTTCTCGCTCTTATTTGCGTAAGTTAGTCACCATATATGCTTACTCGCTGCTGCAACCTCACCACTTTACCCCTTCCTTTCCTATTAAGCTTTGCTAGTCTTGATACCCATGGTAATGGGATTGCGAGTCCTCGTGGCTCCTGATTACTACAACAACGATTGCGAGCACAGGTTATCACGATGATCATGGCCGAGGCGTTGTTTACTGTTTTGGAGTTCTTCTTACGCTTCTTCTTTGTTCATGGGATAGGTTCGGTCGGCAGCCTGGGCTAGCGGTGGTGGATGTCGTTTGAGTTTACATTTGTGTTTCATCCGTAGTCGGATGGTGCTCTTATGTAAGATGATGTTGTATTCATGTGACATTGTATGTCTTGGATGTATCCCCACTATTATGTAATGTTGATGTAATGATATCCACCTTGCAAAAGCGTCTTCAAGATGCCCTTCTATCCTTGGTGGGACCTTTGAGTTCCTTTAGGATAGGGTCGCATCTTAGGCGTGACAAGTTAGTATCGAGCCTCGACCGACCACGAGAGCCCCTTGTTTGTTGGTCGTTGTGGAGGCTAGAAAAAACTATTTTGAGTCTTAGGATTATATATATCGAGAGTAGGATTCTTTTACTCCTCGGTCCCTTAAATCGCTCTGGTGAGGCCTCTGACGTAGATGTTTTGTCTTTCCTCTCCTCAAATTTCACAAAAAAATTAGGATCATGCGGGTATCTTGGGATCGTTCCGATAGTCTTGTGGCGAGAACATTGTTCTTGGTGCCTCGACATTTAGGGGTTGTGGCGGTGTCCCGGGAGTTGAGCTCCGAGGTGTTGTCGTCACAATTTTATCGTTGCGATTCTGGAATACTGAGTTTTGCCGACATCAAAATCTCTTTTATGCAGTTGTTGGTGAGATAACCTCGGCGCCACCCGATCTTGGGGAGTTCGGGAGTATTGCCATAGCTTGTATAAGGGATGCTTTTCGAAGGTTGAGGTACACGATTTCCGGAGTTTTCTTGGTTATGTGTTGAAAGATGGATACAGCTGGATCTAGGTATTGTTAGTTTGGGTGATATATTTTGTGTCCCTGTATCCCCAACACCTGATTGCATAACCAGAAAGTTTGGGAGTTTATAGGTGGGAATTCAAGTAGCTCCTAGAATATCTTTCCAAGCGGATGCATGATATGGGATTGGGTAAATCTCTATCATATGTATTTGTTCCGCTTATTCTGCAAGCCAAATCCTTTGTTTTGTTTTATTTGTGGTATTCAAGTTGCTTCGAAGTCAAATGTTGAATCCATACCTTTCCTAAACGGTGTTCTCATATTTCTATGTGAATACTAATCCTTCTTGATCATCGAGGTTGCCATGTTAATTCTTTTCCAACCAGCGTGCTTCTCTTCAAGTGGATCCGACTAAGCTTTTTTCTCAGTGGTGTTTGTTTCATCCATCCCAAGTTGCCTTTGTTTTTCCCACCCTCCCACCCTTTTTCTTCAAGGACTCAGATTTCTAATCGGGTATCCATCTTATTGATGTCAAGTCTCTTCATTCTTTTCTTTCAATGTTCTTATCCGGTGATTTCCCATGAAGATGCTCAACAGTTTCAAGTTCATCATCCTTCATTGTTGTTTCTCCTCCGGTGGACCCAATTCAAGCTTTCGATATTCATCATATTCCTTTTCTCGTTTCTAATGCTTTCTCATGCCGATGCACCTCTTAATCATTCACTTCTTCCTATTCATTTTTTCTGGAGTGCTGAAGATATCTCACAAGACTTGTGTTTCCATTCTCAATCCGTTCAAGATATTTCGAGGTTGTTATCTCATTCAAGCCATTTAATTCAACCGGTGCAACCTCTCTTTAAAATTGTTCAACTGTGTTTTCTTTTGAGTGGGCCCTAACCCACAGGTCTTTTCCCAGGATCTTACCTGACTCTTCTAATTTATCCGGAGCCATTTCCCAAATTCTTTTCGAAGTTTGACGTAAGAATGAATTTTCATCAGTCATATGTCTTTCTCCAAAATCTTTCAAATTCTTTTCATCGTTGGTTCAACCTTTCCAATTTTCATCCCGGAGTATCTCAACAATTCATGGTGGTTTCTCATCGTCATTCTCAACATTTGAAGACCGAAGAAGAGTTTCTCTTAAATCTTGCTCCATTCACTTCAAGATTCATGGTTCTAGCTTGATGCCATCCTCTCATAATTGGTTTCGATTGTGAGAATTCTTTTTACCCATCCGGAGAATTTCATGAGTTGTTCCCATTTCTTTTCTCCGTAGGCCATCATGTCATAATTACTCATTCTCAGCTTTCAGCTCTCGTTCTCCAAATCTTACCGGTGCATCATTCAAGTATTCTCTAATCAGCTCGTGATCTATTCGTTCATTTGTATCTAAATTCCCTCAAGTATCAACGTCGTTTTCTAATTCCTCCCGGCGATTCGTTCTCTTTTCTTCATTCATTTTCAATTCTTACGGTGGTTCGTTCAAGAGTTCTCTTCCTTCGTTATCATATAGATTCATTCGTTCTTTCCAATCCTACCGGTGGTTTGTTGAAGACCTTCCCAAGTTTGCGCTATATCTGTCTTAATCCTTTCTACGGGAATAAGTAGTATGCCAAATCCATTGTTTGTCATCAATTTAATTTGATGAAGGATAAGCCTACAATAAATCTTATTCTTATTTCCTCGAAGTGATTCAATTCTTTTCTTCCGGAGATTGTTCATGATGAAGTAATTCTCGGTTCTAGTGTTTCATCTTTTCCTTTCCGGAGTTCCAAGTTTTCCGCATTATCTTGTCGCGAAGCTCCATCTAAATTATTGCAAGGCTTCATCTTGTGTCTTAAACTTCTCTTTATTTTTATCATCCTTTTATTACCGGAGTTCTTCATGGAGGCTCTACATAGTGGTTCATCAAGGATTCTTTTCATTCTTCAATTGTTCTTCAAGTTTTCTCTTGAAGTCATGATCCGCCAAGCTATACTCTAAAATAAACATGGTGTTTGACACATGTTTTGTTTTGAGGAGTTCAAGTATTCTTCTTCTTGCATTTCGAAGTGCAATTCGTTCTACCTTATCATTTGAGGTGGTGTTATGTCATTCTTGACAATTTGAGTTCGTGTTTCATGATTCACATGTTGTCAAGAATGAAGTATTCTAAATCCATCATTTTCTCTTCGTTCAAGAGATCTTTTCAACCAATCAATCTTTTGGTGGAGTTATATTGGATTATATTTCACCTACAGCCTTCCTTTAGGAATGTAGCTATTTGTGGTGCTTATCAATGATCCAATTTTCTCCTTCTCATCTCGGTGAAGAAGTTTTTCATCTCTTTGGTCTCTCAATCAAATCAATGGTTTCCATTAGTGGTCGGTTGTCACCTCATAGTCTCGAGATGTTTTCCATAAGCCCACTACAAGCTTATCCTTTCGTTGTTGGTTTTTCCAACAACTCCGTCCTAACCTTCTTGGAAGGGTGCTTTCCAAGCTCATTTGTGGCAGAAGTTGGCATTTTCTTCTCCATTCCTTTATTCCAATGATCCATCTTCTATTTCTTCTTCCGGAGGCATGGTGATGTTGCTCTCTTCACTCATCATCTCGAATTGTGAGGATCGTGTTCTTTTCTTGCTTATCCATTTAATCGGAGTGGTTTCAATGTCTATCTTGTCACTTAAGCTCTTCTTTCTTGCCGTATTCATTGTTCCATGTTCCTCTTGATGAACGGAGTGTTTTAAATTGTGTTCACCTCCGTCGTGTCATTTCTTCAAGCTTTGCGATCTCTCAAGGTTCTTTGGTTTCACTCGTTTGTCAAAAAAGCAACTTAGTTTTACCTCTTATCTTCCTCTTCCTTTTTCCCTCTGGTGCCATCCTAGATCTCGGGGCGAGATCCTCTAAATAGTGGTGGAGTGTTGTAGCATACGGATACAACTTTCCATATTAAGTAACTCCAACTCTTGCCTTTTCTGGAGATGCGATATGATATTCCCTTCGTGGTTGGGTTTTGTCTTTTGTTTTGCATTTTGTTCATGTCATGCATTTCATCTCATTGCATCATGCGCATTGCATCTGCATGTTTTAATAAAGTTTGCACCCGTTCGTAGTTGTCGCGTCCCCCCTTGCCTTCGTTGACCATTCCGAGAACAATCGGGCTTTCGCTTCCCTCTTGACCGTGACCACCTAACCTCTCTTGCCAGCTCGCAGCCCCCTCGCGCGCGTCCGTAAACTGCTCCGAACCCGAACCGGGCTGTCGTTACCGATGAGTCCGAATCATCCCCAATCATCTACAAAACATCTCTGTTTTCTCTTTTGGACTCCCTAACCCATTTATTCCGAACCATCCGATTTCGATCGGATGATCCAAACTCATCTCCCCTTTCCTATATACAAATATCCTTGTCCATTTTTAGACCAAACCCTAAATCCTAGGACATTTGTCCCCCCTAGCCGCCGCCACCTACAGCCTTCCCCCTCCTCGGATCAGCCGCCGCCACCCACTCACCAAATCCCCCTCGGGATCCATCCACCCAACCAGACCGCTGCAGCCATCCACCTGCCCAAATCCTCTCGCAGCATGCCTCCTCTTCCCTCCTCTGCTTGATCCCGAGTGGATCGTGAGCACCAGCTCCTCCCCGCCTTCGTCCGGCCAGCCACGTCGTCGGCGGACCCACAGTTGAGCGTCGTCCCTGCTCCTTTACCTTCCTCCTCTGCTCTTCTCTCTCCCTCACATCACGACCCCTCTCTCTTCAGGTCGAACAGGAAGCCGTCATGGGCGCCCCGCTGCCGTGAGGGAACGATGGCTCCGGCCTCCTCCAGTCGTCTTCAACCCCAGGCGCCGCCGGAGCTCCCCACTGCCATTGGACGTCCTCCGGCGAGGAATCAGCATCCCACGCCTGGATCCGTCTGCCTTCACGCCTCCCTCGCCTTGGATTCGGCCGTCCCCGCGTCACCGTGCCCTACATCCCGCGGCCAGCCGCGCCAAGTCCCTTGTTGCACCTTTCGCCAAGACGTCGCCGCTGTTCTGCTTCCTGACGAGCAGAAGACGAGGCGCCCGTTCGCCCGTGCCTCGCGTTGATCACGCCTTCACCAAGTCCAGCTCTGCCTCGCGCCGGAGTTGACCCAGCCGAGCGCCTCCTCTGTTGACCCGCGACCCCGAGCTCCCGCGCCGACCCCTCTCCATCCTGCCGCTTGCCGGAGTCCCACCTACGTCCGTCCAGCGCCTGATGTCTTCCTCTGCTTCGAGCGACAAGACGAGCGCCGCCCCATCGTTGACCCGATCTGGCGCCAGGGTGGTCAAGCGCCAAGGCCCAGCTCGCCCTCCATCTCCCCGCGCCAAGGAAGCGACACCGACCGGGCCTTAGCCCATGGTGAGCGCCCCAACAGCCTGCAGATTCGGCCCGATGCGTGTTTTTTTCCTCTGCTGCGATTTTCGCATTATCCATTGTTCTGCAGTTTTTCAGAAAACCCCTCATGTTCATGCATTTAATAACTCCACAACCGTGCATCGGATTAAAATGTTTTAAATATGTAAAATGCTTAGAATTTCATCTAGTTTCATAATATGCCACTTTCATCCATGTTTAAAGTGTTTAACATGCTGTTTGTATTTAATTTGCTCAAATGCCATGTTAAAATGATTTATTTCATAACTAAATAACCGTATCTCGGTTATAAATAAACTTTACATGTAAATGGGGTGGAAAATGCCTAGTTTAACATGGTATAATTTATTTTGCTGTTTAACAACACTAAAATATGGTTTAGAGTAGAACAGTACCAAATTTGAAATATGCACTTGGGGATTTTCCGGAATTGTTGTTTGTTGTTCCGGCCTCATTTAAACTTGCCTAAATAGTTAGTTTAATTATGATTCACCTCTTGCCATGTTTAATAACATTGAATCTTGTTGGGTACATAACCGAGAGAGAACTAAATAACTGATGTGGTGTTTTGTCAATATAGAACTCGTTGCATATTGAGCTCCACTTAACTTGTAGCATTGTTTGTTGCACTTTGCCATGACATGCCTCATTAAACCGGACATGCATCATACTTGATTGTGCATCATGCCATGTTTATGTGATGGTTGTTTACTATGTTGTTTGCTTCTTTCCGGTTGTGCTTCTTCTCAATAGTTCCTGTTTCGTTGCGATTGTGAGGATTCGTTCGTCTACGCTTGGTTCATCTTCGTGGCTTCATCTTCTTCATGGACTCGTTCTTCTTCCTAGCGGGATTTCAGGCAAGATGATCGTCACCTTGGATCTCATTACTATCATTGCTATGCTAGTTGCTTCGTTCTATCGCTATGCTGCACTACCTATCACTTGTTGTTCAAGCCTCCCAAATTGCCATGAACCTCTAACCTTTGTCACCCTCCTAGCAAACCGTTGTTTGGCTATGTTACGCTTTTGCTCAGCCCCTCTTATAGCGTTGCTAGTTGCGGTGAAGATGAAGATTGCTCCATGTTGGATTATGTTTATGTTGGGATATCACAATATCTCTTATATTATTAATGCATCTATATACTTGGTAAAGGGTGGAAGGCTCGGCCTTATGCAGTGTTTTGTTCCACTATTGCCGCCCTAGTTTCCGTCATATCGGTATTATGTTCCCGGATTTTGCGTCCCTAACGCGGTTGGGTGATTTATGGGACCCCTTGACAGTTCGCTTTGAATAAGACTCTTCCAAAGCAAGGCCCAACATTGGTTTTACCATTTGCCTCACCTATGCCCTTCTTTTCCTTGGGTTTCGGAGCCCAAGGGTCATCTTTATTTAGCCCCGGGCGGTGCTCCTTCAGTGTTGGCCCGAACCGAGCAACCTGCGGGGCCACCACGGGAAACTTCGAGGCCTGGTTTTACTCGTAGCTTGACTTATCCGGTGTGCCACGAGAGCGAGGTACGTCGACTCCTATCGGGATTTGTCGGCACATCGGCGGCTTTGCTGCTCTTGTTTTACCATTGTCGAAATGTCTTGTAACTGGGATTCCGAGTCTTATCGGGTTTTCCCGGGAGAAGGAATGTCCTTTGTTGATCGCGAGAGCTTATCATGGGCTAAGTTGGGACACCCCTGCAGGGTATAAACTTTCGAGAGCCGTGCCCGCGGTTATGTGGCAGATGGGAATTTGTTAATATCCGGTTGTAGTAAACTTGAAGTAAACTCTTCTAAAATACACCAACCGTGTGCGTAACCGTGAGAGTCTCTTTTCAGGGCTGATCGAGAGGAGAACATGGTTCTTGGTTTTTGTTAGACGTAAGTAGGAGTTCAGGATCACTTCTTGATCATTACTAGTTGACGACCGTTTGCTTTGCTTCTCTTCTCGCTCTTATTTGCGTAAGTTAGCCACCATATATGCTTAGTCGCTGCTGCAACCTCACCACTTTACCCCTTCCTTTCCTATTAAGCTTTGCTAGTCTTGATACCCATGGTAATGGGATTCTTTGAGTCCTCGTGGCTCCTGATTACTACAACAACGATTGCGAGCACGAGTTATCACGATGATCATGACGCGAGAGCGATATTTGCCTGTTTTGGAGTTCTTCTTCTGCTTCTTCTTTGTTCATGGGATAGGTTCCAGGTCGGCAGCCTGGGCTAGCAGGGTGGATGTCGTTTGAGTTTCTGTTTGTGTTTCATCCGTAGTCGGATGGTGCTATTATGTAAGATGATGTTGTATTCATGTGACATTGTATGTCTTGGATGTATCCCCACTATTATGTAATGTTGATGTAATGATATCCACCTTGCAAAAGCGTCTTCAAGATGCCCTTCTATCCTTGGTGGGACCTTTGAGTTCCTTTAGGATAGGGTCGCATCTTGGGCGTGACAAGTTGGTATCAGAGCCTCGACCGACCATAGGAGCCCCCTTGTTTGTTGGCCGTTGTGGAGGCTAGAAAAAAAACTATTTTGAGTCTTAGGATTATATATATCGGAGAGTAGGATTCTTTTTACTCCTCAGTCCCTTCGTCGCTCTGGTGAGGCCTCCTGACGTAGATGTTTTGTCTTTCCTCTCCTCAAATTTCACAAAAAAAAATTTAGGATCACGCGGGTATCTTGGGATCGTTCCGATAGTCTTGTGAAGAGAACATTGTTCTTGGTGCCTCCTGACATTTAGGGGTTGTGGCGGTGTCCGGGGAGTTGAGCTCCGAGGTGTTGTCGTCACAATTTTATCGTTGCAGTTCTGGAATACCTGAGTTTTGCCGACATCAAAAATCTCTTTTATGCAGTTGTTGGTGAGATAACCTCGACGCCACCCGGTACTGGGGAGTTCGGGAGTATTGCCATAGCTTGTATAACGGATGATTTTCGAAGGTTGAGGTACACGATTTCCGTAGTTTTCTTGGTTATGTGTTGAAGGATGGATACAGCTGGATCTAGGTATTGTTAGTTTGGGTGAAATATTTTGTGTCCCCTGTATCCCCAACACCTGATTGCATAACCAGAAAGTTTCGGGAGTTTATAGGTGGTAATTCAAGTAGCTCCTAGAATATCTTTCCGACAGATGCATGATATGGGATTGGGTAAATCTCTATCATATGTATTTGTTCCGGCTTATTCTGCAAGCCAAATCCTTTGTTTTGTTTTATTTGTGGTATTCGAGTTGCTTCGAAGTCAAATGTTGAATCCATACCTTTCCTAAACGGTGTTCTCATATTTCTATGTGAATACTAATCCTTCTTGATCATCGAGGTTGCCATGTTAATTCTTTTCCAACCGGCGTGCTTCTCTTCAAGTGGATCCGACTAAGCTTTTTTCTCAGTGGTGTTTGTTTCATCCATCCCAAGTTGCCTTTGTTTTCCCACCCTCCCACCCTTTTCTTCAAGGACTCAGATTTCTAATTGGGTATCCATCTTATTGATGTCAAGTCTCTTCATTCTTTTCTTTCAATGTTCTTATCCGGTGATTTCCCATGAAGATGCTCAACAGTTTCAAGTTCATCATCCTTCATTGTTGTTTCTCCTCCGGTGGACCCAATTCAAGCTTTCGATATTCATCATATTCCTTTTCTCGTTTCTAATGCTTTCTCATGCCGATGCACCTCTTAATCATTCACTTCTTCCTATTCATTTTTTCTGGAGTGTTGAAGATATCTCACAAGACTTGTGTTTCCATTCTCAATCAGTTCAAGATATTTCGAGGTTGTTATCTCATTCAAGCCATTTAATTCAACCGGTGCAACCTCTCTTTAAAATTGATCAACCGTGTTTTCTTTTGAGTGGGCCCTAACCCACAGGTCTTTTCCCAGGATCTTACCTGACTCTTCTAATTTATCCGGAGCCATTTCCCAAATTCTTTTTGAAGTTTGACGTAAGAATGAATTTTCATCAGTCATATGTCTTTCTCCAAAATCTTTCAAATTCTTTTCATCGTTGGTTCAACCTTTCCAATTTTCATCCCGGACTATCTCAACAATTCATGGTGGTTTCTCATCGTCATTCTCAACATTTGAAGACCGAAGAAGAGTTTCTCTTAAATCTTGCTCCATTCACTTCAAGATTCATGGTTCTAGCTTGATGCCATCCTCTCATAATTGGTTTCGATTGTGAGAATTCTTTTTACCCATCCGGAGCATTTCATGAGTTGTTCCCATTTCTTTCCTCTGTAGGCCATCATGTCATAATTCCTCATTCTCAGCTTTCAGCTCTCGTTCTCCAAATCTTACCGGTGCATCATTCAAGTATTCTCTAATCAGCTCGTTATCTATTCGTTCATTTGTATCTAAATTCCCTCAAGTATCAACGTCGTTTTCTAATTCCTCCCGGTGATTCGTTCTCTTTTCTTCATTCATTTTCAATTCTTACGGTGGTTCGTTCAAGAGTTCTCTTCCTTCGTTATCATACAGATTCATTCGTTCTTTCCAATCCTACCGGTGGTTCATTGAAGACCTTCCCAAGTTTGCGCTATATCTCTCTTAATCATTTCTACGGGAATAAGTAGTATGCCAAATCCATTGCTTGTCATCAATTTAATTTAATGAAGGATAAGCCTACAATAAATCTTATTCTTATTTCCTCGAAGTGATTCAATTCTTTTCTTCCGGAGATTGTTCATGATGAAGTAATTCTCGGTTCTAGTGTTTCATCTTTTCCTTTCCGGAGTTCCAAGTTTTCCGCATTATCTTGTCGCGAAGCTCCATCTAAATTATTGCAAGGCTTCACCTTGTGTCTTCAACTTCTCTTTCTTTTTATCATCCTTTTATTACCGGAGTTCTTCATGGAGGCTCTACATAGTGGTTCATCAAGGATTCTTTTCATTCTTCAATTGTTCTTCAAGTTTTCTCTTGAAGTCATGATCCGCCAAGCTATACTCTAAAATAAACATGGTGTTTGACACATGTTTTGTTTTGAGGAGTTCAAGTATTCTTCTTCTTGCATTTCGAAGTGCAATTCGTTCTACCTTATCATTTGAGGTGGTGTTATGTCATTCTTGACAATTTGAGTTCGTGTTTCATGATTCACATGTTGTCAAGAATGAAGTATTCTAAATCCATCATTTTCTCTTCGTTCAAGAGATCTTTTCAACCAATCAATCTTTTGGTGGAGTTATATTGGGTTATATTTCACCTAAAGCCTTCCTTAAGGAATGTAGCTATTTGTGGTGCTTATCAATGATCCAATTTTCTCCTTCTCATCTCGGTGAAGAAGTTTTTCATCTCTTTGGTGCTCTCAATCAAATCAATGGTTTCAATTAGTGGTCGGTTGTCACCTCATAGTCTCGAGATGTTTTCCATAAGCCCACTACAAGCTTATCGTTTCGTTGTTGGTTTTTCCAACAACTCCGTCCTAACCTTCTTGGAAGGGTGCTTTCCAAGCTAATTTGTGGCATAAGTTAGCATTTCTTCTCCATTCCTTTATTCCAATGATCCATCTTCTATTTCTTCTTCCGGAAGCATGGTGATGTTGCTCTCTTCACTCATCATCTCGAATTGTGAGGATCGTGTTCTTTTCTTGCTTATCCATTTAATCGGAGTGGTTTCAATGTCTATCTTGTCACTTAAGCTCTTCTTTCTTGTCGTATTCATTGTTCCTTGTTCCTCTTGATGAACGGAGTGTTTTAAATTGTGTTCACCTCCGTCGTGTCATTTCTTCAAGCTTTGCGACCTCTCAAGGTTCTTTGGTTTCACTCGTTTGTCAAAAAAGCAACTTAGTTTTACCTCTTATCTTCCTCTTCCTTTTTCCCTCTGGTGCCATCCTAGATCTCGGGGCGAGATCCTCTCGTAGTGGTGGAGTGTTGTAACGCCCCGGATACAACTCTCCATATTCGTAACTCCAACTCTTGCCTTTTCCGGAGATGCGATATGATATTCCCTTCGTGGTTGGGTTTTGTCTTTTGTTTTGCATTTTGTTCATGTCATGCATTTCATCTCATTGCATCATGCGCATTGCATCTGCATGTTTTCATAAAGTTTGCACCCGTTCGTAGTTGTCGCGTCCCCCCTTGCCTTCGTTGACCATTCCGAGACCAATCGGGTTTTCGCTTCCCTCTTGACCGTGACCACCTAACCTCTCTTGCCAGCTCGCAGCCCCCTCGCGCGCGTCCGTAAACTGCTCCGAACCCGAACCGGACTGTCGTTACCGATGAGTCCGAATCATCCCCAATCATCTACAAAACATCTCTGTTTTCTCTTTTGGACTCCCTAGCCCATTTATTCCGAACCATCCGATTTCGTTCGGATGATCCAAACTCATCTCCCCTTTCCTATATATAAATATCCTTGTCCATTTTTAGACCAAACCCTAAATCCGAGGACATTTGTCCCCCCTAGCCGCCGCCACCTACAGCCTCCCCCCTCCTCGGATCAGCCGCCGCCACCCACTCACCAAATCGCCCTCGGGATCCATCCACCCAACCAGACCGCTGCAGCCATCCACCTGCCCAAATCCTCTCGCAGCATGCCTCCTCTTCCCTCCTCTGCTCGATCCCGAGTGGATCGTGAGCACCAGCTCCTCCCCGCCTTCGTCCGGCCAGCCAGTGCTTGGCGGACCTGATTGAGCGTCGTCCCTGCTCCTTTACCTTCCTCCTCTGCTCTCTCTCTCTCCCTCACATCGCGACCCCTCTCTCTTCAGGTCGAACAGGAAGCCGTCATGGGAGCCCCGCTGCCGTGAGGAAACGATGGCTCCGGCCTCCTCCAGTCGTCTTCAATCCCAGGCGCCGCCGGAGCTCCCCGCTGCCGTTGGACGTCCTCCGGCGAGGAATCAGCATCCCACGCCTGGATCCGTCTGCCTTCACGCCTCCCCCGCCTTGGATTCGGCCGTCCCCGCGTCGCCGTGCCCTGCATCCCGCAGCCAGCCGCGCCAAGTCCCTCTTCGCGCCTTTCGCCAAGACGCCGCCGCTGTTCTGCTTCCTGACGAGCAGAAGACGAGGCGCCCGTTCGCCCACGCCTCACGTTGACCGCGCATTCACCAAGTCCAGCTCTGCCTCGCGCCGGAGTTGACCCAGCCGAGCGCCTCCTCTGTTGACCCGTGACCCCGAGCTCCCGCGCCGACCCCTCTCCATCCCGCCGCTTGCCGGAGTCCCACCTGCGTCCGTCCAGCGCCTGCTGTCTTCCTCTGCTTCGAGCGACAAGACGAGCGCCGCCCCGTCGTTGACCCGATCTGGCGCTAGGGTGGTCAAGCACCAAGGCCCAGCTCGCCCTCCATCTCCCCGCGCCAAGGTAGCCACACCGACCGGGCCTCAGCCCATGGTGAGCGCCCCAACAGCCTGCAGATTCGGCCCGATGCGTGTTTTTTTCCTCTGCTGCGATTTTCGCATTATCCACTGTTCTGCAGTTTTTCAGAAAACCCCTCATGTTCATGCATTTAATAACTCCACAACCGTGCATCGGATTAAAATGTTTTAAATATGTAAAATGCTTAGAATTTCATCTAGTTTCATAATATGCCACTTTCATCCATGTTTAAAGTGTTTAACATGCTGTTTGTATTTAATTTGCTCAAATGCCATGTTAAAATGATTTATTTCATAACTAAATAACCGTATCTCGGTTATAAATAAACTTTACATGTAAATGGGGTGGAAAAATGCCTAGTTTAACATGGTATAATTTATTTTGCTGTTTAACAACACTAAAATATGGTTTAGAGTAGAACAGTACCAAATTTGAAATATGCACTTGGGGATTTTCCGGAATTGTTGTTTGTTGTTCCGGCCTCATTTAAACTTGCCTAAATAGTTAGTTTAATTATGATTCACCTCTTGCCATGTTTAATAACATTGAATCTTGTTGGGTACATGACCGAGAGAGAACTAAATAACTGATGTGGTGTTTTGTCAATATAGAACTCGTTGCATATTGAGCTCCACTTAACTTGTAGCATTGTTTGTTGCACTTTGCCATGCCATGCCTCATTAAACCGGACATGCATCATACTTGATTGTGCATCATGCCATGTTTATGTGATGGTTGTTTACTATGTTGTTTGCTTCTTTCCGGTTGTGCTTCTTCTCAATAGTTCCTGTTTCGTTGCGATTGTGAGGATTCGTTCGTCTACGCTTGGTTCATCTTCGTGGCTTCATCTTCTTCATGGACTCGTTCTTCTTCCTAGCGGGATTTCAGGCAAGATGATCGTCACCTTGGATCTCATTACTATCATTGCTATGCTAGTTGCTTCGTTCTATCGCTATGCTGCACTACCTATCACTTGCTGTTCAAGCCTCCCAAATTGCCATGAACCTCTAACCTTTGTCACCCCTCCTAGCAAACCGTTGTTTGGCTATGTTACCGCTTTTGCTCAGCCCCTCTTATAGCGTTGCTAGTTGCAGGTGAAGATGAAGATTGCTCCATGTTGGATTATGTTTATGTTGGGATATCACAATATCTCTTATATTATTAATGCATCTATATACTTGGTAAAGGGTGGAAGGCTCGGCCTTATGCCTGGTGTTTTGTTCCACTCTTGCCGCCCTAGTTTCCGTCATATCGGTATTATGTTCCCGGATTTTGCGTCCCTAACGCGGTTGGGTGATTTATGGGACCCCCTTGACAGTTCGCTTTGAATAAGACTCTTCCAGCAAGGCCCAACATTGGTTTTACCATTTGCCTCACCTATGCCCTTCTTTTCCCTTGGGTTTCCGGAGCCCAAGGGTCATCTTTATTTTAGCCCCCCCGGGCCAGTGCTCCTTCGAGTGTTGGCCCGAACCGAGCAACCTGCGGGGCCACCACGGGGAAACTCGAGGCCTGGTTTTACTCGTAGCTTGACTTATCCGGTGTGCCCTGAGAACGAGGTACGTGCGACTCCTATCGGGATTTGGCGGCACATCGGGCGGCTTTGTTGGTCTTGTTTTACCATTGTCGAAATGTCTTGTAAATGGGATTCCGAGTCTGATCGTGTCTTTTCGGGAGAAGGAATATCCTTCGTTGATCGCGAGAGCTTATCATGGGCTAAGTTGGGACACCCCTGCAGGGTATAAACTTTCGAGAGCCGTGCCTGCGGTTATGTGGCAGATGGGAATTTGTTAATATCCGGTTGTAGTAAACTTGAAGTAAACTCTTCTCAAATACACCAACCGTGTGCGTAACCATGAGAGTCTCTTTTCGGGGCTGACCGAGAGGAGAACACGGTTCTTGGGTTATGGTTGACGTAAGTAGGAGTTCAGGATCACTTCTTGATCATTACTAGTTGACGACCGTTTGCTTTGCTTCTCTTCTCGCTCTTATTTGCGTAAGTTAGCCACCATATATGATTAGTCGCTGTTGCAACCTCACCACTTTACCCCTTCCTTTCCTATTAAGCTTTGCTAGTCTTGATACCCATGGTAATGGGATTGCTGAGTCCTCGTGGCTCACAGATTACTACAACAACAGTTGCAGGCACAGGTTATGCGATGATCATGACGCGAGAGCGATGTTTTCCTGTTTTGGAGTTCTTCTTCTGCTTGTTCTTCATTCAGGGGATAGGTTCCGGGTCGGCAGCCTGGGCTAGCAGGGTGGATGTCGTTTGAGTTTATGTTTGTGTTTCATCCGTAGTCGGATGGTGCTCTTATGTAAGATGATGTTGTATTCATGTGACATTGTATGTCTTGGATGTATCCCCACTATTATGTAATGTTGATGTAATGATATCCACCTTGCAAAAGCGTCTTCAAGATGCGCTTCTATCCTTGGTGGGACCTTCGAGTTCCTTTAGGATAGGGTCGCATCTTGGGCGTGACAATGTTGATTCCAAATAATAGTACATTTGATGTACTAACTATATATTCATAATCTAAACCATGTTCCATACGTACACCGTGTTTATCACACATAGTATAGTGCCCGCCCCTACATTATGACAAGTATTTAGACCTGAGCTGCAAAAGCCACACATTAGCCCAAATTATGATCAATGTTCTATATGTTATCGTAGTACTAGCAAGATGCCCATCGTTCCACGAACATCAACATGATCAAGGGAGGCCTAATTTGCAAATATGGAGGCGTGTGGGTATCTTTTTCAAAATTGCCATAGTTTCCTTCCTATCTGTCAGATATAAATTGGACGGCCTATATTGCAGGATGGCACCATCATCAACAACTCCATTTTTTTTAAGAGTAGAGATAAAATATATTATATGTAGTATAACATGTTCATAACCACACCATGTGTATCACCGTTATATATATTCACACATGCGTCGGTTTAAAACACTATGATAAATTCTTCAAATATCAGAATTCGGTTTTTATAATGAAGTATGATCTCTATTCGTCTTGTACACCCACACAATCCTCTTATCTTTGTAGCTAGCTAGCGCTAACTTTCTCTCGTGCGTGCAGACGCCCGCATCCCTCTAACCCTCCCTCAGCATTCTCTAGCTCCATCGCGCAAATTCGTCTTTTCACTTTAGGTCATTCACCCACGGTGTGTGTAGGCCCCCCAGCTCCTTCTTTACAGCACACATCGATCGATATGCCTCTCTAGCCAGGTGTGCCTAGCACAAAACACAAGTTTCCCCTCTTCTCTTATCACCATCCATGCCTCACTCCCACCACTCTTTTCATCGATCTCGTACTCGCACACTTCTTCCCCCTTGATATAGTATGACTCTCGCACCACCTCCTAGATGCATCCCTCTCTCTCTCTCTATCCTTCTCCCCGTGCCTCATTTGCTTCTAACACACACATGCATGTATACCGATCGATCTCCCAACATATACCTAGGTCGACTTTAACTATCCCCCCCCCCCCCAATCGATCGACGTACCTCACAAGTTATGTCTCTCCTTTCTCTGACAAAGGGCGATTGATCTTCCTATGTAGTTATGTCTGCTTACCACATCCATATCGCCCCCCCCCCATCATTTGTGCATGCCTCCTGACCCGTTTCTCACACGCACGTGCACAGACAGGCAGCCATCCCTTCTCTTATTGATATTGCAGGCGTGCCCTCCGGTTGTCTAGCAAGCCTATCCCACCATTTGTTAGAAGCAACTCCACTACCACCCCCTCCAACACTCTAGCTCTGTCTCTCTCCCAACCTTATTCTTCTCCTACACATATGCATGGATGACGATCGATCTCCCTTAATACATGAGGTAGATCGATCTCCCTTAATACATGAGGTAGGCCTATCTCCTCCTCCACACATATACCAGCCATTGTACCTCTATAGTTAATTAGGCCTCCTCCCCCCACCACACACCGATAGTCGAGCGCTGTAGGTAGGTACCCATGCCACAGAGACAAACTGCAGTTGTCCCCTCTCACGTTCCAGTAGGCCAGCCACTCTATATCTTTGACGTGGGCACACACAAATTCGATGGCACTATTTATCGATCATGCACACACACACACACACACACACACACACACATCATCCCTCTCTTCGATTCTATGGACACCTCAAGCCGATGATACCTCCACTCTCTTCTCGTGGATCGCCCCCTCTATATATATGATATATCCAGGACTCTATTTCACACACATTGCATATGTTACATTTTTGATTGACCTGACCCCCCAAAAAAAAACTCTCACGAACCCACACACTATATTTCTCTATGTTTGTATCTCTCTCACACAACCCCACGTAGGTGGTGTACGTATACAAGAAGAGAATAGGTGCATAGTGCACGTACTCACGCTTCGTGCCCAGCCACACCCATGCGGGTACACGGTGGAGCTCATTTCTGTACGAAATGGCAGCCCACGTGCTAATTTGAATGTGTGTAGCGGTTGTTTACCTACGGAGGTCGTGTAACACGCGTGCACGAAACAAAGTTCGACTTGATGCATTGGCGCGTTATTTTTAAATAAAGTTATATCGTTCAATGGCACATACACAGAATATAAAACGACTTTTATGGAGAAAAAGGTAGTCTGCTCCACTATATACAACTAGTCGTCTACCCGTGCATTCGCACGGGCTAGCATATTTATTCATGTTTCCATTTTGGTCAGTACCCATACTAATGGATTTAGATCTTTTATAAAAGACTTGAATTGTTCTATTAATTGTTTTAACATTGGGACATATGAAACACTTAGATTCAGTGTATAATTGGAAATGTGAAAGGTTTCTTTTATCTAGGGACATTACCTTTTAGTTTTCTTGGTGATAAAATTACTGTTTTATACATTAATCATTGTTCTCCTCATATTGAGTTGTTTCCATCATCCTTCTTTTTTATTTTTTATTGACGACGTTAAAAATCCGATGTCAGATTTTTTAAACATGGAAAATTGTATGTTTCTCATGACAATTATACTTTTATTGACGATGTCAATTTACTTTAGCAAGCATGGCAAATACTGGCAAAAAACTGAACTTGGCAAAAAATTGCATGTTTTGCTAAAGAAATTTGTGATCCTGGCAAAAACTATAATTGCCATAAAAATCTGGTGTTCGATTTGCAGTTGCGTTGCATCCTTGCATATTTAGGTGGACTTCTAACTCTCAAGGATGGTGGCCTAGAAACTTTTCTGAAACACATAGACGTATTAGATATTCAACAAATAAAATTTGTTACTCCCTCTGTTTTTCAATATAAGGCCTTTTAAAGATTTTAATACGCACTACATTCAGATATATACAGACGCATTTTTAGAGTGTAAATTCACTCATTTTACTCCGTATGTAGTCTGTATTGGAATCTCTAAAAAAGCTTATATTTAGGAACGGATGGAGTATTATTTATATCATGACTTATGTAGTGAGAGTGGAGAATATTTTTCTTTTAGTGTAATACTCCTTCCGATCCATATTATTTATCGCTGCTTTAGTATAACTTTGTATTTGTCGCTGTTTTAGTACAACAACTTCATACTAAAGCAACGAGACGACAATTAATATGGATCGGAGGAGTAGTGCTTTATTTGCAGTGAGTGACATAGTACATTTTAAAAAAAATGCCAGAAAGATAAATAATTATTTTCATTTTCATTGCACATATTTTGTGGTAGTTAACTTTGTATTGCTCCTCATATAATTTTATATGTATATTATGTTAATATGAAACAAAATTTAGTTTGGTAACAACTGTATTTTCTAATTTTCTGTACTCAGTCAGACAGAGACGCGTGGCTATTGAGATGTGCGTATTTTTATTTGTGATGATTAATTTTGTCATGAACCGTCGGCGTGTTCGGCGGCGTCGTTTAACGGTGCCTCCAGTCTACTGCGCTCTGTCTGAGCGGCGCCATGAGAGCGGCTGCCCCGGCGGCTCTCCTGGATAACACCCGCATATGTGCCCTCGCAAACTCCATTGTAGTGGCGGCTGGGGCGCCGGTCATCCGACCGTTCCCCTCTGTGGTGTGGTACGGCGTCGCTGTCGAACCTGCAGTCTGCTCCCACGCTCGCATCGTCGAGCGGAGTTTCCTCATCTAGCGACAGATGGAAGGTGTCCTGGAGCTAGCTTGCACGGTTAGTGCTGTTCTGTGGGCTGGCATATCACGGCTCCGAATTAGTTGTTTCATTAATTTATTTGGGAATCACGTATTATTTGGGAAACTGGATCTGAATTGTTGGGTCTATCTAAGAAAGAAGAGATACAGGAAGTGAGAAAAGGATCTTTCTTCGTCTATGCTTATGTAACTTTAGGACTTGGTTTAAAGTAATCTTTAGTGAGTCTGTCTCCTCGTATGAACTACACATGGTGATGCATACATAAGCATCTTGGTTTTCTCAAATCAGTTGTGAGCCCTTAAACCAATATTTTTGTTCAGATGTAGATGCAGATAGAAGTACCTTGTTCACAAATATAATATTACAGAGACAATAGTTTTAAACAGAAAAGGCAGCTATGTCCGCATTACATTTAGACAAATAAGAATGATTCTGCTTGTTCTAATCATAGCGGCAACAAATCAAATATCTATAATACATTCTTGTAACTAATGTTTTTGCAACGCTGCCGAATGGACGCTCTTCATCCGCTGTGAGTATATGCAACATATAGTTGACCATGTGTGAACATTTACCTTTATAAGTACAGCCCAACCTTTTTGAGAGATTGCCCCTGACTTTTGTTCATAGTCATAGCAAAATCACAATGATATTGGGTATTCTCTCAGCAATGTTAGGTCCGTTTATGACCTGGCCTTCGATGAACTGCCTTCCTAACTGTGTTATTGTTAGTGTTGTCCCATTGCAAAGTCCCGCACTTTGGTTGATTTTTCTCATAAGCATTACTGGAAAATCCAACTTTCAGCCTCAGTTCATGATCTGGTATTCAAGAAAATTTAAGATTATTTAGAAACTCAGCTGGGTACAACATATATTCATCTTCCACTGTAGGCATTTGTTTGCATGTTGTATCTGAACTAAGATATGTTACCTCTTCTCCAGGAATTTGACTCATGATGTGGGTGTTAATCTCGTCGACAATCTCGTTTCTTGGGCACATGATCGCTCTTTCTTCTAGGTATGTTCTATAAGTGTACCTGCTTTGTAAGTCAGGGTATTGGATGCTATTAACAATGGATGCTTTGGGGTTATCTCCTTCATGTAAAATAAGGTCTTCTGGAATGCTAATCCAATCTTCATTTGTTGTTGTTGCTGCGCCATTGCCGATGTTTTGCATCCAGCTTGGAAATTCCGTCGTCTTTGCTTTCTTTACTGGACTACCTTCAGATGAATTCAGACACATATTTTTTGTGAGTCGGTACTCCTGAAAGTTCTTCAATAGGTAGGATGTCTTTATATATGTGGAAACAAATATGTTCCCTTTTCCCCATTGGTATAGCTGGTAGGATTTGCCTGGAGTCACCTCCCAAGACTGTAGTCATTCCTCCAAATGTTCTATGCTCGGCATCCTCATTTGTGAATCAAAGTATGTCTCTCAAACTCTTGTCAGTGCTTGTGTGTCATAGGTGCTTCATCCCATTTATCAACGAAGTTCTTGTTATTAGCTCCACAAGAAATGTTCCTAGCTTGATGTCTCATGTGTACTCGTTAGTGATCTTCAATGGAATGTGAAATCTTGAATGAGCTGTGCTTCCACCCTGTAAAAGAGGTGCTGCTATACCACTTGAAGCTACTGCTAGAAGTATCTTTCCTTCGGACCTTAATTTTGTCGTAAATGCTTTCCACAGAAACGTCTTTCCTGTTCCACCATATCTATCAACAAAAATCAATTTGCCGAGACTGCAGTAAACTAATTATATTATAACATCAAAAGCCATCATGTGATCATCATTCTTGGACCAGTGGCCTAAACTTGTTAACCACGTGTCTCATTACCATGTCGTGTATCATAGTGCCCTGAAACATAATACTATAGTGAGGAGATGCATCGATATATAACTCATAGTGGCCTATTTATGTTGGAAAACCATATTCTTTTACCAATGAGTTGACATTTTCATCAAGTAGTATCATGTCAAGGCTAATAAGTTCATTGTTGTTGAGGTTAATGCATCACATAGCCTAATTACTCTGACCTTCACTTTCCAGGATTCCTTTCCATTGGTAATCGCATGGAGCATATCGTATGCCATCATTTTTTAAGGAAAAAAAGGAGTGACCTGTAAGCGAACACAGTTCAAGATTAGTAATTGTTCAGTCTCTGCCAACTCCAAGGCTTTAATTGGAAAGAATGATTAGATCATGGTCTTCATGTTGTTTGTAAGAAATAATACGTGCATAGCCTAAGCTCATGGTCGTCATGTTGTTTGTAATCCCTCCATAATGAAATATAAGAGTGTTTAGATCACTACTTTAGTTTTCTAAATGCTCTTATATTTCTTTACAGAAGGAGTAAGAATGAAGAGGTCATAGCCTAATAATATAACTGAACCAACTGAACAGATAATCACTGAAAAGATGGGCGAGAAAGCAACTGAGCAGAGACACAACCATCATACCTGACATGAGAAGCTTGATCAATTGACAACCGACAGAGGCTCCTTGATGTTGAGACAGTTTGTGTTAGGCCACAGGTTGAATATATAAGCTACCCTCATGGGCCCAGTTGTGCTCCGAGCTGATCTCCATGAGCTAACCAAAGAGCATGAGAGGATTTGGAATTGGATCTCTAGGTAAAGAGGCGTGATAGAAAAATATTGAGTCTGAATCCACCAAAAATTATACGGTGGATTCAATTATAATTTGATAAAAAAATCAAAACAAATCTGTGTGAGAAGAGAAACCTGATCTAGATGAGGAACAAAAATTTAATGTGGTAAGATCCATGAGTAGGATTCATGCCCCAACTTCTTTGCTCCTATTTGTGAGAAACACATATCTCTTTTCAAGTTTTCATATGGGGAAGAGAGACGTGAGATCATGAGAGAACATATCTGTTTTCCATGTGGTGGGGGGGGGGGGGGGGGGGGAAGAGAGATGTGAGGGAGGAAGAGAGACGTGAGTTCATGGGAGAGAGACACGTGAGAGATTAATGAGAGTAAGATTGCGTCAGGTCGCTGCTTTTTTCACCTGTGGAGGAAGAGATGGCGGAGGGTATTATGGGCCTCTCATTGGAGTGTTGGGCTTTCTAATCAATCTGCTTTCGGTCAAACTGCTACCTTTTTTACCAAGGTTAATCTACACCGTAATAATTCGGTCCCACCTTAGATGTACGGCTAGTAATTTTTAATTAACATGGGAATTTTTAGGGAGTCTGTAATTAGTATAGGTTTCGGTCGAACTGCTACTTTTTTTATCAAGGTTAATCTACACCATAATAAATCGGTCCCACCTTAGATGTACGGCTAGTAATTTCTAATTAACGTGGGAATTTTTAGGGAGTGTAATTAGTATAGGTATAGATGGAGCCTGCCTGCCTAGTTTGTCTCTCTTCAGAGTATCTCACACAAGGCTGCAGTGGCCTCTCTCTCTCTCTCGCCGTTGGTCACTGATCCGGCCGCATCCCGTCCGCCGGCGGAAAGGGAGGACGTGCATCGTTTCTCCGTTCGACGGTGCCGAGGCAACACATCCCGATCTGCGGTACATGTCGTTCTCTCTGACCAAGCTCCGGCGTGGTAGGGCCTACGCCACCTGCTTGCTGCCGCAGTATGGGCAGATTCCGCCCGCCGCCGCTCACCTAGTTACATCCCGATGACCTCCAGGTATCCCCTTCGTCCTTGCTCCACTGCCCGTCTTCCCACGTCGCTGCATGTGGATCTTCCATAGTTCTTTGCCCAATGCGTAGCTCGTCCGGCGTACTTTCCATATTGCAATCTCGTCCTCACACCGTTTTAGACAAACACAACCGTGTTGTTATCTTCCCTTAGGACAAGGAATATGCTTCTTTTTTGTCGTCGCATGTGTCATCAACGGTTATTGGCCAGTAATTGTTTCCTTTCTACCTACTTTTTGCAAACAGGGCTATCCATTTCACCTCGTTGCTATTGCGACCTTTTGGTGAACTGCACAAATCACTTTTTTCTTAAGAGTGTTTTGTGCAGTTCATAAAATGTCACACGGCAACGTCTCTACATTTCATTGCGTTGCACAAAGGGAGATTGGTTTTGCTCTATCCTCCTCATCCAACTCCGAGCCTAATCTTCTCCAACTAGTTAGTCTTAAGAGAGACTACAAAGGTGACCGGCTTCTATTTGTGTGCTTATTGTTTCATCAGCAGTCCTCTATTATCGTAATCACACTTAATATCTTCGGAACAGGGACGCTCAGCTCTATTTTAGTGGAACTGCACAAAATGATCAGAATGTTGCATGCTCCAGACAGCTACTTTTTTCCCAACATGCCTTGTTGATTTAGACAGAGCTGGGGGGATGTTGCTGCCAATAAAAGCATGGATCAATTTTAATTTAACACCTTCTCACAACTTTGTCTTCAATTGTGATGTAAATATTAGCTCTGATTAGCAAGGAAGTTAGTTTTTTATTGTTTTCGAAAGAGCATCGGTGGCAAGACACATGAAACAAAAGCAGAAAGGTCACACCGTTATACAATTTCATGTTGTTGGAAAATTATTTGTATATTACGTCAATTATGTAAACAAATGTTGGAAGCTTGATATCATTGCCAGAAGCCTCTTCGGCATCCGGTTCCATGTGCCATGCACAAAATTATACTCCTTCGTTCCTAAATATTTGTCTTTTTACAAATTTCAAATGGGCATATTTTAGAGTGTAGATTCACTCATTTTGCTTCGTATGTGTACTCCCTCCGTTTCTAAATATTTGTCTTTCTAGAGATTTCAACAAGTGACTACATACGGAGCAAAATGAGTGAATCTACACTATAAAATATGTCTATATACATCTGTATGTAGTAGTCCATTTGAATCTCTAAAAAGACAAATATTTGAGTAGTCACTCGTTGAAATCTCTAGAAAGACAAATACTCCGGAGTATATTTAAGAACCGAGGGGGTAGTGCACAGCCGCATGGGAGACTCAGGCCGGTCGTTGCGCCGCATTAATAATGAGTAATGCAAAGTCAAATCATAAGCCCCACCTTTCCCACTGTAAGTTGCTCGGAAGAAGCAACCATCAATACGCTCTTCTTTGAATCTGCTCATACTACTCCATCCGTCACTGTTTATAGAGCGCGCTTTAGAAAAAGAGAAAATCTCTGGGACCAAGGCGACTAGCGATCGGCCTGAAAAATAGCATTGGTAGTTATAGCACGGCGTCTATTACTAGAGGAAATAATGCGTACACACATGCATGCAGTGCTTCCACCCCGGGTACACACAAGCATGCACTTACTCCACTCCGTAGTACTACATCGAGAGAAAATTGCGGTTACCATGCCCTAATTAAATGAGCATTAAACCAAACGCGTCTAAAGTCTCTTTGGTGTAGTGGAAATGCATTGAGAGAAATGCATCATAATGAAGCGCGCCTTGTAAACTGTGACGGAGGGAGGAGTAGTATGAAGGTGCAAAACCAAGTACGCGTATGTCCAGTCGGTCAACGCACCTCCTCTTGTCATATCACTGACAAGTGGGACCGGAGTGTGAGCAAACCGATCTCAATTGACGGCAAAATGGCCAACCCGCCGTTCCTTGAGAGAGACGAGGAGCGAGAGCACACTGACGGGCTCGCACAGAGGCCAAGATATATTCAAGCATGGTTGATCGATATCATCATTACATGTTGGGCTGCCGTTTTCCGCCCTTCTCTGGAATGAATGTGTACTTTATCAAACATTAGGAAAAATAAGAGTACAGAGGCTCCACCATGCGGTTCTAGAAGTAGTACTACTCGTACTACTAAACCTTGCGCTTGGCTCTTCGCCTCTTCGTGAAGTCGAACAATGATGGTACTCCACATGTTCGGTACTACAATGTATGCCTCGCAATCGACACGAATGAATCGATGCATGTCCACCGCTTTGGGCGAGGGTACGTTGCATTAGTCAAAAGCGAAGCGAGCTTCACCTTGTCCCTGCAAGCTTCTCCTCGTTCATGAGTTGACGGGACACACCAACAAGTAGTGCTAGTCCATACTCCCTCCTTTCCGGTTAATATGGCTTAATATTTTTTGCGGGTAAATGAGAGAGCTTTACTCATATATAAGCATTGTTAGGAAGATCAGCCAAGACACTGGTCACTAGGAAGCGAGGTACCCCGCAAAAAAAGAAGTAGGAAGCGAGGTGTTTCATCAAGCCATCTCTCGTCCACATTCAAAGTGCAGCAAGCACGGTTCGCACAAAGATGCGCCGCAAGGTTTGCAGACCTGTGTAACGCCCTCAATGCGGCTATATCTCCCACGTGTCGAAGCACGACTTAGAGGCATAACCGCATTGAAAGCAATGTCGCAAGAGAGGTAATCTTCACACAACCCATGTAATACATAAGGGAAAGGGATACATAGTTGGCTTACAGTCGCCACTTCACACAATACATAAATAAACATCCATCATTCAGTTACACTCAAGGTCCGTCTACGGAACCAAAATAAAAGAAGATACCCCAAATGCTACGGATCCCGATCGTCCCAACTGGCTCCACTCACGATCATCGGGAAAAGACACATAGTAACGACCACGTTCCTCATCGAACTCCCACTTGAGCTCGGTTGCGTCACCTGACCGCATCGTCGGCACTTTGCAACTGTTTTGGTAGAATCTGTGAGTCACGGGACTCAGCAATCTCACACCGCGAGATCAAGACTATTTAACCTTATAGGAAGGACAGAGTTGTGAGGTGGAGCTGCGCAGCGACTAGCATATATAGTGGCTACATTCGCAAAAGAGAGCGAGAAGAGGAGCAAAGCACGGTCGTGAAGCTAGTAGCGATCAAGAAGTGATCTGAACTACTTACGTCAAGCATAACTCCAACATCGTATTCACTTCCGGACTCGCCGAGAAGAGACCATCACGGTTACACACGCGTTGATGTGTATTTTAATTAAGGTCAACTTCGGTTTTCTACAACCGACATTAACAAATTCCCATCGCCTCATAACCGCGGGCACGGCTTTGAAAGATAATACCTGCAGGGTGTCCCAACTTAGCCCATTATAAGCTCTCACGGTCAAAGAAGGATATTTCTTCTACCGGGAAGACCCGATCAATCTCGGAATCCCGGACTACAAGACATTTCGACAGCAATAAAACAAGACCAGCAAAGCCGCCCGAATGTGCCGACAAATCCCGATAGGAGCTGCACATATCTCGTTCTCAGGGCACACCGGATAAGCGAAGCGTACAGGAACCGACGTAATCCAAGTTGCCAAGGAATGGTCCCAGACGGTGCTCTAGTTTGGACCAACGCTCAAGGAGCACCGCCCGGGGTTAAATAAAGATGACCCTCGGGCTCGCGAAAACCCGGGGAAAAAGGCTTAGGTGGCAAATGGTAAAACCAAAGTTGGGCCTTCTTTGGAGGAGTCTTATTCAAAGCGAACTGTCAAGGGGTCCCATAAATCACCCAACCGTAAGGAACGCGAAATCAAGGAACATAACACCGGTATGACGGAAATAGGGCGGCAAGAGTGGAACAAAACACCAGGCATAAGGCCGAGCCTTCCACCCTTTACCAAGTATATAGATGCATTAATTATAGTAGATATATATTGTGATATCCCCAACAAGTAAACATGTTCCAACAAGGAACAGCATCTCCATGTTCCAACAAGGAACAAACTTCAACTTCACCTGCAACTAACAACGCTATAAGAGGGGCTGAGCAAAGCGGTAACATAGCCAATCAACGGTTTGCTAGGAAAGGATGGTTAGGGGCTGACATGGAAATATGGGTGGCATGATAAGCAAGTGATAGGCATCGTAGCATAGGCATAGCAAAAGAGCGAGCATCTAGCATAGCAAAGATAGAAGTGATTTCGAGGGTATGGTCATCTTGCCTGCAAAGTTCTCAGAGTTGTCGAAAGCTTGATCCTCGTAAGCGTTCTCAACAGGTTCCTTGTTCACGTACTCGTCTCCCGGCTCTACCCAAAGCAAGAACACAAACAAAGGAACCACAATAAATCACGGTGCAATGCACAAGCAACATGATGCAAAACATGACATGATATGCGAGATGTGATATGCAATGCGTATGCGCGCTCCGGAAGGAAAATGATGAACCAGGCATCAACTTGGCAAACCAAGTATGCCGCTGGAAAGATGAGATGATTTCGGTTGAAATCGATATAAAGATCACCGAATCGGATGCACGGTTTGCAAATGACAAGCAAAACAAGAATGACACAAATCGCCATTAACAAAGATGATGCCACATAGCAAGCAACAAGAAATTAAGCTACTGCACCCAAACGTACCAACAAAGCACATGGCAGTGATCTACTCAAGATTCTTGACAAAAGATGAACACTGAGCTACGGCTAAATCACAACATAACAGGTCCAAACAAGCATGGCAAAAGTGCAAAACATATCAGCTTCACAGACTTAGTGAAATTACTGAATATGGCAAAAACAGCATCAGGTAGCAATGTTCAGAGCAAGCAAACGACATGCTACAGGAAGTTATAGTAGCAAAACAAGGCATGGCATGAATATACTCAAAGCATAGAACAAAAGTCCCTTACTGACCATGAGCCAAAAAGGATCAGAAAATACAATAGCACCCATGTCAATATAGCAAGTTTCGTTAACAGATTCAGCAACATGGCATGGCAAAAACAGATAACAAGTAGGCATGTTTAAGAGCTCAAAGCACTCACTACAGAGCATTACATGATAAACTAAGCATACCTACATCAAGAAGACATGGCATAGAAGATATACATGGCAAGAAAAACATCATAGCATACACGGATCAACTACAACAACCTTGGCAAAATTGAATAACATGTAAACAATCTGCCAGGAAACATTTTATAGCAAAAGTAGAGCTCGATTTACTCAAGCTATGGCACTCCATAATTGAAAACAAGGGCATGGATGGATAGAGCATAACCATATGTTCAAAACATCCTTACTGAAGTATCTCAAAATATGCATGGATCTCTCGGTAGCATCAAGTTAACATGGCATAAAAATATCAGCTAAACAGGGGCTGAAATCAGCAACATCAAGAAGCCTAGTTTGCATGCTTGTGCTAGTCACCACATAGATCAAAAAAATACATGGCATACACCCCTGGAAAGATGGCATGGCATATTACAAAACACACGTAGGACTCAAATTCATAGGATGCACACATCAATCATGGCAAAAATGACAAAAGTGCATGTTCTGTTAAGAAACAGAAACTAACATCACATAGCCCTCTTCTAACAGCATTTCGAGCATCAATATGAGCTCAAATGAAAATGATGCAATGACACGAAATGATTTACTCATCGAGGCGAACATTTTGACATATTGCACGCACGAAACGGAGCTACGGGTGCAAAGTTATGACACGATGAAAATGCAACAAATTATGACCGGAAAATGACTTAGGGAATTCGGGGGGAGAGGGAGAAGTCAACCCTCGTGAATCTGAGATCCGGGCGCGCGAATTCCGAGGCGAGGCCGGCGGCTCGCCGGAGCTGGAGCTCGGGGAGAGGCAGGCGGAGGAGGAGGGCTGGGAGGCGCGGCCGACGGGGGCGGGGCGGCATGGCGGCCTGGCGGCGGGGGCGACGGCGCGGGCGGGGCTGGGAGCGGGCGGCGGCAGGCAATGCTGGGGGAGGCGGCGGCGCTGGCCGGAGGGCGGAGGCGGGCGCGGCGTCATCTGGGCATGGGGGCAGCTGCTGGCTCGGCGGGACGGCTGGGCGCAGACGGGCGGCCGGTTGCCACGTGGCGGCTCCAGTTGGCGGGCGGCGGCGGGCGGACGTGTCTGGCCCGAATCGGACACGCCCGCGGCGGGAGAGGAGCGGGCTAGGGTTAGGGGAATTGATCCGGATTTGGAGGAGATGCATATTTATAGGTAGAAGGAGCTAGGAAGCTCCAAATGAGGTGCGGTTTTCGCCACACGATCGTGATCCGACGACGGAGAGCATGGAAGTGACTTAGATGGGTTATTGGACTATTTTGGAGGGTGTTGGGCTGCAACTTAAAAGAGGCCTTTCTTGAGAGTGCGGTTAACCGTTGGAGTACCAAACGAGCTCCAAATGACCGAAACTTGACCGGTGGTCTACCGGTGGTATACCGGTGGTATACCAAGGCCACTTGACAAACCTCGGTCCATTCCGAGAAAGTTTAGTACCCGCTCACGGAAAAATGTAAAAGGGGACGCCGGGGAACATAGGAGTGCCGGATTGCAAAACGGACAACGGGGAAAATGCTCGGAATCATGAGACGAACACGTATGCAAATGAGATGCACATGATGACATGATATGAAAATGCATGACATGGAAAAAATGCAAAAACGAAAGACAAGAACCCAACCACGGAGGGAATATCATATCACAATGCCGAAAATGGCAAGAGTTGGAGTTACAAATATGGAAAGTTACATCCGGGGTGTTACAACCTGTTTACATGATGAATAACAAAAAAGAGAGGAAATATTACCGAGTGCTCCTATTTGTAACAGGATATGAGCCAGAATTAAGCGAGAATTGTGGCGAGTGTTCCATGCAATCAACTTCCATTATCACATGCGAGAACCCTCGAAGAGAACCAAATGTGTTCAAGATTTCTTTATCACATTTTAAAAATATAATAAGAGTGCAGACGCTCCTCCATCCGGTTCCTAGTACTAGTATAGTGCCTCTATAGACTATAGTAGTAGTACTAGTAAACTTTACACTTGGTTGTTCGCCTCTTCGGGAAGTGCAACGATAATAGTACTAGTATAGTGTATGCTTCTGGTAATCTGACACCGAATTAACTGTTGCACGTCCACCGCCTGAGCGAAGGACAGCTTGCATTAGTCAAAAGTTTCTCCTTGTCCTGCAAGCCACCGCGCGCAAGCTTCTCCCGTCCTGCAAGCTTCTCCTCGTTCGGCAAGTTGACGGGACACAACAAAGTAATGCTAGTCCATACTGCCTCCTCTTCGGTTAATATGGCTTAATTTCAAACGAGATAAATACACTGTCTCTCATTGTATATTTGTAAAAATACGGTCAGTGGACTTCATAATATGCTCATTGCACTCAATATACACATTTTCCGGTGTTTATACGGTCACTAGCTCACCCTGGCTGAGTATGTGTGTGCATGCACGTGTAGGTTGAGCACTTGAGCGTGACCGTGTGTATTCCGTCGTGCGCTCCGACATGCATGCATTAGGGCATCACGTGCATTTTTGCGTCCATGTGTACGTGTGACTGTTGCATACATGTAGGGGGAGTACGTGTATGGGCCACTAAAGGAGCAGTCAAATCACACAGTAAGTTAGTCGGAAGAAGCAACCATCATTTCACTCTTCAATGACACGTACGCAATATAAAATGGTTGATATGGAGAGAAAAATAAAACCACTATATATACACTAGCAGGAGCCTAAGCTACAAGCCTGCTTGCTTGGGTTGCCCTCTTCACAAGCATAGAAAGACGGTGGCCACACCGCTGGTCACATACCCGGCCTGATCCCGCAGCCGGGGGAAGGGAACAATGTTCTGCGTAGACGCGGTCGACATTGGCGAGGGAGAAAATCCACAGTCGGTGCGTCCCAATCGGGGGTCACCGCGGTATGGGCCGATGCCGCGTCCCAACCGCCCTTCTAGCTACAACCCTACGTCCCAGGTAGTCCATCTTCCTTTTGGAGCCGGCTTGCTCCACTGCCGCAGCTCCCCACGTAGCTCCATCTCCATGTCGATTTTTCTCTAGTTCTACCGGCTTCTACTTGTGATGAGTTTATGTCTCATGAACTAGTGCCAGTACTATTATTCTAATCACACTTTTTCAATATCTTTGCCATCAGGGATGCTCAGCTCGATTTTAGTGGAACTGCACAAAAGCATCGTATGATCCGAGGGTGACAACCGTCTTTCCTTCGACAGGTTCTACCTGGCCAGGAAATTAAATCATGTTTAGGGTTTAGGGTTTAAGTTGTAGTCACCCCATCAGTAGTTTTTCTTTCATACACGCTCTCACAACTTTTGTCTTTAGTTGTGAAGTAAATATTGGCTATGATCTATGAATCGTTGAGATGCATCAGCATGCGTGTTAGTTTTCCTTTGTATTTGATGGAATGTTGTAACGGGGCAACCTTGGAGTAGGAATGAAAATGGAGTGGAAAGTTTCCGTTTTTCTGGAGAAAAAATGGAAACGGAGAGAAACCAACGTTTCGTTTCGTTGGATCGCGCCATCGAGCAAAACCAACGTTCAAATCACGTCTGTCGCATTCGTGTCTCACCCTCCTCCACGGCTCGACCCCACACGGTCGCTCGACATGCCACTCACCACAAACCGAGTATATGATAACTTCCCCGCCTGCTTGTCGATGGATTGCACCATGGAGTACTAGTACTACAGGAAGAGATTGACGAGTTGGGGAGGACAGCTAGCTGTAGCACAGACTCCCAAGAACTTTTTACATGCATGTTCTGGCCGGCTATTGCGACCTTTGAACGCGGAGCAGTCGCGTGCACCAGGAAGCGGCACGGGCGACGCTCTCTCGGCCGGCGTGCTGCTTCAATGCCGGCGCCAGTGAGAGGTCGCGTCCACTCTGGCCGGGCATGAATGCGGCATCGACTGTTTGGGCGGAAGCACGCGGGTGATGAAGAGGGTTCGGGTTGGTCAGGAGCGGTCGTGGCAGCGGTCCGGACGCCCGCAAACAAAAGATGTTGTACGTTAATATGGCCGCGTATATAATTAACAATGTAAATAATCTGCCAGTTGGACAAATATGATTGGAGATGGAGATGGAAATGGAATTTTACGTAAACACGGATATGCATTTCTATGTCTATGTGTGTCTGCGCGACGACTGTCCCGACCTGGAAGCGGGGGCGTGTTTTTGATTGAGTTTTCATTCTTGGTATGTTAAAAATTTGTCCGCCAGTTTTTGTTTCTTTTTTTTGGGAACGCGTGTATTCTATTTAAAACCACTGCTATGGGGAGATTGTTTTACTCCATTATAGCCTCTTGTTTGATAGAGTTTCTCGCGTCTCTCTCTCTCACCCTCTCCATATCAAAACAAGATGACAGTGTCCACACTATCTCTCTCCTCACCGGTGGTCACAGATCCGGCCGAATCCCGTCCGCTGCGGGAGGTGAGGAGGTGCAGCGTTGACGTTGTCACCGTCGGCGATGGAGGAAGCCGATGCGCACCGTCCTCTCGGAGCCGGCGCTGGCGCGGACGAAGGTCCTCTGCGCCCTTGTTCGCTGCCGTCGTGTGGGCAGATCCCGCCCGCCCGCCTAAGCGACATCTTGCCCACCTGAGGTATAACTTCTTGTACTGGTCCAGCTCCCCAGGTCGCTGCATGCGGGTTTTCTTCTATGCGACTACTCCCCAGCTCCCCATGTATAGTATCTAGGGTTCGTCGGCTGGTCCAACATCACCTACTATTTTAGATGAAATGCCACTCAAAGATTTGTCCTGATTTATGCCTCGGTGGAGGTATACATTTTGTTTCGACAGAAAGTACAAGGTGGTTGTGCGGTCATTGTCCATATGCTCCTATTGCTGCTGCTAATCTAATACTATCACTGGTTAAATGAAGAAATGCTTTTTTTTCTCGGGTATCCTGGTTTAGTTCCCATCAAGATAATCATGATGCTTCTGTTTGTTGGTGTACTTTTCATAATTCTTATTGACAATTGAGATGTCGTTGTTAATCTTGTAAAACAAAGTAACAACACTATATCCCTTTTTTATATTTTTGGAAACAGCGAGCGTATCTCCATACCCGGGCATGCCTTCCTCAATTTTAGTGGAACTGCACAAAATTGGATGGCCATTGTTGTTCCGCCATCGTTCTTCCTCGCCACGTGGTTCTTCCTTCCTCGAGCTTGACTCTTGAGAAGAAACAGACCATCGTGAGGATTTATCGAACTTCATAGGTGCCTCACCCAAACTTGATGCCAAATGGATGATGCATCACCACGATGACCTATCGATGCTCATGGTTGCGCCTCATGGTTGTGTCGGCTGGTGAAGCTGATCGATTTTCAATGAAAAACAAGTTGTCTTCCATCAGTGCTCTTTGCGTGTTACCCACAAAGATGATATCCTTCGTCAGTTCACCTTGGTTGTGTTGGAGACGCTGTCGTCTTTCACGTTGGTGCAATTTTATCACACAATTGGCTATGAACCAAATGTTTCCTCGGAGAAGGATCGACGTTGGTACTAAGAGCATAAGATTTGTATTGATTTCTAAGCCTTCTCACAACTTTGTCTCCAGCTCCCCTGTAATTTTATTTGTCCAACTATTAACTTTGATTAAAAAATGGTGTGGACTGAAAACCTGGATGGACGTAGTAGCCCTCCATTTTTATTTACTCCGCATATTAGATTTACTGAAGTCAAACTTTGTATAGTTTGACCAAGTTTAGGCCGAACACAACAAATCATAATTATTAGAGAGGGCAAAATGTACATACTCTCAAACCTTTCTGATAATTGAAATTAAAATTCTTTATTTGTACACACTCTCACACGTTCCCGATAATTTGGCGCATGTGTGGTTATTCACTTAAGGGAGGGTAGTGTACCGCATGTGAAGGACATGAAGTGCGACCAGGACGCGTGGATCGTTAGTTCATCGGAAGTACTCCCTCCATTCCTAAATATTTGTCTTTCAAGTGGTTTGCAATGGACTACCACATACGGATGTATACAGACATTTTTTACAGGGTAAATTCACTCATTTTGCTGTGTATGTAGTCATTTGTTGAAATCTCTAGAAAGACAAATATTTAGGAACAGAGGGAGTAGTAGTTTTCTTCACTGGTACGTTAAATAAAGAGTTTTGTTTCGTACTTACACAATTTAAAACGATTGTTATGGAGAGAATAAGAAAACCACTCAACTATATATTAGTCGTATACACAAGTACTATATGGACGCAGCTTCATTGACTTTAGTGCACCTGCCTTTGGGTTTATGACAGGTGGGCCCAAAATGTGGCTGGCCCACCTGTCATACAGCCAAAAGGAGGTGCAGTTAAGGCACCGGAGCTCAGTCCATACTACTATATATAAGCTGGAGCCTCAGCGCTTGTTCGCTAGGGTTTGCACTCTCCACACTCTCGCCGCACTACATATATATATATGTATATATATATATATATATAGACACACACACACACACACACACACACGCGGCTCAGCGTTCCATTGTTAGGGTTTGCTATATTCACTGTCCCTCACCCTCTTCACCAGATCTAAACAAGACTGTGTTGTGGCCTCTGTCTCTCTCACCCCCTCACAAACAGCTGGCGAAGGAGGCATCCGGATCCCGTCGCACCGGGAAGGGGAGGAGGTGCAACGTTCACTCTATCGCCTTTGGCGAGGGAGGAAATCCACTGCCGGCTGCGCTTTTCTCTTTCACCCAGCGCCTGTGCAGGAGGGCCACCGACCCCTTCTTCCTCGCTGTCATACGTAGTGTGGGCAGATCCGACCTCCCGCCACATGCCTTGCCACATCCCGACGACCCTAAGGTATAAGTTTCTTTGAAACCGTCATTGGTCTAGCTGCATGCTGATCTTTTCGATTATGTAGTCGAATCTAGGTCGTGGTGCAAAGAGGAAAGAATGGTGCGGTGGGGTGGAGCATGAATCTAGGAAGTGGTTCAATGAGGAAAGGCGGGAGGGAAAGTAGTATAGACTAGCTATCCAGCCGCTTTGTTGGTTGAAAAGGGAAAAAGGGGGTAACCCAGTACACACATCTGTAAGGAACCGAACTCTTTGTTGAAAAGGGAAAGAAACTGGGGGTCGGGTAGTTTGTGCAGGACTAGATTTGCTGCCCTCACATCAGAAAAAGTTTCAAAGAGAACAAATATGGGACCAACGCAGATATGCTGCTTGACTACATACTCTGCATCACCCATTTATACGTGTGGATGCACATGGTGCTGGCATGTCCCATGTCCCATCCACATGATCGTGCAGTGTGTTTTGAGATGTTGTGCTACTTGTATTGGTACTGTTTTAAATAAATGTTGAATTGAAGCTATTGTATTTTAAGCAATGCCACTCTCAGAATCAACTACTGAACAATTTTAAGAGAATTTCTCTGTTAATATGAATCAATGCAACCGTTTTAGAAATGCTACTGTCCTATACTTTGTTTTCCATCAGGATAAGGTAGATGCTTCTTTTTGTGGCCGCATGTTTCATCCTCCTTTATTGGCAGTAATTGTTTCCTTTTTCGCCTCTGTTAAATCAGGGATATCTATTCAACTTGTTGCTATAGCAAACTTAAATGTCTCACCGGCGACTTTACTTGATTTCAGAGTAACTGCAAAGAACGAGATTGGATTTCCTATTCGTGTTGGCAGATTAGTACGTGATCTTGTGTGCGTCATGACAGGTTGGTACTTGCCTTCATCCACATGATCATGCAGTGCGTTTTGAGATGTTGTATTACTTGTATTGGTACCGTTTTAAATAAATGTTGAATTGAAGCTATTGTATTGGCTGTCTTTTCCCATTAAGTAGTGAACAAAAATGGGACCAACCCAGACATTATGCTTGTTTCTTTGTTACAACAAACTTTGCATCACCCCCTTTATAAGTAGATGGAAGCACATGTTGTTGTCTCGCCCACTCTCCCCTGGAACTGTAAAATTAAGCAATGCCACTCTCAGAATTAACTACTAAATCTTATTTCAAAACCGCAACACTAGTTAGGGATTGGCGGGATTACCATTTTTGTGGCCGCATGTTTCATCCTCCTTTATTGGCCAGTAATTGATACCTTTTTTGCCTTTGTTAAAACAGGGATATCTGTTCAACTTGTTGCTATTGCGACATTTTGCTTCGCTTAATTTTGGTGGAACTGCACAAAATCAGACCGGATTACCATATATGTGTTGAGATCTCTTTTAGATCCACCTCAGGCGTTGTTTCAAATCTTGGTCTTGAAAGGTCAGTACCTACTTTCCTCAGAATTAACTACTAAATCTTAGTTCAAAACTGCAACACTTGTTAGGGATCGGGGAGTACCATTTACGTTAGGGATCGGCGGAGTACATGTTTAAGAAATGTATTGTTCAGATAATGTCTCTGTTATTATATATCGATTCTGATGTTTTACAAATTGTACTATCATGTTTTGTAGTTCTTTCTACATGTTTAACCAAGGTATTGTTAAGATAATGTCTCTGTTAAAATGAATCAGTCGCATTGTTAAGATAATATCTCAGTTACTATGAATGAATCGCACTGATTGAGAATTGCTACTCTCATGCTTTGTTTCCCATTAAGATAAGGTAGATCAGTAGATTTTTTTCTTCTGGGAGTACAAGTTATCAACCGTTATTTCTCAGTAATTGTTTCCCTTGTACCTTTTGTTGCTTACAGGGATATCAAAATTAAAGCTCGGTTTTACTCCGACTTTGATTTTAGTTGAACTGCACAAAACGAGCCAATGTGTCTAAGGCAAACTGCTGCATTAGTGGGTCCAGTTGGTCTTACCACTTTGCGTAAAGAAGCGATCCACTGTTTGCGCTACATTACACAAGGAATGATCGAGAAGCTTTCTGAGTATTAGTAGACGCTGGTGACATGACTAGTCTGCAGAGATGGCTGCTTTACTTGTGGTTCGGAGGAACACTGGGCAAACAAGTGCCCAAACAAGTACCAAGAAGCCAGGACAGGACTCCAAGTCTGTCAATGTCACTCTAAGCAACAATGATGGGGCATCTGGGTATGGCAATTTGTTTACCGTACTTTCAGTTTGTTAGTCCACCGATTGGTGGGTTGACACTGGGGCCAATATTCATGTGTGTGCTAATGTGTCTTTGTTTTCTGGCAGCATATAAATACGAAATCCACAGGGATGCTCAGCTTGATTTTAGTGGAACTGCACAAAATGTTCAGATGGTTTGTGTCCTCCATAATAATACTTCATCATGCACAATACATCGAATGGTTCTCTAATCATTCGTCGTCACCTTGAGCCATCGGACTATCAAATGACAAACTGATGACAAACCCTGCCCGTTCCACCATCATAGGCATTACATGTTTTGATTGGGAAAAGCTTGTCAAAGTTGACATTAGTTTAATATACTGGAATTGGAAAACCTTGTCAATTTTTGCTGATTGATGTTAGCCACAAGACATGCATTTGATATTTTTGAGTGGGACGCCCTTTGCTGTGAGCAACGTCGATCATTTTTTCCTATTCCTGTCTTCAGTTCAGAACTAAATATTTACTCTGCTGAGATGCATAGTCACATGAATGTTGACTTATGTAAGATATTTTAAGAGTTTGTTCTGAATATTGTCTATGTAATGCCAGGCCTTGTGTTTGATTGCAAAGTTGAGCTTGGAATGTTGTGGCATGCGGCATCACGAGCTGTTCACCGTGCCTCCTGAGAATAATGCTTCGTATTGTTTTGCATGTCAATCTAATGCCAGTGATTTGCTTGTTAGGAAGATCATCCTCTTCTGTTGTTTCCGTGCTTAAGAAGTTCATCGTCTTATGTTTCATTCATAGCCTATACGACAAGTCGGGTAGGTTAGACGTGAAACCATATGATATTCCGACCAACTCATCATCTTAGGTCGTGATTGGATCGTCGTTTTCCAACCAAAACCGCTTGTAAAACTGACGCTTGTAAATAAAAGCAGATGGTCTCGGGCGAAGCGCTTGGTTGGTCGATTTCGACTAGTAAAATATACATCGGTCTCTCAAATTACACGCGTAACCCGCCGGTTTTACTTACAGACCTCGGGCCCTCGGTTTCATTACGCCTGTATCTTACGCGTTGTTTCCGATGATGAGTAAATTACAGTTGTATCTTAATACAGTTCTAAAATAAACCAGAGCTCCCAAGCGCGGCCTTACCGTTTCAAGCCATCTCAATCTCTCGAAGGTGCTCATAGGTGTCCGACGATCCTGGCTTCCTGAATGAGCAGCGGGCGCTGTATCAGACCATCCGTAGGGCCCGCGAGGCCCTCTCCGTCGTCCCCGAGTTGTTGCGCTCGGCGTGGCGCCGAGCATTGTTAACATGGTCAATAAACATGAGGATTCAGGAGATGACTTTATTTTGACTGGTTGACAGTAGGGACCCACTAGGGCCATAGCCGTACGTACGCAAGTGCCTCCTTATTATGTACAACTATATTTTTTTGCTTCCTCCTGGTTTCCTGACATCACGGTCCCACACCATTGTCAACCTATGTAGTCTATAAATGAGAGAATTGCACAAGGTGCGGCCGACAGCTGGGACCAAGCAGCTCGAGCAGTATTTGTGTTTTTTGAGGCGTGAGCACTGCAGAGTTTTTCTTGGCGATGTTTTCGTTGTTGTTCAGAGGAGAGCAGTGTATTAACTGGGCGGGCTATGGCCCGTCTAGCCCAGGACAGATATCCAACCCAGATATTAATTTTTTTCAAGATGAAAATGGCTAGCCCAGCTATACGTTTTTTTGAGGAATACCCAAGCAAGGTCAACTTGTTATTCTCCGCCCTGCTGGGCTGCAAATCTTTCCTAGGAGGGATGCATTAGGCTTAACAAGGAAATGGGCTTTAAAAAATAATAAATGGGATGTAATTATAAAAACTGGGCAGTACTATAAAAAAATGCACCAAGCACGGAATTAGTTTATAAAATATTATTTATGAATTTTGAAAATCTTAATTTTTAATTGTTGCGCGCGCAATGTTTCGTTAGATTTTTACATAATACAAATTTATATTTAATCTGACTAGAAATTTTGGGATAAAAATATTTCAAATCCCATCAAAATGTGCGAAATTTTATTAAATTCTGTCTTGAACGTGTCGGATCTCGGGTTCCGGCAAAACCCTTAAGGTTCAAACTCACTGGGGTGCGCGCGAAGTTTTTCTTTCCCTCCTACTGATCACGCCCTAGCTCGCTAAGATCTCGCGGACGAACTCGCAACACAGAAAGACACGAGATTTATACTGGTTTGGGCCACCATTGTGGTGTAATACCCTACTCCAGTGTGGTGGTGATGGATTGCCTCTTGGGCTGATGATGAATAGTACAAGGGGAAGAACAGCCTCCTGAGGCTGAGGTGTTCTTGTGCTTGTCGAACTTGTGTGGGTGAGATGCCTCTAAATGAGTTCTTGACCAGTTGCCTCTACTGTGGTGGCTAGCTCTACTTATATAGGCCCTGGTCCTCTCCCCAAATATTGAGCGGGAAGGGAGCCAACAATGGCGGGCAATTTTGAAAGGGGACAGCTAGTACAAGCTATCCTGACAAAAGTGGTCTTCACCTGCAAAAGGCTCTGGTGGTGACGCCGTCTTGGGCTCCATGGTGACCTCCGTCTTGCCGTCCTGCTGGTCTTCGGTCTCGTTGCGCCGATATGGAAACCTTTGCTTGATGCCTCGGTACTCCGCGCCTGCGCGTGCCTTCTTTGCACCAAAGAGGAAACAAGGACACTGCGCGCGCTGGCGCCCGCCTGGGGTCGATCGTCATGGCTCACGTCATGCGAGCCTCGCGAGGTTTGCCTCGCCTTGATATCTCCGCTCCTCGTGAGCCTGCCTGGAGAGGCCGCTCCGGAGGAGGTCTTGCGTCGTCCGGTCCGCGAGGCTTGGCCCCTCGCAAGGGTCTTGAATGCCTTGTCGCTGAAGATGGGCCGTACGACCTACTAGCATAGCCTCGCCGTGGGCCGCAGGTGTGACGCCCCCGATTCAATCGTACACTAATCATGCACGCAAATGTGTACGATCAAGATCAGGGACTCACGGGAAGATATCACAACACAACTCTAAAACATAAATAAGTCATACAAGCATCATAATACAAGCTAGGGGCCTCGAGGGCTCGAATACAAGTGCTCGATCATAGACGAGTCAGCGGAAGCAACAATATCTGAGTACAGACATAAGTTAAACAAGTTTGCCTTAAGAAGGCTAGCACAAACTGGGATACAGATCGAGAGAGGCGTAGGCCTCCTGCCTGGGATCCTCCTAACTACTCCTGGTCGTCGTCAGCGGGCTGCCCGTAGTAGTAGGCACCTCCGGTGTAGTAGTCGTCATCGACGGTGGTGTCTGGCTCCTGGGCTCCATCGTCTGTTTGCCGCAATCGAGTAGAGATAGGGGAAAAAGGGGGAAACAATGCAACCGTGAGTACTCATCCAAAGTACTCGCAAGCAAGGAGCTACACTACATATGCATGGATATATGTGTAAAGGGCCATATCAGTGGACTCAACTGCAGAATGCCAAATTAAGAGGGGGATAGCTAGTCTTATCGAAGACTACGCTTCTGGTCACCTTCGTCTTGCAACAGGTAGAAGAGGGTAGGTTGAAGTCCTCCAAGTAACATCACATAGCAATAATCCTACCCGCGATCCCTCCTCGTATCCCCGAGAGAGAGCGACCACGGTTGTATCCGCACTTGGAAGGGTGTGTTTTATTAGTATCCGGTTCTAGTTGTCATAAGGTCAAGGTACAACTCCAAGTCGTCCTGCCATCAAGATCACGGCTATTCAATAGATTAACTTCCCTACAGGGTGCACCAACTTACCCAACACGCTTGATCCCATTTGGCCGGACACACTTCACGGGTCATGCCCGCGCGGAAGATCAACACGCCGCAGCCCCACCTAGGCACAACAGAGGCAAGACGCCGGTCTAAACCTAAGCGCAGGGTGCGGGCCCATCGCCTCGAAAGCACACACGCATGTTGCGTGGCGGCCGGAAGCAGACCTAGCCTAGTGGCGTTCGGTCCAATCCGGCGCGCGCGCCGCCGGCCGACGTCACGAAGTGCCGGTACCGATACCACGACGCCGAAAGTGCCCATATCTTTCCCACGAGTTGGTTAGTGCGATAGGCTCAGAGCCAACTCGGATCAAATACCAAGATCTCGTTAAGCGTGTTAAGTATCCGCGAGCGCCAACAGGCCAGCCCACCTCTCTCCTAGGCGGTCTCAACCTGCGCCTGCCGCTCCGCCACAAAGATCCATCCAGAGGGCCGTCGGGACACAGGTCCTTTCAGCCCCCAATCCGTGAATCACTCATGGTGCTCCACAAGCCGACCCGACTTTAGTCACCACATGTATCATGTATAAGTATAAGATATACCGTGATCACCTCCCGAGTGATCACGGCCCGATAGTATAGCACAACAGACGGACAAGAATGTAGGGCCACAGATGGAAATACTAGCATCCTATAATAAGCATATAGGATTGCGGTAAAGGTAACAATGAGTAACAAGGACGGGCTATGCATCGTGATAGGTATAACAAAAGCAAGTAACATGCTACACTACTCTAATGCAAGCAGATAGAGTAGAATAGGCTATATCTGGTGATCAAGGGGGGGCTTGCCTGGTTGCTCGGCAAGAGAGAGGGTCGTCAACTCCGTAGTCGAACCTGGCAGCAGCGTCGGTCTCGTAGTCTACCGGAGAGAAGAGGGGGAAGAAACAATGAATACCATGTAAACAGATGCATATCGATGCATGACAAAGCAAAGCGTGATGCTAGGCGTGCCCTAACGCGGTATGAGGTGATACCGGTTAAGGGGGGGAAACATCCGGGAAAATATCCCCGGTGTTTCGTGTTTTCGGGCAGAGGAGCCGGAGGGGGAAAGTTGCGAGTTCGATAGGTTAGGGTGTTTGGCGGACGAACGGACTGCGTATCCGGATTCGTCTCGTCGTTCTGAGCAACTTTCATGTTGAAAATATTTTAATCCGAGTTACGGATTAAAAGATATGATTTTTTTAAAGATTTTATTAATTTCTGGAATTTAATTATTTAATTAATTCGAAAAACAGATTAATGACATCAGCATGATGTCATGCTGACATCAGCAGTCAACAGAGTTGACTTGGTCAACCTGACGTGTGGGTCCCACTGTCATTGACTAAGATTAACTAAAACAGATTAATTAGTTTAATTAGTGATTAGGTTAATCTAATCAGGATTAATTAACTAAATTAATTACTTAATTAATCAATTAATATTTTAATTATTTTAGTTATTATTTATTTATTTATTTAATATATTTTTTAATTATATATATATATATATTTATTTTTATTATTATTATTTTTAATTTTTTTAAAAAACGTTCGAGGCGGCCCCCGTGCCATAGGCACGGGCCTATCGAAGCGCCAGCTTAGCGAGCGCAAGGCGGGTGTCGGGCACCGGCTGAAGCGATTTAGGCGTCTTGGCGAACCTGACGACGGGCGCCATGGCGTGGTGAAGCTCGAAGCGGCGACCAGGCCTGTGGTAAGAGACGACGAGGCCCTGTGCCGCAGCTGCAACGAGACAAGGGCGGAGTGCGCGAGCTGCGCGGCGGAGGCATGGATCGGGGCGGAGCAGAGCTCGGGCGCACGGCCGTCGGGCGATGAGGCGAGCCTGGCGAGGCGGGGTGGCGCGGGTCGGCGGTGACCAACAGGGGCGCGACCACGGTGGGCGGCACGGGAAGGAGGCCGCGGGCGAGGCAGGGCACAGCCACGATGACTGCAGGTGGGCGCGTGCAGGGCGCGCGTCGGCCGGGAACGAGGCAGAGGAGAGAGGAGAGGGGGTAGCGGCTCAGTGGGGTCCGTAGGGTTCGGGGCAACGGGGCTTGGGGAGGAGGACGAGGAGGCGACGACGACGGTGGATGGCTCCGTCTGGCAGGCGCGAGACGAGGCGGCGACGTGTACGGGCGGTGACGCTGGGCGCCAGGGCGCGCCAGATCCGTCGAGGACTTCGAGGAGACGAGGAAGAAGATCCAGTGGGGCGGTCGAGGAAGGGAGGTCGAGGTGGAAGGCGGCGGTGGCGGCTCCGGCGATGTGGTCGGGCGGCAGATCGGGTCGATCCCGATCTGGACCGAGGGGAGGCGAGGGAGTCCGTGGGAGGGCGGCAAGGTGGTTCCGACGAGGGGGCTCTGGCAGCAGCGGTCGGGCGGGGCGGGTCAGGTCGCCTGATCCCGATCTGGATCGGGAGTCGGGGGGAGAGCGAGTGGATCGTGGGGGCGCAGTGGGTGGATTAGGGTTTGGGTTCGTGTGGGGGGGATAAGGAGAAGTGGGGGGAGGCCGATTGGGCCTGCGGCCGAAAAGGGCCGGCCTGCTGGGCCGAAGCCCAATGGGGGCCTTCTCTCTTTCCTTTTCTTTCTTTCTTTTTTTTAGTTTTAGTTTTCTGTTTTCTTTTTATTTATTCTCCTTTCTGTTTAATTTCATTTTAAACTACTTAGGCATTTTATAAAAATGGGTTTGTTGCACCATAATTATCTATGTAATATCTAGTACAAACCGAACAATTTTATTTTAATGTTTGAAAACTTTTATTATTTACCAAATTTTGAATTTGAATTTGAATCGGTTTCGAACTAACTCGAGATTAGCAACTATAGTCGAGGTGACGTGGCATCACTAGTAGAGGATCACTGTAGCTTAATTACCCGGGCGTCACAGCAGGCAGGCAAGTGTGGGGACCCCCGTTCCTGTAATCGCCGACAGAGCCCGGGCCCAAGCGCTTGCTGGCTTGGCTTCGAGGCGAAGCCAAAGGTCAAGTACGGAGCGCCACGGGCCCCAAAATCCTGCGGTCCTGGTTAACGCGTGGCGGTTGATTGGACGTGGGCATCTCCTCTTCCCCGCGCTGCCTTAGAATCCTCCTGGCTATGCGGCCCCCGCAACCTACAAAGCTATTCCTTGTCGCCCACACCTTGCTTCCCAATCTCTCTGCTTACTCGAGACTCTGCTTCTCCTATCCAATCTGACCTGCCTCCTGCCCGCTCCATCGCCATGGCGCCGAAACAAGTAGACAAGGGGAAGAAGCCCATGTCCTCGCCGAGTGCGCCTCCGGCCGTCGAGCCTGCAGTCGGTCGATCCTTGGTGCTTAACGATGAGGCCATGGACAAGGTGTGCCCAATGCTCGCTTCCAGCTTCAACGAGTGGGGGAAGACGGTGGCTTGGCTTGCATCTCGCGCTCGCACCGCCCGGGTAGCCATCGAGGTCCCAATCTTTATTGACGCCATTTGGGCTGGCCTGCTTCCTCCCTTCTCCGCCTTCTTCAATGCGGTGCTTGAGCATTATCAGATCCACATGCTGCATCTCGATCCTCAATCTGTGACTCTCCTGGCCGTCTTTGCCTATGTGTGTGAAGCCATGGTTGGCATTGCCCCTTCTGTGGCCCTCCTCCGCCATTTCTTCTCATTGCATCTGATTGCTCCCCAGCAGAGCTCGGGGTGCGTGGGCTTCCAGGCAGTTGTCGCGACAGCGGGCGCGGGGATCGACTTCGAGCTTCCTCCATCCATGAGCAAGTTTCAGACATGGTGGGTGTTTGTCGACGCCAGTGAGCTCAGCCCCCTGCTCGACACCCCGTCTGCGACTGTCGTTTCCCACTCCGGCTAGAGACACGAGAGGCTCGCGGGCCCCCGTCTTGCTCCCGTCTGGTTCAGGTTGAGGAGGTTGAAGGACCGTGGCGTGACTGCGCCTATGGTGGTGAAGGAATTCGTCAAGCGCCGGATCGCTCTGCTTCAGCGCCACTCTTGCCCGATGTGGACCTTGCTCGTGATCGGGACCATATGAGGTTTCAGGAGGGCTCCCTCTCAGACACGGCAAGCAAGTGCTCAAGTCCTGACGGGCGTCCCTTTGCGGATGACTTGACTGGGAAGAATCGCTCATGTGACGCTGCAAGAACAAGGATGAGTTTGCAGGGAGCATGCCTCCCTTTGACGAGTGGGGGCTGCGTCCGAACGGCATGGTGGGGTCCCGCGAGGACCCTGTCTGCGTGGTTCCCTTCCTTACTGCCGGCGCCGAGCTCGCCCCGAACGTGGGTGCAAGGGGGCGAGCGCAGCAAGATGCTGGCAGCTCGAGTGCTGATGTGCGAATGCTGCCCGGGGCTCCTGGGGCGTCGTCCTTTGGAACCCGCAATTCTGGGACGTTGGTCGTCGAGGCGACGCAGCACGCGGCTCCCGAGGCTGAAACTCCAGAGGCCTCGGGAGGTCGCGGCGAGACGGCGCTCGGCTGTTCTCCGCAGCCAAGCACTCCTGGAGTTGTTCTCTCGGGCGCTCCTCCGGCTGCACCTCGCACTGGCCGCCACGTTCAGTGCTCCGGCCGGCTTTGCATGGACTTCGAGGAACTCCACAAGAGGAAAGGGTCTCTGGGCGGCAGCAGTATCTTCGGGCCATTGAAGCATCGGAAGTACCTCGCCGTTGACGAGTAAGTACTGCACCTTGCGGTTTCTTGATTGCTGCTTTCCTTCCTGACGCTGGCTCTTCAGGACCCCTTCTGCCAGGGCCATTGAGCCTTCCGAGAAGCAATCCTTGCCTTCCTCGGCACCCCCGTTGGCCTTGTGCACCCCGAGCCTGCATGGCGCGCATGGAGCCGGGCCGGCCGAGGGGGTGCGCTCGTCTTCATGGAGCCTCGAATCTGCGGCTTCGTTGCCCTTACTGCACAGTCTGGCTTGGAGCCTGGCGGGCGTTCCCCGATCTCCTCCTCTGGTTATGGCCAACAGTTGGTTGGCTTCGGCCTTCAGTTCCTCCTCAAGCAGCAGGCCCCGTTCAGCCAGGGCCCCTCATTAGTTCGGGCCAGTACCTGGAGCGGCACCAGCCCCCAGCCCCCTACTGAGAGGGGGTGCGCCGCTTAACGCCCCGCCCACAGCACCCGTGGCGGAGGACGAGGTGGAGCGTGCCTTGGAGTTTGAACGCGGGCGGAGCGTCGCTCGTCATGAGCTCTTCCAGAAGGCGATGTACGCGATGAGCTGACTTGGTGAAGAACTCACAGGTGTCGACTCGCGCCTTGAGGCTGAAGGTCTTCGGCTGGTGGAGGAACAGCGTAAGCTGAGGGTGGCCATCAACCTTGGCCGCTACCAGCATGATCTTGACAATGCGAAGGCCGAGGCGTCCCTCAAGATTTCTCATGAGGCTTGCTCCCGGCCTTGGAGGAGGCTCGCGAGGCTGACTGTCGTCGCGAGGCTGCAGAGAAGCACGCGTGGGAGCTCCAAGCTTGGAGCGCGTCCCTCGAGCGCCAGGTGGAGGCGCGCAGAGCTGCCCTTGCGTCGCTGAGGGGGACGCCCGCAGAAGAAGAGGAGGTCCGTAGGCGTGAGGAGGCGCTGGCTCTGGAAGTCGTGGAGCGCAGCCTTGAGCTCGAGCAAGTGGAGACGAGGGAGCATCAAGTTGCTCAGGCAGAAGAAGCCGTCGGGGCTCGTGAGGCCAAGGTCCAGGAGGAAGTCGATCGCCAGGTGGCCCGGGTTCGCGTGGATCTTGAAGGTCGGTACGACCTGAAGCTGAAGTTTGCACGAACTGAGGCGGCGGGAAGGACCGCCGCTCTCAGGCCCAGTTTAGACGAGGCGGACAGACGTGGGGAGGCCACGGCTGCCGCCTTGGCCACGGCGCAGGCGGACTTGGCCTCCGCCCGTGCCAAGCTGCTTTTGCTTCAGAAACGGGTTGATGACGCCGAGGCCATCGCGCGGAAAAATAGGGAGGAAGTGCTGGAGAGGCGGACGCTTGAGCGCGTTCATGCTCCCATGCTTCAGGATCTTCGAAACAGGGCCAACACTGCCTTGGGCCATGTCTGTGACGCAAACGCCTCCCATTGATCGTCTCCAACGTATCTATAATTTTGATTGCTCCATGCTATATTATCTTCTGTTTTGGACATTATTGGGCTTTATTATTCACTTTTACATTATTTTTGGGACTAACCTATTAACCGGAGGCCCAGCCCAGAATTGTTGTTTTTTTACCTATTTCAGAGTTTCGCAGAAAAAGAATATCAAACAGAGTCCAAACGGAATGAAACCTTCGGGAACGCAATTTTCGGAACGAACATGATCCAGTAGACTTGGATCCTACGTCAAGGAAGCTTCCAGGAAGCCATGAGGTAGGGGTCTCGCCTACCCCCCTAGGGTGCGCCCTCCACCCTCATGGGCCCCATGTTGCTCCACCGACATACTCCTTCCTCCTATATATACCTACGTACCCCCAAACGGTCAGATACGGAGCCAAAAACCTAATTCCACCGCCGCAACCTTCTGTACCCATGAGATCCCATCTTGGGGCCTATTCCGGCGCTCCCCCGGAGGGGCATCCATCATGGAGGGCTTCTACATCAACACCATAGCCCCTCCGATGAAGTGTGAGTAGTTTACTCAGACCTTCGGGGCCATAGTTATTAGCTAGATGGCTTCCTCTCTCTTTTTGGATCTCAATACAATGTTCTCCCCCTCTCTCGTGGAGATATATTCGACGTAATCTTCTTTTGCGGTGTGTTTTTTGAGACCGATGAATTGTGGGTTTATGATCAAGTTTATCTATGAACAATATTTGAATCTTCTGAATTATTTTATGTATGATTGGTTATCTTCACAGGTCTCTTCGAATTATCAGTTTGGTTTGGCCTACTAGATTGATCTTTCTTGCAATGGGAGAAGTGCTTAGCTTTGGGTTCAATCTTGCGGTGTCCTTTCCCGGTGTGAGGGAGCAGCAAGGCACGTATTGTATTGTTGCCATCGAGGATAACAAGATGGGGTTTTATCATATTGCATGAATTTATCCTCTACATCATGTCATCTTGCTTAGGCGTTACTCTGTTCTTATGAACTAAATACTCTAGATGCATCTTTGGATAGCGGTCGATGTGTGGAGTAATAGTAGTAGATGCAGGCAGGAGTCGGTCTACTTGTCTCGGACGTGATGCCTATATACATGATCATACCTAGATATTCTCATAACTATGCTCAATCTCATCAATTGCTCAACATAATTTGTTCACCCAAGTAAAATACTTATGCTCTTGAGAGAAGCCACTAGTGAAACCTATGGCCCCCGTGTCTATCTTCATCATATTAATCTTTCAACACTTAGTTATTTCATTTGCCTTTTATTTTACTTTGCATCTTTATCATAAAAATACCAAAAATATTATCCTATCATATCTATCAGATCTCACTCTCGTATGTGACCGTGTAGGGATTGACAACCCCTTATCGTGTTGGTTGCGAGGATTTATTTGTTTTGTGTAGGTGCGAGGGACTCGCGCGTAGCCTCCTACTGGATTGATACCTTGTTCTAAAAAACTGAGGGAAATACTTACGCTAGTTTGCTGCATCACCCTTTCCTCTTCAAGGGAAAACCAACGCAGTGCTCAAGAGGTAGCACCCATCCTCAGGTGAATGACTACGCCAGTCACCTCCGCTTCTTCACCGATGTGGTGACACACGTGGAGGCCTGATCTGACGAATCTCGCAGGCTCGTGGAAGAGAGGAGTCGCGGCCTGCTCGAGCGCGCTTTCTCCCGTGTCTTCAGCCATCTCCTGAACGCCAACCCTGACTTCGATTTCGACGCTGCCATCGCTCACGTATCTACGGTCGTTCGGGACGACTTGGCGCGGTGGGTAGAGGACAACGTGAATGCGTTGGTCAGGGCCTTCATTTCAGAGGACGACGCGGTGGTGGTTGCCGCAGACGGAGGTGACGTGGTCAATGACGGGGACGCCGACGCTGGTAACGGTGGTGGCGGCGTCAACGATGGCGACAACGACGCGAGCGGCTCGTCTGAGGACGACACGGAGGACGCGGCGAGCGACATATCTGGCTAATTCCTCGTTCCTTTATTGCTTCACCTTGTACGCAAAAACTCGGGCGTGGCCCCTTAAAGATTGTGAGAGCATTTTGGGAGGGGGCCCCTCATGTAAACAATTCATGATTTCTACTCCTTTATGCTGAACCGAGGGTGCGTTTTGGTCGGCCATGAGCCTGATGGCAAGTCTTGCCGATGCGGCTTACCTTAGCTGGGGCAGGCCCTGAATCGTATTGTAAGGTCGAAAGTCGCTAGGGGGCTCCTGAAGGGTCGGCTGACTCGCCCGAGTGGGCCTCGCGAGGTTCCTGCGCCGATCGGCATGCGTGGCGCGCGTGCTGTGCCCAGCCCCGCTCGCGAGGGGCCCGCGAGGAGGAGGCGGCGAGCGTGAGCTCCAGAACAAGGCAAGAACCAGATGGCAAGAAGTCGCTTGAACGAGAAAATTCACCCTCCGCATGCATTGACAAAAGCTCGACTTCAACTTAAATCCAAATCCAAGAGGCAAGGCTACAGAAAAGAGATCCAAAGCAAATGGCCGCGTCCGGCACCTAGTCTAGTCTTCTGGTCTTTGTGTCTTCTCACTAGCGCGGAGTTAAGTGCTGCCACTAGGCATGGGAGGGAGCCCCAGGGCCTGAGGCCGGCACCCCTGAGACTCCGGGGCGTGTATAGCCCCACTCATTATTACATGAGAGTGTCACGGGCGGCGAGCTTCACAGGCACTAGGCCTTCTTCACAGGAACCGACCTTGCTTCATATTGCCAGACGAGGGCCCCGCCTTGCGCCACCCTCGACTACCTTTAAGCCGACTGGCAACCTGGACGACACAAAGGGGGGAAAGGGGACGCCAGCGGTGCCCTCGGCGACCACGGGTCCTCTGCCGTGGGAAGGCTCGCCGGCACCTCCCCGACAGAGGGCCTACCTCGGGGCGTTGCCTGGCTTCGCGCGACGTGGGGAGGGGCCTTGCTCCTGGCCCCCTCCGCGCGGCCCCCATCGTGCTTCCTCCGGCGAGAGGGATGCTGCTGTGCCGGGGTCGTCGACCGATGCTGTGAACTAATTCACTTGCAGCCCATGGTTAGCGTAAGCCTGCTCCCGAGAGATTAGTGGTACCCAGTAGTTGTCGTTGCTGGCACGATCGTCGCGGTTCTTCGTTGGTTCCTGGAAGGCTTCAACTTCTAGCGTCCCTTCTTCCCAATCCTGTCTGAGGAACGAGCCAGGGTCGTCCTACGGCGCGTAATCCTGGTCCATCATGCGGGGCACGTAGGCTTCCGAGGCCGTTACCCCGAACACCACGCCGTAGTGCCCCACACTCCACATTTCCCGGCCCAGTGTGGCATCCTGAGGATGGTAGCGCGGCATCCCACTGGTACCATGGGAGGCGACGCTTGTGCCCACGCTTGTCGTGTGCGGTACGGGGGCGGTGGAGCCCCCGGCACCGCCGGCCGTGCTAGCGTTGACGAAACCCCCAAGCATACCTGAGGGCGCATGGCTGCGGCGAGGCCCGCCGTGAGACCCCGGCGTGGCCTGAGGAGGAAGCTGATAGCAGAAGGGCGGCGCTCCTGATGCCACCGCATCCAGCAGCTCGGTGACGCGTTCCAGCAGTGCATCCCGACCGCTCTCCATCTGCCGGCACCTCAGTAGCTCTCGTGCCACTGTGAGCGCTGCCCGCATGTTCGCCTGCTCCCACCGTGTGTGCGATGCCGTTGCTGCAGCGTGGCTTGCGGCCCTTGCAGCAGCCCGTGCTTGTCGTGGGGTGAGGGCGGACGGCGTCCCGCCATGCCTGCCGCACCCCACTGCGTTGGGCGGCGCTCGGGCCCCTTGGAGCGTGGGGCTGAGGTCTTCGTGGGCAGGTGGCGCCGCCCGGGCCGGCCAGGCTGCCCAGCGGTCGGAGTCAGTCCTTGGGTCGCCGGACATCGTGGCCGCAGAGCGAAGGCAAGTTGATTGGTGGAGAAGAAGCTCCGGCGCACCCCTACCTGGCGTGCCAAATATTGGATCTCGGGTTCCGGCAAAACCCTGAAGGTTCGAACTCTGGGGTGCGCGCGAAGTTCTTTCCCTCCTGCCGATCTACACCCTAGCTCACTAAGATCTCGCGGACGAACTCGACGAATTCGCAACATAGAAAGACACGAGATTTATACTGGTTCAGGCCACCGTTGTGGTGTAATACCCTACTCCAGTGTGGTGGTGATGGATTGCCTCTTGTGCTGATGATGAACAGTACAAGGGGAAGAACAACCTCCTGAGGTTGAGGTGTTCTTTTGCTTGTCGAACTTGTGTGGGTGAGATGCCTCTGAATGAGTTGTCGACCAGTTGCCTCTACTGTGGTGGCTAGCTCTACTTATATAGGCCATGGTCCTCTCCCCAAATATTGAGCGGGAAGGGAGCCAACAACGGCGGGCAATTTTGAAAGGGGACAGCTAGTACAAGCTATCCTGACAAAAGTAGTCTTCGCCTGCAAAATGCTCTAGTGGTAACGCCGTCTTGGGCTCCGTGGTGACCTCGGTCTTGTCGTCCTACTGGTCTTCGGTCTCGTTACGCCGATATGGAAACCTTTGCTTGATGCCTCGGTACTCCGCGCCTGCGCCTGCCTCCTTTGCACCAAAGAGGAAACAAGGACACTGCGCGCGCTGGCGCCCGCTTGGTGTTGATCGTCATGGCCAACATCACGCGAGCCTCACGAGGTTTGCCCCGCCTTGATATCTCCGCTCCTCATGAGCCTGCCTGGAGAGGCCACTCCAGAGGAGGTCTTGCATCGTCCGCTCCGCGAGGCTTGGCCCCTCGCGAGGGTCTTGAATGCCTTGTCGATGAAGATGGGTCGTACGGCCTACTAGCATAGCCTCGCCGTGGGCCGCATGCAGGCAAGTCTGGGGACCCCCGTTTCCAGAACGCCGACAGAACGGTTGGTTGAAATTATTAGTCGTTGTCCTAGCTAGAAAATGGGATGTACTTTTAACAAATTGTAAATGGGTTGTAGTAAATTCCATTAGAATTCAAAAATGGGTTGTACATTCTTACAAATCACAAATGGGCTATAAGTTCTCTCCCACACACTTGTGGGCCTACTAAGTTGACGCGTCCCCTAAAAAAAGAAGTTGACGTGTATGCAAGGCCTTGTCAACTTATTATAGTCAACACACGGTTCTAGCAGCAGTGGCCGTTGGATGTCCATCCAATGGATGTCGTGCTTCTTCTTCAATCTCGGATATTCTAGCTTCACCCACCCAAAAAATGATTCCTCCCACTGACATATGGGGCGCACCATTTCGGAAGCTGACCTGTGGGCCTACTAAGTTGACACGTACCAAGGCTTTGTCAACTTAGTCAATATGAACGATTCTAACTGCAATGACCATAAGATGTCCATCCAACGGGCGTAGTGCTTCTTCAACCTATGGTCTTCTTGCTTCAGCTGCCCAAAGCAGCGCTGGTCGTGCCGCATGCTCCTGCCTCCCATGGCCGGCTGTGATGCCGCGGAGGCCTCACCGCCCCCTACTACTCCCACCGCTGGCCCGGCCATCCCTCTACTCACCCACACCCCCTGTTATTCCGCGGCGACGACAGCCTCACACCGCAGCCGAACTAGTGAACCCTCGTACTCCTCTCCGCGCAGGCTTCCACTACCGTGTCTTCCCCGGCTCCGCGTCGTCCCCTTCCTAGGCCTCGTCGTCGTCCACCGCCCTGGTGCTCTTGGCGCGGCGTGGTCAACGTGGTCAAGGAACGGCTTCCATCGGACGTGGACTCTACGTGGAGAGGCTGACAACTGGGTCCACGACGACAGCAAGGAAGTGCCTCCTTATTGCATGGAAAATAATGATTCCTCCACCTGACAGCAGGGACCCACCTGACGGGCCACCATATTTCACAAAAAAAAGCATTTGCCCCCTGAATGCTGGGACCCACTGGACGGGCCACCGTATTGCGTGAAAAAAATGTTCCCCCCGTTGTCAGCTCGGACCCACCGAAAGTGCCTCCTTATTACGCAAAAAAATGAATACTCCCCCTGCTGGTTGGGACCCACCTTGGTGGGAGGCTGACTTGTGGGCCTACTAAGTTGACGGGGACGGAGTGCTTTGTCGACTTAGTCAATAACAACGATTCTAGCTCCAGTGACCGTACGATGTCCATCCAACGGTTGTAGTGCTTCTTCAACCTCTTGTCTTGTTGCTCCAGCCGCCCAAAGCAGCGCCGGTCATGCCGCATGCTCCTGCCTCCCGTGGCCGGCTGTGCTTTGCCATGAGCCTCACCGCCTACTATTCCCCTTCTTGGCAGGCCTGCGGCGACGACAGCCTCACACGCAGCCGAACGGTGAACCTCGTACTCCTCTCCGCGTGGGCTTCCATGTCGCATCTTCCCGGCTCGCGTTGTCCCTTCCTAGGCCTCGCCGTCGTCCACCGCTACTGGTGCTCTCGGCGCGGTGTGGTCAACGTGGTCAAGAGCGACTTCCATCGACATGGGTATGCGTGGAGAGGCCGACAGTTGGGTCCACGGCGCAGCAAGGAAGTGCCTCCTTATTACGCGCAAAATAATTATTCCACCACCTGACAGCGGGGACCCACCGGACGGGCCACCGTATTTCACAAAAAAATTCCCTAACTCTGGGACCCACCAGCTACATGTTACGCACGCAAGGAAGTGCGTCCGAGCAAAAAATGATTCGCCCCACATTGCTGGGACCCACCAGCTACAACCATACGCAAGGAAGTGCACGTGATCGGGACCCACCTGGTCGAAGCATACATATCGTTGTCATTCTGGTGTGACGATATGCGTACATACTTGGTCGATGTAGAGCGGCGCCGCGTGTCGTAGTAGAGGCGCTGCGTAGCATGTACCGCGTCGTCTGGCGTGCCGGTGTGCAAGAAAGAAAATCGACCACGTCGTACATATGGGCAGGGTCTCGAATGCCTATCGCGCATACGTACGGCCAGGGCTCGTGTACATGGCTGGGTCGGAACGGAGAAACCGCGTCGTCGTCATGTTCATGGGGAGCCAACTGGCTGGTTCGGAACGGAATGCATCGTCGTGTTCATCGGGAGGGCTTGGATGGAACAACCGATGGAAATGAGGCCTGGCGTACCGCAGAATGGAGGGAACGGCCTTGTGTTCGACCGGCCATGTTCGAAACGGGATCCTGTTCATCGGGAGGGGTCTGGTGTACCGCAAAAACGGAGGAAACGGACCTCCTACGGTCAAAACGGGGGTCCTGTTGATCGGGAGGTGTGTGGCGTACCGCAAAACGGAGGAAACAGACTTGTGTTGGAGCGCTATGGTGAAAGCAGGGTCCTGTTCATCGGGAGGGGTGTGGCATACCGCAAAACGAGACTCCACGGGATACTGTTCTGTAACGCCCCGGATTCGTTGCGTCAGGTGTCTGCCAGTTATTCGCAGTCCTTGCCTTGTCATTTGCTTGCGTGTTGCACTTTGCCATGTCATCATATGCATTTCATATCATGTCATCATGTGCATCTCATTTTGCATACGTGTTCGTTTCATGCATCCGAGCAATTTCCCCGTTGTCCGTTTTCCAATCCGGCACTCCTATGTCTCCCGGCGCCCCCTTTTGCCTCTTTTCGTGTGCAGGTGTTAAACTTTATCGGAATGGCCCGAGGCTTGCCAAGTGGCCTTGGTATAGCACTGGTAGACCGCCTGTCAAGTTTCGTGTCATTTGGAGGTCGTTTGGTACTCCAACGGTTAACCGGGTAACCGTAAAAGCCCTCTTTGAGTTGCAGCCCAACACCCCATCCAAAGTGGCCCAAAACCCAGCAAACTCCCCTCCATGCTCTCGGTCGTTCGATCACGATCGTGTGGGCGAAAACCGCACTCCATTGGGAGTCTCCTAGCTCCCTCTACCTATAAATATGTGCCTCCCCCAAAATTCGTGGATCAATTCACCCCGAAACCCTAGCCCGCTCCTTCCCGCCGCGGACACGTCCGGGACGGGCAGACGCGTCCGCCGCGCCGCGCGCCAGTCCAGGTGCTGCCACGTGGCCTCGCGCCGCCCTGGCCCGCGCCGCCCGGCCCGCTCGGCCCGCTCCGGCCCCATGATCCATCCGCCCTCGCCTCCCGCTCCGGCCGGTCTCGCCGCCTCCGGGCGCGTCCGTGCCGCGCCTCCGGCCGCTGCGCCGCCGCCGTCCGCTCCGCCGCACCGCCCGCCGTCCGCTCGCGGCGCCGCCCCCTCGCCTCCGGCCAGCGCATCTCGCCCGCCGGCGCCGAGTCTCCTCCCCCAAGACGCCCGCCTCCACCGCCAGCCACTTCTCCCCGGCGTCCGCGCCGCCCGCGGTCCCGGCTTCCGTGCCGCCCACCGGTCCCCCCGCCGCCGCGCCGCCCGCCATGGCGCGCCGCTTCGCCGGAGCGAGCCTCGATCCGCGCGCCCGAGCCCGATCCAGATCAGGAGAAGGTTGATTCCCCCCTCGATTTCTTCGAAGTCCCAGATTTTTCAGCATCATGTACCCATGTTAATCGCGTCATAACTTGCTGCATACTGCTCCGTTTTGTGTGTGTAATATGTTAAATTGTTCGCCTCGACGAGTACTTCATTTCAGTCCATTGCGTCATGTTCATTTGAGTTCATCTTGATGCCTGAATCATCGTTGCAAGAGTGTTATATGATGTTAACCTGCTGAAATTGTTATAACTTGATGATTTGTCATTTTTGTTGCATTTGATGTGTGCATCTTATGAGCATGAGCTCTACATGAGTTTTGATCTATGTCATGCCATCTTTACAGGGGTGCTATTCATGTATTTTTGTGATTCCTGTAGTGAGTGCATCAAGCTTGTTAAGTAGGGTACTTGCTGTTGCTGTTTTGCATGTCTGAATCTGCTATATCATAATGCTATGTTAACCTGCTGCTACAAGTCATTCTATGCATAATCTGGAGATGTTCACTAAGGATGTTTTGTTATAAATTTCTTGCTCTATCCATCCATGCCTCGGGTTGCATTTATAGCCTGCTGTAGCTTGCTGTAATCTTGCTCCAAAGTTGCTAAATAATGTTGCTGTCAGCCTGTTAACATTAAGTTCAATGTTGCCATGATTGTTGTTAGTGATACATGCACTCTATGAACTTGTTATTGCCATGCTTAGCTTCATAAAAATGTCTTATTACTGTTGGTTGCCTTGCCATGCCATGTATTGCTCTGTGGTGAGTGGATCAAGCTCACCAACATGCCTACTTATTGTTGTTCCTGCCATGTATGAATCTGTAATATAACTTGCTATCTTTACATGGGTGCTATCATATTTTCTGTGCCCTTTTGGCTCATGGTCAGTAAGGGACTTTTGTTCTATGAAATTAGTAGGTTCATGCCATGCTCTAGTTTGACATGATAGCTTGCTGTAACATGTTGTTTGTTAGCTCTAAACATTGCAACCTGATGTTATTCCTGCTAAATCTGAAACTGTTATTATTTGCAATCTTGCCATGTCCTTTTGAGCATGTTTTAGTCATTTTTGGAGATAGATCAGTGTTCATGTTTTGTTAAGGTTTACCTGTACATCACGTCCATGCCTTTTGTTATCATGTTAAGATGCTGTAGCTTGTTGTGTAGGTGCTTGCAATATGCCTAGTTGCTGTTTTGGACAGATTGTTGCTATAACTTCTATGGAGTGTATGCGTTGAACCGTTGCTCCGTTTTGAGTGTGCTCTATATGAAACTTGCTTGATTTTGCATGTAGTTTCATATTATCATGTTGAATCCTTGTTTTGAGGTGTTTGCTTGATGTTTGGATGCATTTTGCATCAATGCCATGTTTATCTTGTTTTGCTCATATCTTCTAGGCCGTAGCTCCGAATCTAATGAACTTTATATGTAACTTGACTAGAATTTCGTGTAGATTATCGTGGTGCATCTTAACTTGCTGTTTAACAACTTGAACATAAAGTTATTCAGATCTGGACCAATTTCGAAATTTTCTTATGAGGATTTACCGGAATTGTTATATGTTGTTTCCGGCCTCATTTAAACTTGCCTTGATGTGTTGCTCTTGTTTGTATCGTCTCTTGCCATGAGTAGCTTCATGTAGCTTTGGCATGCATCATGCTTGTTGTGCATCATGTCTTGTTCATGTGTGGTGTGTTTACTATGTTGTGTGCTTCTTCTCGATAGTTCCCGTTTCGTTGCGATCGTGAGGACTCGTTCGTATACGCTTGGTTCGTCTTCGTGGCTTCATCTTCTTCATGGACTCGTTCTTCTTCCTACTGGGATTTCAGGCAATATGACCGCTACCTTGGATCTCATTACTATCATTGCTATTCTAGTTGCTTCGTTCTATCGCTATGCTGTGTTACCTACCACTTGCTTATCAAGCCTCCCAAATGGCCATGAACCTCTAACCTTTGTCACCCTTCCTAGCAAACCGTTGTTTGGCTATGTTACCGCTTTTGCTCAGCCCCTCTTATAGTGTTGCTAGTTGCAGGTGAAGATGAAGATTGCTCCATGTTGGATTATGTTTATGTTGGGATATCACAATATCTCTTATATTATTAATGCATCTATATACTTGGTAAAGGGTGGAAGGCTCGGCCTTATGCTTGGTGTTTTGTTCCACTCTTGCCGCCTAGTTTTCGTCATATCGGTATTATGTTCCCGGATTTTGCGTCCCTAAGCGGTTGGGTGATTTATGGGACCCCTTGACAGTTCGCTTTGAATAAGACTCCTCCAGCAAGGCCCAACATTGGTTTTACCATTTGTCTCACCTATGCCCTTTTTTTCCCTTGGGTTTAGGACCGAGGGTCATCTTTATTTAGCCCCGGGCAGGTTCTCCTCGAGTCTTGGTCCAAACCGAAGCGATGTCCGGCGCCCCTGGCAACGGGTCTATGCCAACCGTCGTCTTGCTCATCCGGTGTGCCCCAAGAGCGAGATATGTGCAGCTCCTATCGGGATTTGTCGGCACATTCGAGGCGGCTTTGCTGGTCTTGTTTTATTCTTGTCGAAATGTCTTGTAGCCGGGATTCGAGACTGATCGGGTCTTCGGGAGAAGAATATCCTTCGTTGATCGCGAGAGCTTATCATGGGCTAAGTTGGGACACCCTGCAGGGTTTGAACTTTCGAGAGCCGTGCCGCGGTTATGTGGCAGATGGGAATTTGTTAATATCCGGTTGTAGTAAACTTGAAGTAAACTCTTCTAAAATACACCAACCGTGTGCGTAACTGTGAGTGTCTCTTTTCGTGGTTGTTCGAGAGGAGAACCCGGTTTCTGGGTTATGTCTGACGTAAGTAGGAGTTCAGGATCACTTCTTGATCATTACTAGTTGACGACCGTTCCTTTGTTTCTCTTCTCGCTCTTATTTGCGTATGTTAGCCACCATACATGCTTAGTCGCTGCTGCAACCTCACCACTTTACCCCTTCCTTTCCCTTTAAGCTTTGCTAGTCTTGATACCCATGGTAATGGGATTGCTGATTCCTCGTGACTCACAGATTACTACAACAACAGTTGCAGGTACAGGTTACACGATGATCATGACGCGAGAGCGATGCTTGCTTGTTTTGGAGTTCTTCTTACGCTTCTTGATCGGGGATAGGTTCGGTCGGCAGCCTGGGCTAGCGAGGTGGATATTGTTTGAGTTTCTGTTTATGTTTCATCCGTAGTCGGATGTTGATCTTATGTATGTTGTATTGTTGTATTCATGTGACATTGTATGTCTTGGATGTATCCCCATCTATTATGTAATGTAGATGTAATGATATCCACCTTGCAAAAGCGTTTCAATATGCGGGTCTATCCTTGGTGGGACCTTCGAGTTCCTTTTGGATAGGGTCGCATATTGGGCGTGACATGTTCATCTCCACCGTCGACCCCCTCCAGCCTCCACAGACTCTTTGTTCATCCACCGTCGACCTCCTCCGGCCTCCACCTCATTTGTTCATCCACGGGCTCCTGTTCATCCAGCCTCCACGCGCTACTCCACCGGCTACTGTTCAACCAGCCCTCTCCACGGGCTCCTGTTCAACCACCCCTCCACGGCTACTGTTCATCCAGCCCTCCACCGTCTACTATTCATCCTGCCCTCCATGGGGTGGTCCTGTTCATCCTGCCCTCCACGGGGTCCTGTTCATCCAGCCCCAACCGGCTCGATCGATCGGGGTCCTGTTCATCCAGAGGCAACACCACGGGGTCCTGTTCATCCACCCCCACCGGGCTGTTCATCAAACCCCCGACAACGCTCCTTTGTTCATCAAAAGCAGCATCGATCGGCTTGATTAGCAGCGATGGCGAAGAATCGCTCGTCGGGTTGATTAACAGCCATCGATTGATCGCTCAGTTCACTAACACGTAGCACTGCAATGCAATCGCTTTCGGGTTCGATTAGAGCCCAACACCTCGCACCAGCAGCGTGCGTGTCACGAGAAAGCAGCGCATCACTCGGTCCCAACCACCCACCGTAACCGGGAACACCCCGATATTTTCCTTGCCCTCTCTTCTACCATGGTTTTTTCCGTCATGGGCGGCCTGAAGAATATCATGCAGCTGCGTCTCCGGCCCGCCCAGGACGAAAAGCCCATTTTCTGTCATGATTTTTTGTCATAGAAGTAGGACCCCACCACATCTATGATGATACCGTGTTTTGTCATAATTATTGTCATAGAAGTGTCATAAGTATGACAGGAAAAAAATTCGTTCGGCCCAAAATGTCACGGATGTATCTTTTTTTTGTAGTGCGGTGGTTCTTTGGTCCCTCCGTACGACACTGAATCGAGCCACCGGCCAGACTCCTTCTCCCTAGTGTATGGGGCAGAAGCAGTGCTCCCCACGTAACTCATATACGGGTCACCTTGAGTACTTGCCTATGATGAAGTAGAGCAAGAGCAGGTTCGGCATGACGATGTCGTGCTCCTCGAGGAAGTTCGTCTCCAAGCCGCTATGCGTGTTGCATGCTACCAGCAAGCCCTACGCCACTATCATAGCCGCATGATTCATGCCCGGAGCCTTGAGGAAGGCGACCTTGTCCTTAGGTGTGTTCAGCCCGCCAAGGGTTCCAACAAGTTGACGCCAAAGTGGGAAGGCCCTTATCGGGTAGGACAAGCTAGTCACAAGACCTGCCGCAGTCCGTCTGGAGACCGAAGATGGCATTAAGGTGCAAAACTCATGGAATATTGAACATCTTCGCAAGTTCTACCCGTGAGGCGCGGCTGTCGGGCTCAGCCCGGCAGCCACCTTTTTTACAAGCCTTGCCGATGTGGATGTAACCCTTTGTACAAAGCCAGACGCAGACCCTGTGCAAAGATAATAAAACGAGGCGCTGGCGCCCAAAAACTTGCATGCATGTTAATTTTAGTATGATTTTGCTATGATCATTTAGAGAGGGTTAGGTGCAACTATTTTGCCCCAAGTACTAACAACAGGGCCCTTGCCGCGGAGAAAACTCCCCAAGGTGAGAAAGCGAGAACAGGCTTGCGCATCGACTCCCGACAGCATAAAACAGATAAGTTCTTCTAGTCATCCATAATATCCCTATGTATCAAAAACTTGTGCGTAGAAAAACTTTGTCACCCTCAAACATTTGTGCTCCCATTCTTTGATTTGAAGATTACTTCGGTCAGGATGGTCACAATGGCATTTGAAAAAAAGGGTTTGACAAGGGGCCAGTTCTCTTCCACGCTCCTGACCCACCAAGCTGAGCCTCACGGCGGCGATGGAAGTGATCGGCAAGATGTCTGGCGGGGTCCAGAAGGCAGGGACATCCACACCCAACCCCCCGGAAAATCGGTCTGCCGGGGAGAAGACCAGGTGTAGATGGTGGTGTTGTCGGTGCCTAGTTGACGGTGACAATGCGCCCAGAGCTCACTTGGAGTCCGAGCGGCCGTCCACCCGCTCGGCGCTCTCATCATCACCATCGCCGTCAGTGTCCTCTTCATCACTGTCGCTAGAGTAGGAGCTTCAGCCGTCGGTCGAGCTCTCCGCGTAACACCCTAAGCGAGCACTTGAACACCCAAAGACCTTGATGGAGAGCAGATTGGCCTCCATTAATTTAAAATGGAGAAATTGCCCCGCCGCCAAGCTACGGGCAGGAGCAAAGGTTTTCTAGCCACTTGGGAGGAGCATGACATGGTGAGGGAACACCAAGAAGAAGAAGAAGAAGAAGAAGAAGAAGAAGAAGAAGAAGAAGAAGAAGAAGAAGAAGAAGAAGAAGAAGAAGAAGAAGAAGAAGAAGAAGAAGAAGAAGAAGAAGAAGAAGAAGAAGAAGAAGAAGAAGAAGAAGAAGAAGAAGAAGAAGAAGAAGAAGAAGAAGAAGAAGAAGAAGAAGAAGAAGAAGAAGAAGAAGAAGAAGAAGAAGAAGAAGAAGAAGAAGAAGAAGAAGAAGAAGAAGAAGAAGAAGAAGAGGCGGAGCCCGTGAATGAGCGCCTCCTATTCGGCGACGTTGTTGGAGGCGGCAAAATGGATCTGCAGCGCGTACTTGAGCTTGTCGTCTTTGGGGGATGTGAGGACCACGCCAGCTCCCAAGCCGGTGCGCATCTTGGAGCCATCAAAGTGCATCCGCCAATGGGTGGAGTCGGTATTTGGCGGTGAAGTCTTGGGTCTCGGCCCGATCAGCGAAATCGGCGGTGCTTGTGACTTGATGGCGGTGCGGGGCTGGTAATAGATGGTGTAGGGGGCCAACTCTATGGCCCATTTGGCCACTTGGCCTGAAGCATCTCGGCTTCCGATGATCTCTGCTAGTGGGGTCATGCAAACCATGGTGATTGGATGCTCTTGAAAGTAAGGCTTCAACTTCTTGGCGGCAAAGTGCACGCCGTAACACATCTTCGGTAGTGGGGTAGTTACGCTTGGAGGTCGACGATTACCTCGCTCGGAGTGTCACTGGTCTCTGGACAGGTAGCGCCTTGCATTCAACTACAATGGTGTCTTGACTACCCCTTTGGTGGCGGCAATATCTGAGGAGCATGGGCTCCTTTGGAGTCGAGCCGCCCGACCTTTGGGGAGTAGTCAGCATTCTCTTCAAGCGGAGAAAAGCTTCGTCCGCCTTGGAGTTCCATTCAAAGAAGGTGGTCTTCTTCATAAGCTGGTCTGAGAGGAAGAGCTTTCTCGCCCGACCGGTGATGAATCGGTGATAGGCGTAAGCGATCGGTGAACTTCGCACATCTAGCGATCGGTGAGGTACTTCCATCCATTCGATCGCCTTGATCTTCACGGGTTGCACTCTATGCGCGTTCGAGAGACCGGAAACCAAGGAGCTGGCGGTGGTACTCGAAGATGCATTTCTGGGTTGAGCTTGATGCGGAATCGGCGCAGATTTTCAAAGGTCTCCTTGAGGTCTTCCAACAGCGTTCCTCGCTTCTCCGTCTTCACCACCACGTCGTCCACGTAAACATGGGCGTTTACGCAAGCTGCTTGAGGAGGCACTTACGCATACAGCGCTGAAAGGTGGCGCCGGCGTTCCTCAAGCCGAGCGTCATAGTCGGTGTGAAGGCTCCAAACGGCGTGATGAAGGCGGTCTTCAATCTGTCGGCCAGGTTCAGCTTGATCTGGTGATATCCTGAATATGCATCTAAGAAGCTCAACAACTCACATCCATTGTGGAGTCTATCACTGATCAATTCTTGGCAAATGAAGCGGGTCCTTGGGGCAGGCTTTGTTGAGGCTTGTGTAGTCAATACACATCCGCCACTGCTTGTTCTTCTTTAGTACCAAGACCGGGTTCGCTAATCATTCTGGAAAGAACACTTCCATGATGAAACCGGCTGCGAGAAGCCGCGCTATCTCTTCTCCAACAACTCTTCTTTTTTCTTTTGACAGGCGGCGCAAGGGTTGCCTGACGGGCTTCACATCAGATCGGACATGTAACTTGTGCTCGGCGAATTCCGTCGGTACACTGGCATGTCTTTGGGGACCATGCGAAGATGTCGATTCTCACGGAGGAAATCGACGAGCTCGCCTTCCTATTCTTTGTCGAGGTTTGCACCTCGACGGCGTATCTCTCCGGTGCTACGGGTCCAAGGGTATCTTCTTGGTCTCTTTGGCGGCTTGAGCGAGCCCTCGACTTATGACTCCTTGGGGTGGGCGATACCTCGGCTGCTTGCGGCCATTGCCACAACCCGATCCAGGAGTCGCTTCTCAGCTCGATCACGGGGACTCGGCCAGCCGGCTGTTTTCAGCTGCTGGCGGACGACTTTACTGTAGTTGCTGGCTACGGTCGAGAATCCTTGGTACTCGGCATCTTCATCTTGAGGTAGGCGTAGTGGGGACCGCCATGAACTTGGCGAGCAGGTCGGCCAAGCGAGCATGGTAGGGGCTTTGAGGTCCACCACTTGAACAGGTGGCTCTCGGCGAAAGTGATCCTTGTCCCCAAAGAGGACATCTATCGAGAATCTTGCCAATCGGTGGCGGGAAAGGCGGTACAATTCCGTGGAACACAGTCCGACTATCTTTGAAGCTGTCTTTGCTTGATTCCTAGCTTCTCCATCGTATCCTTATACAGGATGTTGATGTTGCTGCCTCCGTCTATCAACACTTTCGCGAGAAGCGGCGGCCCGCCTATCCGCGGCAAGGTGGCTCCCAAGACCAGGCGTAGGAGCCGGATTAACATCACCTGGGTGATCAGCAGCTCAGTTGATGGGCTTCTCGGACTAGTGCATGAATTCTGGAGAATCTGATGCTACTGCATTCACTTCTTGCTGCTGCTGCCGCCTGCTGCGGCGATCGTCAGCCACACTGGTAAACATGACATAGGTACCGTGCTCTTCTGGGTAATCATCTTGTACTGCGCCGACTGGCCTGACAACCGGCTGCTGGGGCGGTGGTGGAGGTGGCGACCCAGCAGGCGGAGGAGGGGCAAGGCCGTCTCCCTTGGTGATCCTGGTGAGCCAGTGGCACTTCCCGGTGGTGTGATTCGACGGCTTCACGCCGCTATGGAACTTGCAGGGTCCGTCCAGAGTCTGCTCGTAAGAGAAGGCCGGCAACCAGTTGGACTTGCCGCCTTTCTGCCGCTTGGCAGGAGGCTGCCCGTCTGGCTGCTGGTCTTCGACCGTCGCCACCTGCCGGCTATTGGAAGCCGGCTGCGGGGCCTTGCGCTTGTGATCATTCTGCTGCTGTCGCCGACTGGAGTCGCCAGCCGGAGTTCTGGGAGCATGAGGAGCCACCTTGCCAGTCGCACTGACTTCGATCTCCGACTTCATGGAGGAGTCGGCTGTGGCGTACTTGTCTGCTATGATCAGCAGCTCGTCGAGGTTCTCCGGCTCGTCGCAAAGGAGCTTGTGCTTGAGGAGGGTGCCTTCTCTGCACCCGGTGGTGAAGTACTCGATTGCTTGCACCTCATGCACTCCTTCGCAGGAGTTTCGGAGCTCGGCCCAGCGCGTGAGGTAGTCGTGAGTAGACTCGTTGGGGCCTTGCGCTGGGACAGCGAGCGAGGCTTGGGAGGTCGCTTGTATGTGCTCGTGAAGTTGCGGACGAAGGCCTCGGTGAAATCGACCCATTTGTTGATCTGCGGGGCTTCAAGCTGTTCAACCATGTCGGGCGTGCCACAGAGCATGAGGAACATACTTCTGACAAGCGCTTATTGCCGTTCGCTATCTTGTGGCCGTGGAGTAGTCCACCAGCCAGTCCTCCGGCTTCCGGGCGGTGTATTTGGGTGTGTCTCGGGAGTGTGAATCCTGCAGGGAAGGGCTCGTCTCGGATCGAGGTTGAAGCAGGCGGGCCCTTCGTCTTCTTCTTCAGCGCCGGAGATCGGTGGAGTCGCTCGATCCGGTGGCGGGCGTCGTTCTCCGACTCCCTCGGCGGCCAAAGGCGGTCGCCGAGTCGGATCTTCGGCAGGTGGCGGGGAGACTTCGCCTTTCTCTGGGGAGGAGGAGGCGATAGTCGTCCCTCGCTCCACTTGCTCTCGGCGTCCGTCTTCGTCGCTTCGATGGAGATGTGAGTCCGGCTATGGCTGACACGGATCCTTGTTTTTTCTTCGCGAGCGCCGCCCGATCGGCGTCGAGGCATCAACGCCTTGATCTCGGCGGGGAGGCAAGTCGTCGTGTTGTCGTCGCTGGCGCCTCCATGCGGCAGCCGGCCGTCTTCTGGCGCGGCGCGTCGAGCTGCTGGACTCGCCGTCATCGGTGGCGCTCCTCGCCCTCGAAGTTATCCAGCTAAATGCGCCGCCGCTGGTAGCGCGGATATTCTCATGGCGTGGCGTACGCGGCGGCCCCTAACGGTGGCGATAGCTACGCCGCTGCTGGAAACGCGCCTAAGCGGCTAGGCCCGGTCGGGCGGCGAAGCCGCCCGGCGTGATCCATCTCGCTATTTGGTAGGCTTCGACAAGCGTCTCATGCTTGCCGGCTTCTGTGCGCCCACGAGGCGGGCGGCGTGCTTCTAGCGTCGATGTCGGCGTCTCCCGGAATAGGGGCGGCCAGGTCTTGCGAACGCGTCGAGAGGTCACGAGCTCCCTCGCGGAAGGCTGCTGTGACCGATGGCGAGCACCTCCGTGGCGGTGCTTCGCCGCTCTCCAGCGAGAGAGAGGCTCGTCGTGAACCACCACGTTGGTGGGGAGCAGCGTCGGCGGCAGCGGTGTCGGAGTCGACCAGACGCCGGGTCGGTGGAGCCCTACGGACTCCAGTCGTGGCGGGCTCACCGGCGGCGATGGAGCTGCTCGAGGAGGACCGTGAGGAGGCTTCCGGGGCCGTCCGTGCCTGCGTCGGATGCAGGCTCGTCGGAAAGCGAACCTCGCCGACAAGTTGGCGAGCAGCTCGCCTTGCATGGCGACCTCAGCGCCATGCAGTAGCGTAAGCGCAGAACTCCGTCTGGCGTCTGCGGGCTGGCTGCGCTTCGCCAGGAGGAAGAGGTTCCGTCGAGCAGGTCTCCGGAGGGCGGTGCACTGGCCCCATGGTGGGCGCCAAATGTCGGGGTTAGGTGCGACATATGCCAAAGGATGGCTTATCATGGAGGCGAGTAGAAGCGTCGCGGTGCAGAAGCAGGATGAGGTGAAGACATGCATGGCGGCGAATCTTACCCAGCCAGGGCTCTCAGGAGATAACACCCCTCTGCTTCTGCAGGGGTCTCGCATGATCACTATGCAAAGTGAGTACAAGATGCTCCTTGAGCTGTTAGGGGTGAGGAAGGAGAAGGGCACGGCTAGCTCCTTTCTTCCTCTATGTGTGTGTGTCAAACTACAAGGTTCCAACCCTTTGCATGGGTGCCCGGGGGTTTATAGGCCTACCCCGGGTACAATAATAATCCGGCTGGCGCGGGTCCCGGCCGTCGATCTCTTAGGTCGCCGTCTTCTCCGCCGACTCACAGGGCCCGCCGACTAAGCGGGCCCGCCGTGATCCGACATGGGGCCGACAGCCCTTGTCGCTTGTGGCGGAATCTTGCCCGGCTGCGAGTTCTGTAGCCGCTCTTCTAATGGCCGAGCTTGGTGGCGAGGTCATAACAACTTGATCTGCCGCCGCTGGCGGAGATCCTTATTGCCATTCCTGTCTTATGCGGTTAATGGCGCATGGAGCCCGTGGGAGGGCGGCCGACTCCGGAGGCCGACTCCAGAGTCCGTCTTTAAGCGCTCGCCGTCTTGGTACTCCCGCCGACAAGGTAATCCCGCCGTCTTGGTCGTCTGAGACGAGCCGCCGTGGAGTACGAGAATCTGCCCGCAGGGCTGGCGTCGAGGCAGCGTGGCCTGATGATCGCCGGACGGAGATCTCCGTTGATGCGGCGCCACATGGCCATGCTTTCCCTTTATGGCGGGGTGTGGACTGGCGGCGGCTTGCTTTATCCCATCCGCTCGTAGTCGCTCATGCGAGGAGTGGGCGAGTCGCGGGCCGACTCCATGGCCGGCTTCACTGGAGGTCGCTGGCTTGGAGTCGGCTTGTCTGAGGCCGTCTCGGGACTCGGCCTAGAGGCGATCGGCGACTCTGTCGCCGACTCTCGGCGGCTCTTCGTCTTGGGGTCTTGAGGCGCAGTCTGCGATGTTTTGAAAGTCCGATGGCTGGGTCGCCTACCGTGGCCCATTACTCCGACACCCGTGGAGATGTACAAACTATTCTTCGGACCACAAGCGATGTGTCCGGACTTGACCGAGCACGCAGGTCTGAGCTGCAATCGCCCGGATGCTCAAGTAAGTAGTCCCGTACCTGGACACGCTATCTGCATATTTATTATAAACTTGCCCTTAAAAGAGTTGACCCTTGAACAGGAGTGGATAGCAAAAGCAAAACTGACCAGGTGTCCGGCCCCCCTCCCTGAGACCACGCCGGATCTCGTGTTAACCTGGATGCTGGAGGCTGCGCCTATAGAGGAAGGCGAAGGGGGGGGGGACAAGGAAGCTACTACCTCCGTGAAGGAGGTTATCAAGAGAGGAGGGATCGAGAGTCCCTCTATCCAAGGGGAGAAGAGGACCGCCTCTGAAGATCCGGAGACTAAGGCCTCAAAGTGCGGGAAGCAATCTTCGCGGAGGTCTCTGCGGGAAGATGCCCAGCCGCATTATTTCCCCAAGGAGATCAGCCCTCCAAGCCAAGCCGTAAGTAGAGAGGGAGTTTTTCAAATAAGAGACATCCTGTTTTATTTCGAAGATGACCAAAATTTTACCTTGCTGTTGGGATCTCAGCCCTTCTCGTGAGCTCGTCTTGAGGATCTTCGTCCGGAGATGATGGAGAGTGGGCGCCTCCCCCTGTCGTACCGCCTAGCAAGGCAGACGATCCTGAGGTGTCGTCACGGAGGGTTTCTCCGAATCCGGCAGGGGTGGAGGGCAGTCGTAGGGCCCCTCAGAGCCCTCCATGTCCGGCCTTCGAAAAAGGCCATCAGACGAGTCCGGCACCTGCTGGTGGACGGTCGGAGGAGTTGAAGGGTCTGCTCGGGCGAGTGTCTATCTCAGAGGATCACCGTGCATTGATGGGTGCGGTGATTGAAAAAATTTAAATCCAGCGGAAGCGGGTTATGCGAGCTGCGAAGTTCTTGGCGAGGTTTTGAAATGCGTGCAATGATGTACCTTTGATGGTTCGCATATATAAGATGTGCCTGTGTAGATAGTAGCTCACGAGACTCGGTGCATTTGTCAAGAATGACAGCGTGCGAGGATCATAATCCCAGGTTATAATATGTCGCCCTTCCTATGTAGGTGGCGGGCGTCCGGTGGCTAGCGGTGATGAATTTGCCAAACTAAGCGGCAACAGCGTGGCGGATGCCGACATCGCGCTTGTCAATAAGCGGCTTGACGAGTCACAAGGTATCACGGTTTACGTGCGGACACCTGGTAAGGGAGCTTGATGCCCGTGCCTTACAACATGTATGCTTGATGCAGATGGTGCCGCTGCTGGAGAACCTTCGGCGGAGCTTGCCGAGCCAAGGAGCAGGCAGAAAAAGTGATGCTCCTGCCTTAAAGGCGGCGAAGAGCTAAAAGCCGAACAGGCTGCTCACTGCCGAAGCAAGAAGGAAATGGCCAAGATGGCCGTGAAGTTGAAGAATGCTACCGACCGCTGCGAGCTTCTTGAAAAAGAAGGTCGGCGAACAAAAATACTGAAGAAGGCCACCTCGAGGCCAAGGATGCTCGCTACGTGATGAGATCTATGAAGGAGGAGCTGCGTCGGGCGGAGATATCGGTGAAAGCCCTTTACGCTACGGAGGAAGTTCACGGATCCTAAATATGCTCAGTTGGACGGTTGTGGAGTAGTGAGGATGCTTATCTGGACTTGGCGGCGAGTGCAGCGGATGAAACCGAACACTTGAGATCAAAAGGATCACGAGATGGAAGAGCTTTTTGGTCGTGATTCCGTAATCGAGGCGTCCTCTTCCATTAACCGATCGTTTGGCGAATGGGCGAGTTGAATAGATTGTCGGACTTGCCATGAAGAATGTCGTGACTCATTTGTGGCGAAAAAGGCCCAAGCCGGAGATTATTTTGGCTTGGTGCAGCGGTTCCTTGGTGCGGTGCCGCATATCAAAGGAATGAGGCGGTCGGCATGCATAGAGGTGCACGGATGGCTCTTGCCCATGTCAAGACATCTTGGCGGAGATGAAGGCCACCGATGTTGCATCCCAAGATTGAGACGAAAGCGAGTACATCGAGCACTATTTTCAGGAAGTTCTGCGGGCGCTCGTTTAATAGAGCGCGATGCTCGAAGGATATTATGTTGAATAACATGTATTATTGTGAAACAATGTTTGATGGAATATAAAAGCTTTTTATACTTGTGCCTCCAAAATTAAAATACCTCTGTGCGGCCGTTAATGTATATTTGTATATAACACGAAAGATGGCAGTCTTTGGCTTATTTACGCATATAATGCGGGGTGTTTCTGACGCCTTTTCACACTTGATCCAACGTCTTGGTCCTACAAAGGAGGTGATAAGCGCAACAAACTAGGCAACAGACTATAATGCTTTATCACTTTCACTTAGCCATAGGAGTTGACGGTGGGGCTACTATATAGCCCTTAGGGACGCTGCGCTCACCAATTGGGAGCGTATGTGCCTAGCCGAAGCGACCCTTCGTCAATGCGGAGGAATTCTAAAGATTCAACGGGTCATCGAGTGGTTGACCAGTCTCACGCTATATCATGGTCGGTTTTCGTCTTTCTCTCTTGAGGTGCTCACTGGCGAACGGGGCACAATCGCGATAGTTCTCCTGGTGCCGCATTAGCGATAGAGCGGGCGTAAAGCAGCAAAACACAGGATCCGGGCAAACCCAACATTTGACCAAAGACATGATTCGAGCTGATGCATATAAGGCCTAACTCGAGACACGAACACTCCCTAAGGTATTGATTGTCACGCCCAATATCGACCCTATCCAAAAGGAACTCGAAGGTCCCACCAAGGATAGACCCGCATATTGAAACGCTTTTGCAAGGTGGATATCATTACATCAACATTACATAATACATGGGGATACATACAAAAGGCACAAATGCCACAAGAATACATCAACATCATACAAGATCAACATCCGACTGGATGAAACATAAACGAAACTCAAGCGACATCCACCACTGCTAGCCAGCTGCCGACCGGAACCTATCCTGATCGAAGAAGCGGAAGAAGAACTCCAAAACAAGCAAACATCGCTCTCGCGTCATGAGCATCGCAAACCTGTACACTGCAACTGGTGGTGTAGTAATCTGTGAGCCACGAGGACTCAAGCAATCCCATTACCATGGGTATCAAGACTAGCAAAGCTAAATGGGAAAGGAAGGGGTAAAGTGGTGAGGTTGCAGCGACTAAGCATATATGGTGGCTAACATACATAAATGAGAGTGAGAAGAGAAACAAAGGAGCGATCGTCAACTAGTAATGATCAAGAAGTGATCCTGAACTCCTACTTCGTCAAACATAACCCGAAACCGTGTTCTCCTCTCGATCAACCCGAAAAGAGACACTCACGATTCGCTTTACGGTTAGTGTATTTTAGAAGAGTTTACTTCAAGTTTACTACAACGGATATTAACAAATTCCATCGCCACATAACAGCAGGCACGGCTCTCGAAGGTTTAAACCCGCAGGTGTCCCAACAGCCCATGATAAGCTCTCGTGATCAACGAAGGATATTCCTTCTCCGGGAAGACCGATCAGTCTCGGAATCCGGCTACAAGACATTCGGACGATAATGAAACAAGACCAGCAAAGCCTCCGGCGTGCGACACACCACGATAGTAGCAGCGTATCTCGTCTCGAGCCACGACCGGATGAGCAGTCCGTACAACTAAAACCAAACCCCAAGTTTCCTTGAGGGGCTGCAAAAGCACTCTAGTTTGGACCAACACTTAGACAAGCATTGGCACAGGGGGCTGAATAAAGATGACCCTTGGGTTAATTACTCCCAAGGGAAATGTAGGTGGTGGTGAGGCAAATGGTAAAACCAATGTTGGGCCTTCTTTGGAGAGTCTTATTCAAAGCTAACTGTCAAGGGGTCCCATAAATCACCCGACCGCGTTAGGGGCGCAAAATCCGGGAACATAATACCGATATGGCGGAAACTAGGGCGGCAAGAGTGGAACAAAACACCAAGCATAAGGCCGAGCCTTCCACCCTTTACCAAGTATATAGATGCATTAATTAAATAAGATATATTGTGATATCCCAACAAGTAAACATGTTCTAACAAGGAACAACATCTCCATGTTCAACAAGGAACAAACTTCATCTTCACCGCAACTAACAACGCTATAAGAGGGCTGAGCGAGCTATATTGGTGCATAATTCCACGGTCCGGGCGTCCTCTTCCGTTGACCGATCGGTTGGCGAATGGGCGAGCTGAATCGATTATCCGGACTTGCCATGAAGCATGTCATGACTCATTTGTGGCGAGGCGGCCTGACCGAAGAGTTATTTTGGCTTAGTGCAGCAGTTCCTTGGTGCGGTACCGCGTGTCGGCCTTGATGAAGCGGTCGGAGTGTATTGAGGGGCGGATGGCTCTTGCCGTGTCAAGGCATCTGGGCTGAGATGAAGGCCACCGATATTGCGTCCCCAGATTGGACGGCGGCGAGTACCGGTCGGCGCTATTTTGAGGAAGTTCTTCCGGCGCTCGTTTAATAGAGCCTTGATGCTCGAAGGATGTTATGTTTGAATGACATGTATAATTTTATAAACGACGTTTCAATTTAATGTAAAACTTTTATACTTGTGCCTTCAAGTAGTAAACTACCTCATGTGCGGCCGTTAATGTATATATGTATATAACTTTGAAAGATGGCAGTCTTGACTTCATCCCCACGCACATAGTGCGGGGTGTTTACAAAAAGTCGCGCTTTCACATAATCAACGTCTTGATCCTATAAAGGAGGTGGTAGCATAGCAAACTAGGCAACCGGACTATAATGCTTTATCAGTTTCACTTAGCCATAGGAGTTCGATGGTGGGGCTACTATATAGCTCCTTGGGGCACCGCACTCTCCCGAATTCGGGGTGCGTATGTGCCTGACCGGAAAACGGTCCTTCGTTGATGCGGAGGAATTCTAAACATCCCGGTGAGTCATCGAGTGGTTGACCAGTCTCTCGCTATATCATCATGATGCCCAATATGCGACCCTATCCAAAAGTAACTCGAAGGTCCCACCAAGGATAGACCCGCATATTGAAATGCTTTTGCAAGGTGGATATCATTACATCAACATTACATAATAGATGGGGATACATACATAAGGCACAAATGCCACAAGAATACAACAATACAACATACAAGATCAACATCCGACTACGGATGAAACATAAACAGAAGCTCAAACGACATCCACCCTGCTAGCCCAGGCTGCCGACCTGGAACCTATCCCCTGATCGAAGAAGAAGCAAAAGAAGAACTCCAAACAAGCAAACATCGCTCTCGCGTCATGATCATCGCAAACCTGTACCTGCAACTGGTGGTCTAGTAATCTGTGAGCCACGAGGACTCAGCAATCCCATTACCATGGGTATCAAGACTAGCAAAGCTTAAGTAGGAAAGGAAGGGATAAAATGGTGAGGTTGCAGCAGCGGCTAAGCATATATGGTGGCTAACATACGCAAATGAGAGCGAGAAGAGAAACAAAGGAACGGTCGACAACTAGTAATGCTCAAGAAGTGATCCTGAACTCCTACTTACGTCGGACATAACCCGAAACCGTGTTCTCCTCTCGATCAACCCGAAAAGAGACACTCACGATTCGCACACGGTTGGTGTATTTTAGAAGAGTTTGCTTCAAGTTTACTACAACGGATATTAACAAATTCCCATCGCCACATAACGCGGGCACGGCTCTCGAAAGTTTATACCTGCAGGGTGTCCCAACAGCCCATGATAAGCTCTCGCGATCAACGAGCGATATTCCTTCTCCCGGGAAGACCCGATCAGCCTCGGAATCCGGCTACAAGACATTCGACAGCAATAAAACAAGACCAGCAAAGCCGCCCGATGTGCCGACAAATCCCGATAGGAGCCGCACGTACCTCGTTCTCGGGGCACACGGATAGGTCAGCCCTCTGAGTAAAACCAGCCTCGAGTTGCCCGTGGTGGCCCCTTGATCTGCCGTTCGGACCAACACTCGAAGGAGCACGGCCGGGGGCTAAAATAAAGATGACCCTTGGGCTCCGGAAACCCAAGGAAAAAGGGCATAGGTGAGGCAAATGGTAAAACCAATGTTGGGCCTTCTTTGGAGGAGTCTTATTCAAAGCGAACTGTCAAGGGGTCCCATAAATCACCCGACCGCGTTAGGGACGCAAAATCCGGGAACATAACACCGATATGGCGGAAACTAGAGGCGGCAAGAGTGGAACAAAACACCAGGCATAAGGCCGAGCCTTCCACCCTTTACCAAGTATATAGATGCATTAATTAAATAAGATATATTGTGATATCCCAACAAGTAAACATGTTCCAATAAGGAACAACATCTCCATGTTCAACAAGGAACAAACTTCATCTTCACCTGCAAGTAACAATGCTATAAGAGGGCTGAGCAAAGCGGTAACATAGCCAAACAACGGTTTGCTAGGAAGGGTGCAAAAGGTTAGAGGCTGACATGGCAATTTGGGAGGCTTGAGGAACAAGTGATAGGTAGCGCAGCATAGCGAAAAAACGAAGCAACTAGCATAGCAATGATAGTAATGAGATCCAAGGTGACGGTCATCTTGCCTGAAATCCCGCAAGGAAGAAGAACGAGTCCATGAAGAAGATGAAGCCACGAAGACGAATCAAGCGTAGACGAACGAATCCTCACGATCGCAACGAAATAGGAACTAACAAGAAGAAGCACACAACATAGGTAAACACACCACACATGAACAAGGCATGATGCACAAACAAGGATGATGCATGACAAGGCTAGATGAGGCTACTCATGGCAAGAGATGATGCAAACAAGAGCAGCACATCAAAGCAAGTTTAAATGAGGCCGGGAACAACATAGAACAATTCCGGTAAGTCCTCATATGAAAATTTCGAAATTGGTCCAGATCTTAATAAAACTTATGTTAAAGTTGTTAAACAGCAAGTTAAGATGCACCAAGATGATCTACACGAAATTATAGTCAAGTTACATATAAAGTTCATTTAATTCGGAGCTACGGCCTAGAAGATATGAGCACAACAAGTTAAACATGGCATTGATGCAAAATGCATACAAACATCAAGCACACACCTCAAATCATGGATGCAACATGATAATATGAAACTAGATGCAAAATCAAGCAAGTTTCATATAGAGCACACTCAAAACGGAGCAACGGTGCAACGGTGCAACACATACACCCTATACAAGTCATGACAACAATCTGTCCAAAACAGCAACTAGGCATATTACAAGCATCAAAACAACATGCTACAGGACCTCAACAAGAAAACAAAAGGCATGGACATGAAGTAAAGGTAAAGCATGACAAAACATGAACACTGAGCTATCTCCAGAAATCACTAGAACATGCTCAAAATGACATGGCAAGATTGCAAATAATAACAGTTTCAGACTTTAGCAGAAATAACATCAGGTTGCAATGTTTAGAGTTATCAAACAACATGTTACAGGAACTTATCATGGCAAACAAAGGCATGGCATGAACCTACTAATCTCATAGAACAAATGTACCTTACTGACCATGAGCCAAAAGGGCACAGAAAATATGATGGCACCCATGTAAACATAGCAATTTATATTACAGATTCATACATGGCAGGAACAACGATAAGTAGGCATGTTGGTGAGCTTGAACCACTCACCACAGAGCAATACATGGCATGGCAAGGCAACTCACAGTACGAAGACATGTCATAGAAGCTATACATGGCAAGAACAACATCATAGCATACACGGATCAACTACGACAACCTTGGCAAAATTGAATAACATGTAAACAACCTGCCAGGAAACATTTTATAGCAAAAGTAGAGCTCGATTGACTCAAGCTATGGCACTCCATAATTGCAAATAAGGGCATGGATGGATAGAGAATAAATATATGTTCAAAACATCCTTACTGAAGTATCTCAAAATAAGCATGGATCTCTCTGTAGCATCACGACAACATGGCATAAAAATATCAGCAAAACAGGGGCTGAAACCAGCAACATCATGAAGCCTAGTTTGCATGCTTGTGATAGTCACCACATAGATCACAAAAATACATGGCATACACCCCTGTAAAGATGGCATGGCATACTTCAAAACACATGTAGACATCAACCTCATAGGATGCACACATCAACCATGGCAAAAATGACAAAAGTGCATGTTCTGATAAGAATCTAAAACTAACATCACATAGCACTCTTGCAACGAAGATTCAGGAAGCAAGATGGACTCAAATGAACACGATGCAATGGAATGAAATGATGTACTCGTTGACACGAACAATTTGACATATTACACGCACGGAACGGAGCTACGGATGCAGAGATACAACAGGTCAAACATGGCATGGAAATGTGCAAAATCTGGGGCTTAGCAGATTTGGACCTCGCGGAAAAATGGACGAGGGTATCCCGCGGGCTGTTTGGATGGTCGGGCGGGTGGATCTCATCCCACCCGCCGGATCCGGCGACGAGGCGGCCGGCGACGGCGGCCGGAGGGCGGGACGGCACCGGAGAAGGCCGGGGAAGGCCGGAGGGCTCGGGGCAGTGAGGAGGAGCGAGCGCCGGGCGGCGGCGGCAGGCGGCCGTGCGGGCAGCCGGCGGGCGCAGGCGCAGGCAGCGCGGCGGCAGGCGCCTCGGCGGCTTGGCGGAGAAAGCGCGCCGTGGCAGTGATGGTATGAGGCGAGGCAGCGAGGCGGTGTGGCCGGGCGGGCGAGCCGGGCAGCAGTGAGCGGCGAGCGGCGGCGGCGCTGGGCCGGCGGCACGGAGGCTGGCGAAATGCAGCAGCAGTGGGCGCCTGGGGCACCAGCATGGGAGGCACGCAGCGGAGACCTCTGCAGTGGCCGGCCAGCGAGACGCTGGCGGTCCGCGCCCATGACAGAGATCGAAGCGGCGTGCGCTGAGATCTGAGCCTGCGGAACTGCTGCTGGAGGCTGGCGGGCAGTGGCCTTGAGGGCAATGGCGCCACGTGCGTGAGGGGAGTGGAGGAGGGGCGGCGGCGCTGAGGTGTCGGCGTCCTATTGGACGAGGTGATGTGGTGAGGCGGCGAACATGTCCGATTCTGGTGGGCGTGTCCGTGAGGAGAGAGAGAGAGGCTAGACTAGGGTTTGCACCGCGAATTTCGGGGGAGGAGACTTATTTATAGATAGAGGGAGCTAGGAGAGTCCAAATGGGGTGCGGTTTTCGGCCACGCGATCTTGATCGAACGACCGAGAGCATGGAGGGGAGTTAGATGGGTTTTGGGCCACTTTGGAGGGGAGTTGGGCTGCAAAGAGAAGGAGGCTTTTACGGTTACCCGGTTAACCGTTGGAGTATCAAACGACCTCCAAATGAACCGAAACTTGACAGGCGGTCTACCGGTGCTATACCAAGGCCGCTTGGCAAACCTTGGTCCATTCCAAGACCGTTTAACACCCGCACATGAAAAGAGGTAAAAGGGGGCGCCGGGAGACATAGGAGTGCCGGATTGCAAAACGGACAACGGGGAAAATGCTCGGATACATGACACGAACACGTATGCAAAATGAAATGCACATGATGACATGATATGAAATGGAGATGATGACATGGCAAAGTGCAACACGCAAGCACATGACATGGCAAAGACGGCGAATAACTGGCAGACACCTGGCGCATCGAATCCGGGGCGTTACATTCGGTCTTTATGAAAACGGGTCGAACAATCGCCCTTGGTAATAAGCCCCTGGTGTCCAGGTACGCGTGAAATTCTGACATGGCCTATGCTAAAACGCCAGCCTCCTCCTCGGTTATAGCAAGAAACCGGGGGATGTGTATCAACAAGAGACGGTGAAAAAGGTTTACGCAGGGTCTTAATCTGAAAAGAATCCTTGCGACGGGTCCCTACTGCACGTCTGCACGTGTGTCTCCGTTGTGCCGTATCCTGGACGGGTGTAGCAGGGTGTTCATCTGTAAAAGAGAGGAACTTAGTTGAAAAAGGTCGTGCGAAAATGTATGTTATATTAAATAAACGAAGTACAATTCAAAGAATGAATAAAATTGAGCTTTATGGTCTCTTGTTGCGGAGCCCCTTGTACGGGGGCATGTGTCTAGTAAGCCCTTGTATGTTTATGCCGGACTCGTCCAGCCGTGTCAAAGTGCAGACGACCTGTATAAGTGCTTTTATTGGTGAAGCCGGTTTATTGTGTGGCTGTCAAGGCAACCGCATGATTTTTCGGACTCGAGGAACCCTCAATGTTTCCTTTTAACGAGATGATACCGCGTGGACCGGGCATTTTAAGTGTAAGAGATGCATGATGCGGTATTGCGTTAAAGCGGGCGAAAGCTTCGCGTCCCAATAGTGCTTGATAGCTACTTGTAAATGGGGCAAGGTGGAAGGTTAACTTTTTGCGGCGGAAGTTGTCGGGTGAGCCGAACACAACTTCTAGCAGTAGAGAGCCCGTACAATGGGCATATGGGCCTGGCATTACCCCTTGAAAGGAAGTGTTGCTATGGCGAAATTTAGTTGGGTCTATCCCCATTTTGCGGATTGTGTCCTGATATAGCAGGTTTAGATCACTGCCGCCGTTCATTAGGACTTGTGAAAATTGGAGTCCGCCAATTATCGATCTAATATCAAGGCAGTCCAACCTGCATTCCGTATACTTCTAGAGTAATCCCGATGGTCGAAGGTGATTGGTTTTAACAACCAGTGGCGGGACTCCTCTGGGATAGGCCATATGACACGTACCTCTATGGGCGCCGCTCTATTTTTCCCTTTTGTCACGTGAAGTGAGTTTACTGTTTTGATTTCTTGTGGGAAATTCTTTTGTTTTCCGGTGCTCTACTTTTGAGGTTCGTCATCGTCCTCGCTTGGTGTGTCGAGCCCCTTGTGTTCGGCATTGAGTTTGCCGGACTGCTTGAAGACCCAACAATCTATGTGGGTATGGTTTGCAGGCTTCCCGGGAGTACTGTGGATTTGGCATATCTTGTCCAAGATTTTGTTTAAGTTAGATAGCTCGTCCATGTTATCCTTAAGGGGCAGCTTTTTATGATTCTGCCGAGAGCTTTTGAATCCGGCGTTGACTGCCATGCTCTTCGGGTTGTTTGCCTTGGTCCGACGCTAGTCCTTGCTGCGTCGTGGTTTCCCGTTTCCATCCCTGACTTCGGATGTACTTGGGTCGCTGGTGCTGCATCTTGCCAACCAGCTATCCTCTCCCGCGCAAAAGCGGGTCATGAGGCTTGTTAATGCGGCCATTGTTCTTGTCTTTTCTTGGCCGAGGTGTCTGGCGAGCCATTCGTCTTGGACGTTGTGTTTGAAAGCTGCTAAGGCCTCGGTGTCCGGACAGTCGACTATTTGGTTCTTTTTAGTAAGGAATCTGTTCCAAAAATTTTGGGTTGACTCTCCTGGTTGTTGAGTTATGTGACTTAAATCGTCGGCATCCGGAGGTCGGACATAGGTCCCTTGAAAATTTGCCCGAAAAGCATCCTCGAGCTCCTCCCAACTTCCAATGGTGTTTTCTGGAAGGCTTTTAAGCCAATGCCGGGCTGGCCCTTTGAGCTTGAGGGGTAAGTATTTTATGGCGTGGAGATCATCTCCTCTAGCCATGTGTATGTGGAGGATGTAATCCTCAATCCAGACTGTGGTCTGCATTGTTCCGTCGTATGCCTCTATGTTTACGGGCTTGAATCCCGCTGGAAATTCATAATCCAGCACCTCATCGGTGAAACATAGGGGGTGTGCGGCACCCCTATATTTAGGTATGCCGTGATGTTCGGATACTTGATGTGTTGCATTGCTTACTAGAGCTTACTTTCTTGGCCCGTAGATTGATCTAACTGGGCCATCTTTTTGATGCAAATCCCCGTGCGGATCGCGTGCCGGCTTGTGTGCGGCGCTGTTTGCCGCTCTCTGTTTGCCATAGGGTCGTACATCCGACCGGGTGACCTCTTTGTTTTTGATTGCGGGGCTCTCGGCCTCCTCATCAAATTCAGTGATAGTTTTAAACCGGGTAGCTCTTCATTGGCGATATGTCGCCATATTTGTCTCATGATGTTAAGTACTTTGCTCCATCTGATTCTCGAGTGCATCTTCCGCTGTTTTGAGCTTCCTCGCTTTTTCAGGCTACGTGCAAGTGTAGCGAGCCTTTTGTGGAGGTTCTTCTGCTCCAGCAACTTGTCCGGCGTGAGATCGTCCGGACTATTATTTTCGCCGGGGACGGGTTGTTTATCCAGATTGTCCTGTTCGGACGGTTGCTCGATAGCATGTTCGTCGTCCACCGGTTCGCCCTGCTCTATGGCTGGGTCTGTATGGCTGTTGTCTTTGTCGAGGCGGGACTTTGAGCGGCGCTTACGTCGCCGTTTTGACTGCTTTTCGAGGGAATGATCCTTTGTAGCGTCCCGTTGTTCCTCATCGTCGCTTCCTTTAGGTGTGTCCACCATGTATACATCATGAGATGATGTGGTTCTCCCGTGCCCTATAGGTGATGGTTCATGTTCCTCCCCTACATCGTCGTCCATACCGTTGATGTCTTCAGAGTCGAAGTCGAGCATGTCGGTTAAATCGTCGACAGTGGCTACGAAGTGGGTGGTGGGTGGGTTTTGAATTTCTTCGTTGTCCGCATCCCAACCTTCCTGACCATAATCCAGCCAGGGCTCTCCTGATAAAGAGAGAGACTTTAGTGAATTCAGGATGTCGCCAAAGGCGAGTCTTTGAAAGATGTCATGACAGCGAATTCCATGATCGGCGCCTCAATCGGATTCGATTGGCGGGTATGAAGGCTCGGAGTCCGAGAGGAGTCCGGCACATTGAGTTCTGAGCTTCACAAAGGACGGCGAGGTGTACGGCTCAATCGTCGTAGAGATTGCAGCCCGAGGCGGTGTCCAGCCACCGTCCTCGATCGGCGCGATCGGCTCGAGCTAAAGGTTGGAGTGGACAGTGCGGCCTCGGGACCTTTGCTCGGTGGCGAGCTAGATCATGCCCTCGTGGCGGTCTTGGCGGCGGCTTGGCTGTGGCTCGAACCCATCGAAGATCAAGTCTCCGCGGACGTCGGCCGTGTAGTTCAAACTTCAAATCTGACTGGTGGCGAGGGCGTAGCTTTCAACTTGCTCCGGATGGCAAGCGAATTGCCCATGATGCAAAGCCGCCGAATCTGAAGATCTGTCTGGGAGAAAGGTCTCACCACAGGAGCGCATCGTTGTTGATGATCGAAGGAGCCATCGGGCCTAAAGATGACGACAGAGGAACTCTCAATGAAAGCACCAATGTCGGTGTCAAAACCGGCGGATCTCGGGTAGGGGTCCCGAACTGTGCGTCTAGGCGGATGGTAACAGGAGACAAGGGACATGATGTTTTACCCAGGTTGGGCCCTCTCGATGGACGTAAAACCCTACTCCTGCTTGATTAATATTGATGATATGGGTAGTACAAGAGTAGATCTACCACGAGATCAGAGAGGCTAAACCCTAGAAGCTAGCCTATGGTATGATTGTTGTTCGTCCTACGGACTAAAACCCTCCGGTTTATATAGGTACCGAAGAGGGTTAGGGTTAGACAGAGTCGGTTACAATGGTAGGAGATCTACATATCCGTATCGCCAAGCTTGCCTTCCACGCCAAGGAAAGTCCCATCCGGACACGGGACGAAGTCTTCAATCTTGTATCTTCATAGTCCAGGAGTCCGGCCAAAGGCTATAGTCCGGCTATCCGGACACCCCCTAATCCAGGACTCCCTCAGCCTCCTTTTATAGTCGAAAGGGGCTGCCACAGTGGCACACAGGAGGTGGAAAGGCCTACAGTACTGCGAGCTTATTGTCCGTATTACAGAACAAGACGCATTTAATGCATTGCTTAGGTGTCCCTTAGCTTTATCGGGGACGGGAACGAGGCCCGTCCCGTCCGTCGCCGCTCCTCCTCACTTCGACACGCGCCCTGGCCAGCGATGCATGCGGCGCCATGTAGGTAGGCGGGCAGCTGAGGTGGCACAGTGGTAGGGTCTTCACGAAGATCTGCATGCCGCCACGTAGGCGCTTGCTGAGTTGGCCTGGGAGCCGCATGTTGCCACGCAGGTGCCTTCCCAGCTGGTCGGGTTGGCAACCACATGCTAATGGCGGCGGAAACTTGGCTGGTGCAGGCCTGGCAGTGGCCCCGCTGATGTCCTCGGCAAGGGCCTTGCCGGGGGCCCGACAAGGGTCTTGCCGTGGCGCGCAGTCGTCCCCGGCAAGGATCTTGCCGGGGGTCTTGTGGCTTTCCTCGGCAAGGATCTTGACGAGGATCGTTGTCTTCTGATCCTCATCTGATCTCATATATCTATGGTCTTGCCAAAGATCTGCATGTCACCACGGAGGTGCCTCCCGAGCCCTGGGCCAATCATAGTTGGTTGGGTTGGAACCCGTGGGCTCAAGGGCGGCTCGCTCTGCTGGTGTTGGGCGAGCTGCCCCGACAAGGGTCTTGCCGGGGTCGCTGAGGCTGCCCCGGCAAGGGTCTTGCCGGGGGAACCTGCTTCGTCCCTTTGCTCTTTGTGTTCTCGGCATTGGCGTTGCCTCTGACCATCTTGTGCCTCTGGCTTCTCTCCGGCTTCCCTCCCCTTCTCTCCTTAGTGTGGTCGTGGGTGCGGCTCCGACTGTCCATGCACAAGTAAAGGGGTCAAAAGGAGTGCCCCTACTTTTGTACAGCGACAAGAGCCCCCGGGCCTAGGCCACACATAAGCGCGACACATTGTTGGTCCAGGTCCAAAACGGTGCGCGGGCACTCGGGGTGGGATTTCACCGCAGTAACTTTTCACCCGCCGCGCTTCCCCATGACCTGCGCGCGACGTGGGGGGTCATGCATGACGTGGGGGGCATGTGTGCGGCAGTTCCCGCACGCATGCGTCACATCGCAGTTAATGGGAAAGGAGGTGTCCCACGCCTTCCCCGTAAAAAGGAATAACCCCGGGCGCGCTGCTCACTTTACCCCCTTTCCTGCATCTTCTCCAATCTCAGAGCCGCTGCCCCCTTTCTTCCTCCTTCTCGAGCTCTTGCCTTTGCTTGCCGTCGTTGCGCCTTTGCTATCCTCCGCCCCCTGCTTCTCATAGCCGCCATGGCTCCCAAATCCACCAAGGGCAAGGGAGTGGCCAAAGATGCCGAGGCAACGGAGCCGCTGGAGAGTGCGTTGGCGGCGCAGCGGACGCAGCTCGCCTACTTCCCCTTCACGGTCGACGCGGTCGAGCTCCGGGACTGCTTCAAGCACCTATGGGGGGTGAAGACGGGGGGAGAGACGACGGGGCAACCAGCCACGCGCGTCACCCCCGCCAACTGTACCGAGGCTGCCCTGAATCGGTACCCGTTCTTCATCAACTACTTCTCCTGTGGGCTCTGTCCCCCCCTTTTCCGATTTCTTCAATGACGTCATGCACACCTACGGCTTCCGCCTTTTGGATTTTACTCCGAATGTCGTGGCGTGCATGGCTCTTTTCGCGCATCTCTGTGAGGGCTTCGCCGGGGTGCATCCCAACACGACGCTCTTCCGCCACTACTTCTTCCCTCGGATCCAACCAGGGGGCGCCATTTCCGGTTGTGTCGCCTGGATCCCAAGGGCCAAAGGGTACACGGAGGGCGCCATGAAGGAGAGGTGGGAAGAATGGCGGGGCCGGTGGTGCTGGATTGAAGAGAAAGATCCGCCAGCATTCTACGAGGTTCGCCAGGCGCCGTCGGTCCGCAGAAGCGATTGGAGTGATGTCAACGTCAACGACGAGAAGCTCACGATCGCCACCACCAGGATCCTTCGGCTCACCGAGGCCGGTCTCACCCTTGAGATGATTGGGCAGACTTCATCTGCCGCCGAATTACTCCACTGCACAACAAGGGGAGGCCGGCCTGGCTCTTCATGAACGCCGCCGACATCATGAGGCTTCGCCCCGGCCTCGACCACAACTTCACGGTGATGGGGCATGCCCACTTCTGCCAGCGGCTCTTCCAGCTCGACGTGAACCACGACGGCGAGGTCGAGCGGACCGGCAAGGCCACGAGGGCCGCCGCGAAGGCCGGCAAGGTCGCCAAGGGGCCCTTGTTCAAGTTCCCAGCAGGAATGGTTCCACTGAGCAACAACTCATGCCGGACCGACATCATTGCCATGATGCCTGACTTCAACGCGCATGGCCTTGACCGGAGCTGTGTCGAGCTGGAGAAAATTCAAGTGTAGGAGTTCTTCGACACCTTGCATGAGGGGTACGTCACCGCCGAGCCGCGGCTCGTCCAGGACACCACCCAGGCGGAGCTGGACTACATCGCCGCCAGCGCGGTGGAGGCTAAGCTCGCCGAGGAGGCCGGTAGCGCTGGTGGCGTGGAGGACAAGGCCGCGGCAGAAGCGGAGGAGAAAGAGCTTGCCTAGTAGGTGGAGGCCGCTGGGGAAGCCAGCAGCGCTGCTACTCTTGAGCTTGTGTTGGTTTTCCCCGAAGAGGAGAGGATGATGCAGCAGAGTAGCGTAAGTATTTCCCTCAGTTTTTGAGAACCAAGGTATCAATCCAGTAGGAGGCCACGCGCGAGTCTCTCGTACCTACACAAAACAAATAGCTCCTCGCAACCAACGCGAATAGGGGTTGTCAATCCCTTCATGGTCATTTACGAGAGTGAGATCTGATAGAGATGATAGATAATATTTTTGGTATTTTTGGTATAAAGATGCAAAGTAAAATAAAAGGCAAAATAAAGAGCAAAGCAATAATAAAGCGTAGGAAGATTAATATGATGAAAATAGACCCGGGGGCCATAGATTTCACTAGTGGCTTCTCTCAAGAGCATAGGTATTTTACGGCGGGTGAACGAATTACTGTTGAGCAATTGACAAAATTGAGCATAGTTATGAGAGTATCTAGGTATGATCATGTATATAGGCATCACGTCCGAGACAAGTAGACCGACTCCTGCCTGCATCTACTACTATTACTCCACTCATCGACCGCTATCCAGCATGCATCTAGAGTATTAAGTTAATGAAAACAGAGTAACGCCTTAAGCAAGATGACATGATGTAGAGGAATAAATTCATGCAATAAGATAAATACCCCATCTTGTTATCCTCGATGGCAACAATACAATACGTGCCTTGCCGCCCCTACTGTCACTAGGAAAGGACACCGCAAGATTGAACCCAAAGCTAAACACTTCTCCCATTGCAAGAACTACCTAGTTGGCCAAACCAAACGGATAATTCGAAGAGACTTGTAAAGATAACTCAATCATACATAAAAGAATTCAGAAAATATTCAAATATTGCTCATAGATAATCTTGATCATAAACGCACAATTCATCGGTCTCAACAAACACACCGCAAAAAGAAGATTACATCGAATAGATCTCCACGAGAGAGGGGGAGAACATTGTATTGAGATCCAAAATGAGAGAATAAGTCATCTAGCTACTAACTATGGACCCGAAGGTCTGAGGTAAAGTACTCACACTTCATCGGAGAGGCTATGATGTTGATGTAGAAGCCCTCCGTGGTGGAATCCCCTTCCGGCGGAGCTCCGGAACAGGCCCCAAGATGGGATCTCGTGGATACAGAAAGTTGCGGCGGTGGAATTAGGTTTTTGGCTCCGTATCTGATCTGACGGGGGTACGTGGGTATATATAGGAGGAAGAAGTACGTCGGTGGAGCCTCGAGGGGCCCACAAGGTAGGGGGCGCGCCCTAGGGGGGCGCCCTCCACCCTCGTGGCCGCCTTGGAGCTTTCTTGACAGAGGGTCCAAGTCTCCTGGGTCTTATCCGATGAGAAAATCACGTTCCCGAAGATTTCATTCCATTTGGACTCCATTTGATATTCCGTTTCTTCGAAACACTGAAATAGGCAAAAAAACTGCAATTCTGGGCTGGGCCTCCGGTTAATAGGTTAGTCCCAAAAGTAATATAAAAGTGGAAAATAAAGCCCAATATAGTCCAAAACAATAGATAATATAGCATGGAGCAATCAAAAATTAAAGATACGTTGGAGACGTATCAGGCATCCCCAAGCTTAATTCATGCTCGTCCTCGAGTAGGTAAATGATAAAAAGAGAATTTTTTATGCGGAGTGCTACTTGGCATAATTTCACTGTAATTCTTCTTAATTGTGGTATGAATATTCAGATCCAAAAGATTCAAGACAAAAGTTCATATTGACATAAAAATAATAATACTTCAAGCATACTAACTAAGCAATTATGTCCTCTCAAAATAACATGGCCAAAGAAAGTTCATCCCTACAAAATCATATAGTTTAGTCATGCTCCATTTTCGTCACACAAGAATGCTCTCATCATGCACAACCACGATGACAAGCCAAGCAATTGTTTCATACTTTAGTAATCTCAAACCTATAAACTTTCAAGCAATATATGAGCGTGAGCCATGGACATAGCACTATGGGTGGAATAGAATATAATGATGGGGGTTATGTGGAGAAGACAAAAAAGGAGAAGGTCTCACATCAACGAGGCTAATCAACGGGCTATGGAGATGCCCATCAATTGATGTTAATGCAAGGAGTAGGGATTGCCATGCAACGGATGCACTAGAGCTATAAATGTATGAAAGCTCAACAAAAGAAACTAAGTGGGTGTGCATCCAACTTGCTTGCTCACGAAGACCTAGGGCATTTGAGGAAGCCCATCGTTGGAATATACAAGCCAAGTTCTATAATGAAAAATACCCACTAGTATATGAAAGTGACAACATATGAAACTCTCTATATGAAAACCATGGTGCTACTTTGAAGCACAATATATGAGACTCGCTATATGAAGAACATGGTGCTACTTTGAAGCACAAGTGTGGTAAAAGTATAGTAACATTGTCCCTTCTCTATTTTCTCTCATTTTTTTGGTGGGCTCTTTGGCCTCTCTTTTTTATTTGGTGGGCTCTTTGGCCTCTTTTTTTTATTTGAACTCACATGGGACAATGCTCTAATAATGATGATCATCACACTTCTATTTATTTACAACTCAATGATTACAACTCGATACTAGAACAAAGTATGACTCTATATGAATGCCTCCGGCGGTGTACCGGGATATGCAATGAATCAAGAGTGACATGTATGAAAGAATTATGAACGGTGACTTTTCCACAAATACTATGTCAACTACGTGATCATGCTAAGCAATATGACAATGATGAATGTGTCATGAAGAACGATATGGTGGAAAGTTGCATGGCAATATATCTCAGAATGGCTATGGAAATGCCATAATAGGTAGGTATGGTGGCTGTTTTGAGGAATATATAATGAGGTTTATGTGTGAAAGAGCGTATTATCACGGGGTTTGGATGCACCGGTGAAGTTTGCACCAACTCTCAATGTGAGAAAGGGCAATGCACGGTACCGAAGAGGCTAGCAATGATGGAAGGGTGAGAGTGCGTATAATCCATGGACTCAACATTAGTCATAAAGAACTCACATACTTATTGCAAAAATCTACAAGCCATCAAAAACCAAAGCACTACGCGCATGCTCCAAGGGGGAGATTGGTAGGAAAAGACCATCGCTCGTCCCCGACCGCCACTCATAAGGAGGACAATCAAATAACACCTCATGTTTCAAATTTGTTACATAACGTTTACCATACGTGCATGCTACGGGACTTGCAAACTTCAACACAAGCATTTCTCAAATTCACAACTACTCAACTAGCACGACTTTGATATTATCACCTCCATATCTCAAAACAATTATCAAGCATCAAACTTTTCTTAGTATTCAACACACTCATAAGAAAGTTTTTATTATACCTAGCATATTATTACTAAGCAAATTACCATGCTATTTAAGACTCTCAAAATAATCTAAGTGAAGCATGAGAGATCAATAGTTTCTTTAAAACAAATCCACCACCGTACTAGAGCAAAACTATAAAGCTCAAAGGATATAAGTGAAGAACATTGAGCAAAACTATCAAGCTCAAAAGATATAAGTGAAGCACATAGAGTATTCTAACAAATTCCAATTCATGTATGGCTCTCTCAAAAGGTGTGTACAGCAAGGATGATTGCGGTAAACTAACAAGCAAAGACGCAAATAATACAAGACGCTCCAAGCAAAACACATATCATGTGGTGAATAAAAATATAGCTCCAAGTAAAGTTACCGATGGAAGTGGATTTAAAGAGGGATGCCTTCAGGGCATCCCCAAGCTTTGACTTTTGGTGTCCTTGGATTATCTTGGGGGTGCCATGGGCATCCCCAAGCTTAGGCTCTTGCCACTCCTTGTTCCATAATCCATCAAAAAATTCACCCAAAACTTGAAAACTTCACAACACAAAACTCAACAGAATTCTCATGAGCTCCGTTAGCGAAAGAAAACAAAAGATCACTTCAAGGTACTGTAATGAAATCATTATTTATTTATATTGGTGTTAAACCTACTGTATTCCAACTTCTATATGGATCATAAACTATTTTACTAGCCATAGATTCATCAAAATAAGCAAACAACACACGAAAAACAGAATCTGTCAAAAACAGAACAGTCTGTAGTAATCTTTAACTAACGCAAACTTCTGGAACTCCAAAAATTCATCCAAAATAGCACGACCTAGGAAATTTGTTTATTGATCAGTATCAATTGTAATCACTATTTTATCACGTTCTGGTGATTTTTAACAATTGTTTTCATGAACCGAAAGTTTCTGGAAATTACAGCAAGATCAAATAACTATTATCCAAGAAGATCCTATAGGTTTAACTTGGCACAAACACTAATTAAAATATAAAACCACATATAAACAGAAGGTATATGGATTATTTGTTCCTAAATAGAAAAAAAACTAAAAAACTAAAAATAAAATTGGGTTGCCTCCCAACAAGCGCTATCGTTTAACGCCCCTAGCTAGGCATAAAAGCAAGGATAGATCTAGGTATTGCCATCTTTGGTAGGCAATCCATAAGTGGCTCTCATGATAGATTGATATGGTAATTTTATTTTATTTCTAGGGAAGTGTTCCATGCCTTTCTTTAATTGAAATTGGAATCTAATATTCCCTTCCTTCACATCAATAATTGCACCAATCGTTCTAAGGAAAGGTCTACCAAGAATAAATAGGACATGAAGGATTGCAATCTATATCAAGAACGATAAAATCTATGGGCACATAATTCCTATTTGCAACAATAAGAACATCATTAATTCTTCCCGTAGGTTTCTTAATAGTGGAATCCGCAAGGTGCAAATTTAGAGAGCATTCATCAAAATCACGGAAATCTAGCAAATCACACAAAGTTTTGGGAATAGTGGAAACACTAGCACCCAAATCGCATAAAGCATAGAATTCATGATCCTTAATCTTAATTTTAATAGTTGGTTCCCACTCATCATAAAGTTTTCTAGGGATGGAGACTTCCAACTCAAGTTTTTCCTCATAAGATTGCATCAAGGCATCAACGATATGTTTAGTAAACGCTTTGTTTTGACTATAGGCATGCGGAGAATTTAGCACGGATTGTAACAAGGAAATACAATCAACTAAAGAGCAACTTTCATAATTAAATTCCTTGAAATCCAAAATAGTGGGTTTAGCAACATCTAAGGTTTTACTTTCTTCAATCCCACTTTTATCAATTTTAGCATCATATCTAAAAGCTTCGAATTTTTAGAACGCCTTCTAGGTAAAGGTGACTCATATTTAATCTTATCATTATCAAGATTCATATTGCAAAACAAAGATTTAATGGGAGACACATCAATAACTTTTAGATCTTCATCTTGATTTTCATGGAAATTGGAAGAACACGCTTTAATAAAGGCATCTTTCATAGCACGCATCCTAGCGGTTCTTTCCTTGCACTCATCAATGGAAATTGTCATGGCTTTGAGAGACTCATTGATATCATGCTTAGGAGGAATAGATCTAAGCTTTAAAGAATCAACATCAAGAGAAATTCTATCAACGTTCCTAGCCAATTCTTAAATTTTAAGTAATTTCTCTTCAAGCAAAGCATTAAAATTCTTTTGTGAACTCATAAACTCTTTAACACTATTCTCAAATTCAGTAGGCATCTTATTAAAATTTCCATAAGAGTTGTTGTAGGAATTTCCATAATTCTTAGAGGAATTACTAGGATAAGGCCTAGGATTAAAGTTTCCTCTATACGCGTTGTTACCAAAATTATTCCTACCAATAAAATTCACATCCATAGATTCATTATTATTCTCAATCAAAGTAGACAAAGGCATATCATTAGGATCAGAAGAAACACTCTTAGTAGCAAATAATTTCATAAGTTCATCCATCTTTCCACTCAAAACATTGATTTCTTCTATCGCATGCACTTTTTTATTAGTAGATCTTTCAGTGTGCCATTGAGAATAATTGACCATAATATTATCTAGCAGTTTAGTAGCATCTCCTAAAGTGATTTCCATAAAAGTGCCTCCCGCGGCCGAATCTAAAAGATTTCTAGAAGCAAAATTCAATCCGACATAAATTTTTTGTATAATCATCCACAAGTTTAAACCATGAGTAGGGAAATTACGTATCACTAATTTCACTCTCTCCCAAGCTTGTGCAACATGTTCATGATCAAGTTGCTTAAAATTCATAATATCGTTTCTAAGAGAGATGATCTTAGCGGGAGGAAAATACTTAGAGATAAAAGCATCTTTGCACTTGT